>PRKT01000222.1:188917-276844 GCA_003671525.1 Saccostrea glomerata | reverse complement strand
CCCCCCCCCCCACCCCAACAACAACAACACAAAGATATACATATATCTAGCAAACCGAAATGAAATACCTGTTCCTCAAATATTTATTTATTCATTGAAAACACTGGACAAAAAATTCAAACTGTACCGAAATTGAAATTATTTGTCTTCTGGGTCAATCAGTAATAATGTGCCTTCTAGCGTAGCTGAGGTGGATTGAAAATGAATTTCGATCTGCAATTTCAATCCGATGTTTTACAAACGTCCGTGTCGAATTGTACCCGCCCATTTTATTGTCTATCACTGAATGTTTTGATTGTAACAGATAGAAATGACGTAAGCTGTTTATTTCCAATTTTGCCAGTTAATGTTCCATGGTCTTACTATGAGACATGGAGACCTGTTCTTCTGATGAGACACTATAAAAATAACTTATCTTATATTATACTTATACTAATATAACCCAATTAAGGTCCGTTGTCGCAGTAGGTGCTGGCATGAAAAAGATCCCTCACAGCTCATTAGCTGTAAGTGCCGAGAATAGAACAAAATTTGCATCTGTCCACCGAAAGTGGTGGCGTCTCCATCTGAGAGAGAAATTCTTGAGAGAGACATTTAATAACATACAAACAATCCCATGTATATAAACACCTTGTCCCAGGGATTTTTCTCTGAAGTAACAGTTTTCAGTCCAACATGCTCTTTCTCTTAACAACCCTGACAACAGAAACTAAAAAAAGATACTTCATGCATTTGATAAAGTTAATGGTTAATTATGCTATTTTTTTAAATTTATAATTGATTACCTTGGTTGTTTAGTATAAAGCTTGCAATATTTCAGTCATAATACATTGACTTCCCCAAACCATTTAACTAAAAGTATGACAAAATATGATATATATAATATAAAATATATGATATGCTTTATAAAGACTTTTTAACAATATTATAAAAGGACATTTATATATCAATCTGCTACTTGTAGATTTCTCTATAAACTGAATTATCTGATTAAAACTACATATTCGATTAGAAAAGCTTTTTCAAAACTTTTTTTTAAAATTTGTTACAGGAGTCGGGACAGAATACATTTAGAAACTGATCATGCCTCGGTCAAATCAGAGGAGTTCCCTCGGTCTTTCAGAGAGATGGCAGAGAGTTGTTCATTCAACATGAAGATGATGTGCACATAATGTAATCTGGAATCTAAAGTTAGAGATAAAAACCTGCAAACTTACTAGCAAATAAGCCTATCTGCTTGTTAATTATTCTTTGCTGGATACTTCACTTTTAGGAATGCTCTTTATTTCTATCAATGATGCAAGTGGTTATTCAAGATCATGTCATGTGATCTAAGGAATTCTGACTTTTGACAGCATAAGTCAAGGGTTTGTGAGAAAAGTAGCAAATACTAAAGAAATCCTTGGATACTGAAATTCAGTCATTGTATGCCACATAAACTGTATGAGTGAAAGATTGTAGCTGAAGTTCTGTGCTTGTCCATTTTTGCTGTTTTTTCATATGCTTATAAAATGACAAAAGTTGTTTTAACAAGTGACCCAGTAAAGACTTAAAAATGGAAAATAATTCTTGTAAGAAAAGAAAAATTGTAAATGTTTTCTTACACAATGTATTCTAGATGACAAAGAATGTGTTTGACTAAGTTTTTGAAAATGACAAAATAAATTCTCTTTTGTGTAATTGAAAAATGATCCTGGTTGCAATACATTTTTACCTCAATATGATTTTTATAGTATTTGTCACTAAGATTGAAATACTTGAGAACACATCTTACAAATTTTGTTCCAGTTTACTTAAGTCAGAGATATATTATTTGAACGACAACCAAGATTTGAAAAAAAAAGAAAAAAAAAGTAAAACAAAACTATTCACTTTTGTGATATCTCTGTTGATTATGCTGTTTACAATTTTATGTGTCAGTTATTGGACAATATGTCCATAATAATTGCAGCATTTCAATTTTGATATATACTTACAATTTAAGGCAGATTTCTGTACTGAGATGACCTTGACCCCCAAAGAACAGAAATTTCAAGGTCAATACTTACAATGTAAGACAATTATTTGTTGGATGTTTTATACATTATTTTTGACCTTATATCTTACAAACGATACATGGAAAACTGTCTAGAATAAGAAGTAAGAAACGTATAAAGCCCAAAAAATGAATATTGATGTTGCTTAGCAACCATTTAAAGGTCATTTAACACAAATTTGAACAAAAATAATGTGTGGATATTGCAATACAGTATGATGCCTTCTAAAGAGTAAATTCAGAATTTTCTTCTTTAGCATCCATTGTTACAAATTTTAGCAAGAAAGATGAAAAGTTTTGTGAAAAATTTCTAAAATTATGCACTTATTTGACCTTTGACCTCCAAAAAAAGTGAATCTGATGAGGTCAAACTTTAAGACAATTATCTGATGTATATTATTTCAGTATCATAACCCCACATTTGACTTTACAATGTAATGGAATGCATAAATGTGTGTGGGATGAGCAAAAAACAAGAAATACTGCTTGAAAATTGAAAAAAAAACTCCGTTGCTTAGGAACCTCTTTAAAGTCATTATTTGCAGAATTGAAAAAAAGTTTATGTGATTAATGTAGTACAGGATATTGCCCTTTTGTGGGTTTATTCTGAATTTCCTATTTCAATGTGTATCACTGTTAATTTTTAACTTGAAAATTAAAATGTGTCAAAAAATGCAATAAAATTCTGCACTAATTTGACATTTGACCTCAATTTCCACTAGCAAGGTCAGTCGTGAGGTACCTGCATAGTTATGAAATATCATCTCCAGAAAATTCTCTACAAAATAGTATTCATTATGCCTAGATTACTCTTTGAATAAAAAAATTATAAATTGATTTATAAGGATATGTCAAAAGGTTTGCAAAAACGCTGAAAATGTGCCGGTAGAGAAAGGGTTAAGCATAGTTCAAAAACAAGAATATAACATTTTATCACCTTGACAATGAGGTAAAGAGACCGTCAGACGTTCAATTCACATTTTTTACATATTTTTCAACACACGTGTTGGCTGCCATACTGGATATGAACGATCCGAATTTGCTCTAGTAGACTTTTGAAAATTCGTATGGCGAACAAGAACGGTTGAATACTTGCCTGCATGTGATATGCATTAAGTTCGCTCAAAATATAATTTAATGTGGAACATAAGCGCTTTCTTGATTTTCTTCACAAGAGACATTTCTGCCGTTTAGTGTTCGTACAGATCTCTATTAACATTACCATGGTACACGATAAAAAGGACTGACATTTTCTCATATGCTTTCTGTGAACAAATGAAAAAACAATCATACCTGCGTATTTTGTAGAAGTACATAGCAAGATACAGAATGTCTGACACACAACCAATTGTACATGACAGTTTTAACACTGCAACTTCTCTACTGGTATTGTAGTAAAGAGTACGATTCATATTTGAATATGTATTGTTCTGCATCGTTGGGGCAGTGTTCCTCAATATATCCTATACCTTGCATTGTAATGTAGCCACCTGGTAAGGTGCCAGCTTTTTCCTTGTCAACTTCTCTATTCGATTCTTGTAAACTGCAAATTCCTCAAAACTGCAAGGGCATTCTCTTTATGACAATTCTCTGGTCTGTAAGGACTTTCTGTATTAAAAAAAACCATATGAAGGAAGGTCTTAGGGTTTGACTTAATAGTAAACATGTTATTCTTTTTTCATACAATTCATGCAATTGACGGACCTAGGAAGCTTGTACAGAACAAGTGACTTTCATTTAAGAAAATTTTCAAAAGACTGTAACACAAAAACTGACAATGATTCATTGAATACACCAGTTTCTCTTTCGCTTTTGAGGATGAGATTCTCCATTCTTCCCCATTTTCAGGTGTGCTGCCGATAGGAACAATGTAGAATCCTCCACTTAATATATCTGAAAGAACATTCTCTGAGGGCCACCCTTGTTGACGACATCTTTGTATTTGTACAGTGATGTGATCGAAAGCAAAACACGGAAGCAACTTCAGCATCATGTGTTCTGATATTGGATGAACAGGGTACATGAGGAACGAATAAAGCAAAAATAGGATATTTGGACTGTAGGTTTTTCAAATTAGAAAACTAAAAAATCACTAGAAAAATATATTTCATTTTGCTTTACTACACAGGAGGATCTGATACTGGCATCATTTGAAGGACTCACCAGATTTAATCTTGTTAATCCCGGTGGAAGATCATCACACTCCATCAGAGTCACAGTGTGTTGTGGGATACGGTAGAGACTTATCTGGGAGAGTTCACATATCACCTTGTGTTCTGGACGCCATTACGTAAAATCGTGATCTGAAGTCACCAATCTGAATCCCTCATTTCTACTTACACTTAAAAATCGGTCAAAGGGCTGCGTGAAAAATACAATTTTCAAAATAGCTTCCTAAATGTCTTTTACTTCTTTCCTGATCTTCATTTGTGTACATGTAGGACTCCCTATTTTACATGTGTACGACACAGTCCTACATACACCACCTCCTATAGTCGAGATATGTGATCCATTTAAATCTATTTTAAAATAAAAATCAGTCAGAATGATCTTTCAATAAAATTTTGTTTATCTGTTTTTTTTACCTTAATTTTAGCATGCTTATTGTCGTTTTTCTATTCAAAAAAAGATGATTGGTTCATAGTCTATACTTTAAAGCACAATTAAAAGGTCATAAAAAAGGTCATGAGAAGATAACAGTTTGCATTCATCACATTCATCATGTCCATCACTATTAAATTCAGGAATATATATTTTAATATGAGAAAGTGGTTATAATATACAAACCAAGGTTGCATACTCTGAATCGACTTTTTAAGAAATATCTGACTGATGCAACATCTTCGATTTGTACTTTTGGTTTAAAATATTGTATAATTACGATGGTTGATAAAAAATTCCTGGATGTTTGTAATATTTATACATGTATATATCTATTGTTCAAATTTATAATGAATGGATAAATACTTGCTACAAATTCCTTCTTGCACAACTTAATAAAATGGATAATAAAACATGTATCCTCTGTAAAAAAAAAAAGAAATTGAAGCAATAGATTTTATAGCATTGAGCATTATGGGTATTTGAACATAATCGGAATCTGTAAAAGAATTTTGCAAACTAATATTTCGATAAAAATCTTTGAAGTCCATTACTTAAAATAAAAAAAAAATGTATTGCATTTGGAAATAAGCAGTAATGTGTATTAAAGACGTACAACACACTGGGGGAGATAACTCTTGCGATTTCAATTGAACGTTTGAAGTGACGTCAAGTTTAACGTCAAAAATAAAGCGTCAAAACGACGAGTAAAACGATCCCGATGTATATCGATCATAAAAGAAAATTGGGATATGGGGCTTGGCTGTGATTAAGCGTACCATACTCAATCAATAAGTATTTTTTAATTAACCCGATTAAACTCCGTAAAAAGCAAGATATAAAATACCATCCCTTAATGTTTATTTCATTTCATTTCATATAAAATAAATTGTATTTTTGATCAAAGCGCAGCATTTTTTTTTATTCTGAAAATTTTATTTTACATTGCCAAAATTATCATTATGTACAATTGGCTATATAACATTCCGATAAATGGTCTTCATTACAATGTGTGCATACACGATATAAATATTGTTTTTCTTCTTTGATTAAATAAAGCAACAATAAATAAACAATAAACTTTTTACAATGTAAAATCGATGTTGTTCTCAGACCCTTACAGATCAAAGAGGAACAACTCTGAAAATGTAGGAGATGTTTATTTTCCTCCCTTTATTTTTTCACGGTTTTCCACAGAATCAGATATATTTACAGCAAGACCTGATAAATCCGACAATTGAATACTATAGACCTCATATACACAATGTAAGTATAGAATTGAAAAGAATTGTTCACTTGTACTGAAGTTATCTGCATTTATGAATATCCTATTGCAGCAAATCGTAACTTTGAGTTTCTGTCAACAATGTCGGTTCGCATTTCCTCGAATCAAAACAAAACGTAGCCTATAAGATTTTGAAAAATATCAATTTGGGATTTGATATAAATTGAAATAGATGAAGAGTTAAATGTTTGATATTTTGAAGTTAATGTTGACGAATACGGAATTTTCATTTTCATGATTTTAACTTTAGAAGCGACGACATTGAAAGAAATGCGTACAATATCATGAGGGGTGTATGTACATCTATGATCTAATGCAAATGTCGATGTATTCCACGGCCACGTACTGTCTCGTTTGAAATAATGACATGAAAGAAACTACAATTATTCCATTTATATCACAGAAGAGTTGAACATACACATTTTATAATGAATAAAATTAAAGAAATAAAATTAAAAATCAACATATTCAAGTTCAACAAAACTTGAATTCGTATCCAGGTTTCATGTGATATGGAATGCATAACGCATACGTATGTATATGGACTAAACACTAGGCTAAAATCTTTCAGTAATTTTTTCCTGATACATATAAAAAGAGTAGTCAATATTTATTCTGCATTCATGAATTTAAAAACTAATGACAAAATACCGGTATATTTGCACTGTAAACGACGTTTCGTCAAACGCTAATGGTCTGCGACGCAAAAAAGGAAGGGGTGGGGGTGATAGGGGTAAATTGCCTAAAAATCTACATTTAAATACGCTTTCCATATGATAACTTTTAAATTTGTAAGTTAATGCATTTTTGAAGCAAAAGCAATATTCCAATTAAATTATTTTAATGTGTATTAGTAGATTCATATAACAAAGTGATCGACCCCCGTCTGAAATACGCGCCGGAACGTGATTTATTGAGAAAGGGGGAGAGGGTAATTTTCCGCTATTAAATCAAAACTGGTCGAACAAAAATTATACCAAAAATTATGAAGATTATTTTTACTACCAGCTAACTACAGAAAGTTTTCTGCCAAAATTAAACGACAGGTTTTTTCACAAAAAAATTTTGAATTTGAAAAATACGCAAGGCTTAGAAAATTCAGTTTTTCAGTTTAAGGTCTTTAAAAATTGTTTTGATGATATGTATATCAAAAAGATGACTATGTTTTTGTGTTAAATGGTTAAAGAAATAAGCCAATGAAATTTGACATTGATATCTAATCTGGTTTTATTGAAAATCAAGGTTTAAGTAGTTCATTGATTAAAAAAATTCTCTCCTTGTAAACAACTAAAGGGGGGTAACTTTCAGAAGTTCCTGTCCAAAAACCAGTCGAACGATTTTGTCCAAAATATGCATACATGCAGTAGATATAGTCATGTACTAAATATATAACAATAACGAAAATTAAACGACAGGAATTTTTTTGGGTAGGTGTGTTGTACATCCTTAAATTACACAATCTACCTAACTTTTACATGTTTTAGTCATAACCAAGATTACCTTTATAAAATATACGTGCTAATTACCCAAACTTTGTAATTTGTAAAGCAGACTATCTAAGTTTGATAAACACGCAAGATGTATTACTGACCGAAATACCCAGACAGTAATGATCATTGGACTAAAATCTTACCCTGCATATAATTTAGCAACACTACAAACACAACAAAGCTATCCATATTGAAGTACAAGGATGGATCCAGGTTGCCTCACTCCACATTAGAAATGTTTTTCTAAGAAAACGCATACAGAAACAAAGGGGTTTCAATATGATAGGATGTGAATACTGTCTCATTAACTATATATTATTTAGTGCCCCTTAGTTTCATTATATATAATTAACCTTGGGATAAACTTAAATCAGATAAATCTCAACTGCGTTATTTTGTATATTATTGTTTATGATAATGTGCAATCATGTTGTGCAATTAGATTTAAAATACTTGATACTATGGTGATTGATAATGCTACAATGTACTGAATGTAGGAGTAAATTTAGAAGCAACAACTCCAAACAAGGACCTGTGAACCACAATGCTTGAGTTTTTATGAACGGAAACGCGTCTACTTGTGTATCTAACGCATGGAAAAAATAAAGACACCGGATTTAGATTGTTTAATGATTATAAATGAGATCAGGAAAGATGGAGCTTAGATAATCCCACGATGAGCTGGTGGAAACGCTTAACAACACTGAGAGATCCTTAAAGTTCCGGAAAGTTATTTTCGAATATTGTAGGAAATGGGAAAAACTTATTTATAGTAAATACTAAGCATTATATCAGAAACAAAGTAGCACAATCAAAAACCAAAGTGAATGTAATGATAACATCAGTTTCTTTAATTTCCTTGAAAATTATTGTTTTTTAATTTACTGAGTTTCTGAACAGCAGACAAAAAAGTGATATTGCACTAAATTAAAAGAGTCCGTCCATTTCTGACGATTTTCCTTAATCGCATTCTTTTAAAGGTTACTTTAGTACATAACTGACCGATACTACTATAATTGTGCCTGGTTTTACTCTTGAATTACACGAAAACCTATGAGTTTCCGGTGGAAAGTGAGTACACAGTATTTATTAAAACCATTTAAATAACTGTTCAGAATCAACTTTTTCAGGTTAGTAAATAAAATATATAAGCACATGGACACGGTACTGACGAAAAACGTCGAAGAACATCAATCTTACTTTTACACGCTTTTACATACTGGATTAGTTTATCCAAATTAAAGTGTAGTAACTGTTACTTTTAATCCATTATGACAAAGTATTAAAGTCTTCTTTTCAATATTTGGCCATCGCCTAGCGTAATCTTCCACATCATTCAAAATATTCAGGAACTTATCATCTCAGTTGAAAGAACAGGATTATATCAATCTTATTCCTTTTAAAGTATGTGTTTTAAAGTCTTCGTTTTTAAGTTTCGGTACCAGTAAAGTGTCCAGCCAGACTTAATCTGTGAGATAAAGAAGAACATAAACATGTAGGAGGATTATATTTCAGATGATCAATATGTAGGTATTTTTTGTATGCCGTTGTGTATATGCAGGAAAAGATACATAAACGTCAACTTGAAACATGGTGGAATACAAATCTGGACCCTTTTGTAATTAAAAAAAAATTAAAGTTTCAATTCCTATTCTAGCAAATTGCACTTAGGGAACAAGCGGATTGTTTTAGTACGTAGAACGTGGTTTATAAATCCTATGGTTTGCAAACCAATATTCACAGGTCTTAGCATTTGTTCTGGGGTCAAAAAAGTTAAATATAGACTTTCCTTGACATTTTCAAACTTCGAATGGGGCAGAGTAAGGTTGGTGTCATTGTGATCAAGACTTAACTGTTTATCTACATAAAACATCACTGAGAAAAAAAACATATTTCGAATTATAATAAATTTACTGGATGTTCAATGTCATTGACTATGCTGACGTCTCTGTGTATTATAAAAAAATATCATCACCTTCACAGTGCTAAACTGTCGAATTGAAATTTTCCCAACAAAATAGAATTTGTAATTGCTATAATCTGAAAAGGCCCTGTCGAGTTGAGTTTCTGAAATGAGTATTATTTTCATCGCCTGCAAAAGGGTATACTCATAAATGGACTTTTAGTACGATAATAAATCGATTGTAGAATTCTAAATTTCATTGACAAAACAGAATACATTGCTTGTAGAAGAGTTGCTTGCGTCCATATGTACTTGAAATTTAAAATACATGTATAAGCTGAAATATATTTTTATAAAGTAAACTCTTGGCTTTTCCCAACGGCCCAAAATTGTGAAGCTTTATAAAGACATTTATCTATGATTTTTTTAATGTTGTTTTAATTTGTTTATAATATTATATATTCGCATTTTCATGATCTCATTTTATTCAGCAATAAAAAAGATAAAGAAAACAAACAATAATCGATTTCCAATTAATTTAAGGAATGACTCTAATTCTTGGGCAAACTAATCGATTATAACCTGGTTTGGGTCAGTTTAAGCTTTATAATCTGCAAAGCGGATTATAAAAAAGCGTATACTGACCTAAACCAGCTTATAATCGATTAATTTCCCAAAGAATTAGAGTTATTCCTTTTAATTTGATTTTAAATCATTAAACAACTCTGAGTGTAAAGTTTCATTCATTTTTATTAGTTTAAATTATGCCGCGCAATAATAAAACCTAACAACGGAAATGGGGGATTTAGAAACGATTCAACAACAATATACGAAGGTCATTCAAAAAATACGTAGACAATGCTTCTCATCGTCATATGATAATTACAAGATTATAGATCAACACATTTTCGTAAACATAAACTTTATTTTGTCAAGGTGTGAAGTTTCATTCCATTTGATTAAATAGAACCTATGTTAGCCAACATTTAAACCAACATGTTTTGTTACCACGGAGCACGGTTTACCAACATTGTAACGTCAAAGACAACGTTGAGAAAGTTTGTCAAAATTATACTAATTTTCTTAATTTCAAACACGGTTTGTATTGTCTTCTCCATTCAAAAAAAAATATCGATATCAATTAACACCTAGTTTGCGAACAATGTACAAATATAGCTTGGATAAGAATGTCATTGTTTTCAATTTCTTTAATTGACCATGTACTCTATTAATTCTGCAACAGTGAAGCACACATCACGTTCAATGGCGTTCCTTACTCTTTCGACAATATTTATAACTGAAACCTGTTTCTTTGCAGTATATCCATCGTCCGATTCAAACTCGCTACCACTCAAAAATTGTATTTTACATTTAATACAAATACACAGATTATTTTACATACAGATCCTGGTTTATACGGATTTTTTAAAGCTTGTAGAAGAAGTTTGCCAAAAGTAAAGTACAATTTTATTGCTACTTGATGCTCCGTGATATCCTCCATAGTAATTGTTTTTTGCTTTTTTTAATCAAGCCCATATGTATTTAGAAACTGATATCTTTTGAATGGAGCGACATATTACATAACCTTATTTCATTTTAATTAGTACAGCAATACTTTATTTAAATATGTAAAATTTATTTCGTTTCAATTCCATTTATTAAAGGTATGGCTGTAAATACTATAAAGTGAGAATTAGTAAATTACTCAATTTTGACGGTGCTCCGTGACCCAATTTTTGCTGTTCTAAATCCTTGGTAATTTGAATAAATATGAAGATACATTCCATTTTTTTTTTACTAAAATTATTTGAATCTGTTGTTTAAATATTTGTACCAAATTTGAATATTATATGACGTTAAATAAAAAAGTTAGGACAAAAGTCTACGGACTTTTTAAATAACCCTCGTACAACGTCACCATATTACTCGAGATACTGAGGGGATCAAAAAACTGATTCAAACAGTAAAATTGTTGTTTACACGTGGAAGGACATGGACGAGTCAGTCCTGCTTGAAATGAAATGAACAGTTATTGAAGGTATAATTGGCCATGAAACCCAAGGACTGGAAATGGAATGTCTGAATGGATACCAAAGATTCAATTTGCAGATCAGCAGATGGTTGAATGCGAGAAGGAAGATGCTCAGAACAAGCAGAATGACCAGGGGAATTGGTACATTTAAATTCCCAGCTGCGAAGGGTAAGTCTACACTGTTCAGTTCAGTTTTGTGGACTTTTAGTGCAGAATTCATTATACTGCAAAGTATGGAAAGCCGTAGGGTACCCCCACATTATTATTATATTTTCCTATATAATTATACCAAAAATAATTATGTCATTCAACTTGCTTTTTACAACATTATTATTATTTTCCTTCAACAATTATAATCTTGTCTGTTAAATTTGTACACATTATTATTATTGTGTCCTACAATTATAATGATTCACTTCACAATAATAATCTTGCAAGTCAATGTGGAAACATTATTATAATTTTTCGCCTCATGATTATAATCTTGTCAGTCGATGTTTTAAAACATTATTTTTATTTCACCTCAAAATTATAAAAATTATTCTTACTTTTAACAATTATAATCTTGTTTGCCCGAGCGAACACATTATTTTTATTTCGCTTCAAATTTACAATAATCATATTCCACATCGATCATACAATTATAATGTCTTACTCCAACAATAATAATCGCGACCAAAAAAGTTGCAACATTATTATTATTTAGACGCTTGAAATCAAACGTTTGTGTGATTTTGATGTACTGAACAATTATAATTTTGTCACATTTTCTTTGGGAAAGATTATTATTTGGACGCTTGAAAAAGTAAACGTTTGTCTGCCGATGACAATCGCGTGGTTTAAGGCCATGTGCTTCCCTATCAAGGAAAAAGAGTACCAAAGACCTAGATTTTAACATCATTTCCTGGTTGAACAAGATGAAGCAGAGTAATAAATGGGAAGGCTTTACCTGATTGGCTGAATTCAGGTATGTAAATATTTTCATTTTAAATTAAAAGTATTAATGTTTGAAATAAATGATGGAATGTGGGAATATTACAGAAAATATAGAAATACCAGGGGAGATCGTAGGAGTGGGGATTGATATTTTTGGCAGGGTGTCATTTACTGCCGATCGCTGTAAGTTCTAAATAACAGCAAATTTGACCTATAAACGCAGCGGAACGGTATATTTTTTTCCGTGTTTTTAATAAGTGCTTAGAAAGAACTTTCAATTGATATCATAGATTTGTTTGAACGGGAATTAGTAAATTACTTGGAGGGCATACGGTTTGTATAGAGTTATATGGGAAATTAATTGGTACTCTTTTCCCTATATCAACAGTTCCGAGTACGGCGCCAGTGAAAGGCAGGCGGTTTGCCGGTAAGTAAAGATGATTTTGTTATATTAATGTACAAGGAAGTGAATTCCATTCATTCGATAAAGGAAATGTCTCAGAAATCAGCTGTCAGTTTGTTGTTATTAAATGACAGCTTCGGAAGAACTAGTTCGAATTATCTCTGTACTTTTGTATAGGAGATTGAGATTGCATCAATGCATGCCATTGCATTGTGAATTTATGTTCCAAATCTAGATAAAGTGGCGTTAAATTGAATGATATAATGTATATATTTATCAACAAATGTCTTTTTAGTTTATTAATAGCTTGTACTTTACAGTTTTAACTTGAATTTTCTCTGAAGTAAGTTATTTACATTGAGATTTATTGTTATTTACATTGCGACTTGGGTTAGTTGAGTTGCCCATATTAGACTGTTTCTCAGTGTTTGCTCTACAGTTGCAAAGTTAAGAGTTGATCCTTGTGTCATGGGTTTGAATCCCACTGTGGGACATGGAGACCAGTCCTTCATGTGCAATTTACCATATACAATGCACAATATTGATGGAGCTGAAAAGATTTGTCTGTACTCTGCACCGGGTAACAGAAAAAGTGTGCAATGATAGGTACATGTCACAGCAGGTGCATGACATATATACCATGTGATCAGAGGTAGTAGGACAATCCGGGGCTAGCACTTCCAGGACTACTACATTCAGATGAAACGGTATAAACGGAGGTCCTGTGTCACAGTAGGTGCTGGCACAAAAAAGGTCCCTCACTGCTCAATGGCCATAATTGCCGAGTATAGAATAAATTTAAAGCTCTCCATCAGCAAATGGATAAAATGAATAAAAAATTCTTGAGAGGGACATTAAACAACATAAAAACAAACAAAAAACTTTAAGTTAAAAGTCTGACTATTGATGAAAATATTGTCTTGATTGGCTGATTTTATCTATGATTGGATGAAAACAATTTTTTACGAAATAACTGTTATGTTGCAGATTATGCACAAGTTGAAGAAAGGAGCTGCTGTGGGATGGTAAAAAAAGTTCCAGGTAAAAGACAGCCTTTTCCATTTATTTTAAAGGGGTATGAACATGCACATTTACTGTAAAATCACAAATTTTTGTGTGGGTTTAATTTTAGTTGTTTTCGAGGTGTGGAGAGACCCACAAATTTATGTCCACCACGAAATGTAAAGTGTTACATATAAAACTACTCAACAATTCTTCAGCCACGAAATCAAATTCCCAGGAACCAAATTTTTTCCTCAAACCATGAAAGTTTGAACCCACGAAAATATGTGATTTCACAGTAAGTATGTTCACCTCTGGATCAATCTAATTACCGGTAAAGTTAAATGTTAGATCCGCTCGCATACTTGCAACTTTAACATCTAACAATATCCCATAGGTGGTCACATCTAAGGTCAAATTCAGAACAACTGTAGACTTATTCCTTTCAACAAATATTCAATGATTTTGCAGGCGACACTTTGATTGGATGATAGAATCTGACCTCAGACATGACCCTCTGTGAGATGTTGTTACTAGATGTTAGTGTAGCAAGTATGCGAGCGGATCTAACGCCTCTGGGTGTTTTTTAAATTCACAGCTTTTAAGAGTTAGATAATAGATTCTAAATTTGAGAATTTCTACATTTTTTACCCAATCATCTGTCACCACGAGAAATACAAATTATGCTCTAGTTTTTAAAGAATTATTTGCACATTGAATTCCAGGAGCAACAAAGAGTCTTGATTTTATTGGAGTGCAGATTTTAAAGAAAGAAAACTGTGTTGTAAAGAAAGAAAAAGATTTTTCATCAAATAATGGTGGACGACAAAGGTAAAGAGGACAGTAATGGTTAGAAAGAATTAATTATTTAACACAGTGGCAGATTTTTTGTTGCAGTTTGTAAATGCTATTCAAAATGTTTAGCATATAATTTTTTATTAAAAAATCATGATGAATGTTCATGCAACTTAATAGCTCTTATCAATGTTTATAGTTTAAGCATATGAAGATCTATCAAAGTCTCTGGAATAGTTTCTTTAAAACTAAACTTTACTCACTAATTTAAAGAAAGGTCAAGGTCAAAAGAAAGGTCAAGTAAAATAATGATTATGAAGTTGAATAGATCCCATCAGTATGTATCTGCACATATATAAGGTTTGATAAAAATATCTGAAACAACTCTTGAAACCGAACTTAACATAATTTAAGAAATATTAAGGTCAAGGTCAGAAATAAGAAGCTCTTATTAATAAAATATATGTATCAGCATATGAAGTTCAAAGTGTGATGGAAGGACAGTAGGACATGTTATTAAGATTAAGTAAACCTCATTACAAATTTATGCTAAGGTGAAGCCACAATATTAGGTCATTTTTCATTGAAAAAAGGAACATTTTTTTAAATTCTGTGGAACACTAGAACCAAGTGACCTTAAGTTGATCATTGTGGCCCATGGTCCTCTTGTTATGTGTTATTTAATTCATCATGAATCAGGTGGTATAATGATAATTTTATATTTCAGTTCTTCCTATGAATGATGTCATAACCCACTTTGAAAAAAGTTTGTTGGAGAGAAAAGGATCTAAAGAGGGAGAAAGAATTGATTATCTTCAGATGGATTTATAGACTGTTAGACTTTTTGCTATCACTGAATTCTGTACTATTAGTTCTGCAACACTGAGCCTATAAGCTTTTGACTTGATGGGATATCTAATTTGAGAGAGCATAGTCCAGTTATTAGGCATTTCAAGATTAACAATGCAGAATATGTACACATGTAATGGCAGGTAAAAATCCCACACAAACAGGACACTGATAAGACTGGAATTTAGAGATATATCATTTCTCTCTTGTGTGAATAAAAAAAAAGTACTGCCAGAAACAATATAATAAATAAATAACTTAGTCTTGTTTTGTGCTTATACTTTTATGCCCCCATAAATGAAGTTTCGAGGGTATATAGTTTTTGTCATGTCCATCTGTCTGTCTGTTTATCTGCAAAAGCTTTAACCCTGTCCATACCTTTTGATTTTATTGGTGGAGCTATGACTTTCATATTTCACATATGTATTCTTTGTATTAAGACCTTTCATTAAATACCACCAACTTTGACCTTTTCACCTTGGATATTTACATGCTAATAAAAAACATAGCAAAGATTAAACTTTTCTTAAATGCATATTTAATGAATTGGTACCAAAAGTAGGGTACTCCCACTGGAAAACAATTGTGAAATTTGAAAGAAGTCCAATGTTAAAGTACTTTCAATAAGTACAAATATCTCCAAGGTCAAAAGGTCAAGGTAATTGATATCCAATGAAAGGTCTTGCCACATAGGATACTTATGTAGAGTATGGAAGCCCTAGCCCTAACCATTCAGAAGTTATAACCAAGGTTGAAAATTTTTAAAAATAGGTCAAACTCCAAGGTCAAGGTCAAAGTTCTTGTAATCAAATGAAAGGTCTTCTCACAAGGATTAAATGTGTGAAGTATGGAAGCACCAGCCCTAACCCTTTAAAAGTTATGGTCAAGTCTTGCTTTTTAAAGTAGGTCAAACCTAAAGGTTAAGGTCAAAGGGTCAAAATACTTGGTATCCAATGAAGGGTCTTCTTACAAGGATTACATATATGAAGTATGAAAGCCCCGTCCGTTACCATTCTAAAGTTATAGCCAAGGTTAAATTTTTTTTCAGAGGTACAGAAATATACAAGGTCAAAGGGTCAAGGTTGTTGGTATCCAATGAAAGGTTTTTTGACAAAAAATACATATGTGAAGTATAAATGTCCTGGTATCTACTGTTAAAAAAATATGGCCAAAGTAAAAAATAAAAATTTTCATGTAAAAATGGGTCAAACTCCAAGGTCAAAAGGTCACATTTGGTGGTACCCAAAGAAAGGTTCTTGTCACAAGGAATACACATGTGAAATATGAGTCATGGCTCTACTAAATCAAAGTTATGGGCAAGGTTAAAGTTTTTGCGGACAAACAGACAGACGGACATGACAAATAGTATAAACCCCAGAAACTTCGTAAAAAACTTAACATTGGCAATAACTTTTGAATTGCAAGGGGTAGAGCTTTCATACTTCACACATGTAATCTTTATAAGAAGACCCTTCATTGGATATCAAGAGCTTTGACCTTGACCTACTTTAAAATAAAAACAAACCTTGACAAAATATATTAAAGGGTACGAGCTATCGCTTTCATACTTTAGTTTTTTAATCCTTGTGACAAGACCTATCATTTGATACCTAGACCTTTGACCTTGACCTCAGAGTTTGACTTACTTACTTTAAAAAAAAGTAACCCAAATTTTTAAACGGTTAGGGCTAGAGCTTCAATACTTCATATGTGGCAGGATCATTTATTGGATACCAATAACTTCGACCTTTTGACCTTGGAGATTTCCGGACTTGTGAAAAAACTTTAACCTTAGCAATAACGTATAAATGGTAATAGGGCTAGGGCTTCCATACTTCACATATGTATTTTCTGTGGCAAGTCCTTTTATTGGATACCAAAACCTTGACCTTTTGACCTTGACATTCCAGGACTTATGAAAAAACATTAACCTTGGCAATAACATACTTGAGCCTTATGCCCTTTTCACATGGAGAGTTTAATTCACAGTAACTTAATGAGAAGTAAAATAATGCGAATTAAATTGTGTTCACATGACAGCTAAAGCAAAGTAAATTTATGCGAATCAAAATTTGTTTTCTACATTAGGAAGTTCAGCAATGATATTTTGACGTCATTTGTTATTCACATCATTTGTGCCGAGCAGATTCAATTGACTTAAAAATCATAGTGTTTTTTATACAGTTTAGTGATTAACATAATTTTCCTTTATTTTTCAACCAAACCTAGCACTGATATCTAAATCTAACTATTGACATGGGGTCTGTGACTTAATTCGGGCCTTACGCATGCGTCAACATTTCATTTGAATTAGCTTCACTTAGCGTTCACACGGAGCTTATGCGAAGTAATTTAATGCGCAGTTAATTAATTCATTAAAACTTTTTCGCATTTAACTCTCCATGTGAATGCTGTTCAAATTTAATTTGCAGTAACTTGCGTTAAATTTGAATTAAACTCTCTGTGTGAACAGGGCATTAGACTCAGGTAAGCTAAATTGCAAATAATTATTCATAAAGTAGATGACAGTTCTAAACATACCAATATATTTCTGCAGAATGAATAAAGATATAAGTCTCAATGTTAAACTTTCTGAGTACCCATTACATTTTCTTAACCCCCTCCCCCTGGATAAATCTGCCACTATAATAAATATATAATTTCTTAATTCTTTCTAACCACTTTTGTTCTTTTTACCTCTGTGTCATCTGCAATCTTTTTCTTTCTTTACAACACTGTTTTCTTTCTTTAAAACCTGCATGCCTCTAAAAATCAAGACTCTTTGTTGCTCCTAAAAATTAAATGTACATGTGCAAATAATTCTTTAAAAACTACAGCATATTTTCTATTTCTCATGGTGACTGAAGATTGAACAAAAAATGTAGAATTTCAATATTTTCTGAAATGTTTCATATTTAGAATTTGTCAATTGACTCTTTTTATGGCAGCTGTGGCTTGAAAAACAGAAAATTGAAAACTGTGTTTTTTATCATTGAGCAGGTGAGCTAAAAACAAATCCAACACAGTGATTCCTGATTGTGTTTAGTGATTAATTGTGCAGTTTATTGGTAGTTAATTGAATACACCCAGTAAATTGTAAAATTTAACAATAACATTGCTCTTGATAACAAACATAGGGTTGCCCATATTGAGCAGTGTTTAGAGTCTTTGCTCTTAGAGTTGCAGAGAAAGGAGTTGATCATTATGTTTTGGGTTCAAATCCCACTGTGGGACGTGGAGACAGGTTTTTTGGATGAAACCATATAAATCGAGGTCTCATGTCACAGTAGGTGCTGGCACGAAAAAGATCCCTCACTGTTCAATAGCCCTGAGTGCCGAGTATTAGTCAAAACTTGAAGCTCTCCACTTATAAGTGGTGGCGTCTCCATATGAGTGAAAAAGTTTCGACAGGGACGTTAAACCATGCACAGATCTAGAGGGAGGACCCCCCATGCAAGTTATTAAATTTATATAATACTTAAGCAAGAAAAAAGTTACCTTGGACTCCCCCTCGGAAAACGCAGAACTCCCTGGTAAATGCGAATTTTTGTTAAATTGGTATGAAAATTCAAAGGATAGACGTCATCAACTGCCCCCCCCTCCCCTCCCCCCAACACAAAATATGTTTTTGAAGTTTGGGCTAGTTTACATGGAACCCCCGTGAGAATGTCTAGATCTGTACCTATGTTAAATAACAAATATACATAGGAGTTTGCTGTCATATTAAGAGAAAAGTTTTGGTCCAATAATAGATAACTTCTTAAAATCAGAAAATCAAGACAAATCAATATATGAAATCATCAATAATCGGGCCGAAAAAAAATAGCTTTGTTTGGTGTTGCTGGCCGACTCAGGTAAATCGCTGCGGTCCGAAGAATTTTTTCAAATGATACAGATCGTAATTTTTTTTCTTTCTATAGGTGTCTGTACGTTTGAGTAATATACAAAATAGGAAAGAATCATGTAAACGCTTGATTGATTGAACAGTTTTCATGTGAAAATGTCTATGTGATGATGAATATGCGAATCACAAATCCAAGCATGACTGTCGAACGCGGTAAGCTCTGCATAAAAGAAGTTGATGGCATGCATATGACTCTCCGTGGTAATGTGTGTTATGGCGAAAATATACTGACGAATCAGTTGTACCAGTTTGAATTCTAGTAGAAATTTCAAGGTACAATGTTATGTCCGATTTGCTACATTGTAGATGAATCTAGCGGCTATGCTTTGATTTGTGCGTAAGAAAACAACTTTATGCCAATTCAAAAACTGGGATTTTTAAGGCCATGTATATTAAAGCTTTAAAACTAATGGTGTTTGAAAATTAATAACAACTGGAAAACAATTCGGACTGCAGTTGTTGTTAAACAATCAGAAACCCATGACGCCTGGAAACTATAACAAATAACAACATTTCTGAAATTGAAAAAAAAAAATTTCACCTACCGACCCAAACGTATTAAGGCTGGGTCGGCAACGCCAAACCAACAATATTTTAATTGTGGCCTCGTTTATCAGAGTTTCTAATAACAGTAAGAATAACAGTAAGAATCAACGTAAATGGCTTACTGTAGAGAAAATTCAAGCTTAACTGTAAAATACAAGCATATACTGTTGGTAAAGATATATCATTCAATTTAACGCCACTTTATCTAGATTTGGAACATAAATTCACAATGCAATGACATGCATTGATGCAATCTCAATCTCCTATACAAAAGTACAGAGATAATTCGAACTAGTTCTTCCGAAGCTGTCGTTTAATAACAGCATACTGACAGCTGATTTCTGAGACATTTCCTTTATCACTTCATTGTCATGAATATAACAAAATCATCCTTACTTACCAGCAAACCGCTTGCCTTTCACTGGCGCCGCACTCGGCACTGTTGATAGGGAATTCGAGGCACATGGCCTTAAACCACGTGATTGTCTTCGGCAGACAAACGTTTACTTTTTCAAGCGTCCAAATAATAATCTTTCCCAAAGAAAATCTGACAAGATTATAATTGTTCAGTACATCAAAATCACACAAACGTTTGATTTCAAGCGTCTAAATGATAATAATGTTGCAACTTTTTTGGTCGCGATTATTATTGTTGGAGTAAGACATTATAATTGTATGATCGATGTGGAATATAATTATTGTAAATTTGAAGCGAAATAAAAATAATGTGTTCGCTCGGGCAAACAAGATTATAATTGTTAAAAGTAAGAATAATTATTATAATTTTGAGGTGAAATAAAAATAATGTTTTAAAACATCGACTGTCAAGATAATAATCATGAGGCGAAAAATTATAATAATGTTTCCACATTGACTTGCAAGATTATTATTGTGAAGTGAATCATTATTGTAGGACACAATAATAACAATGTGTACACATTTAACAGACAAGATTATAATTGTTGCAGGAAATAATAATAATGTTGTAAAAAGCAAGTTTGTATGACATAATTATTTTTGGTATAATTATATAGGAAAATATAATAATAATATGGGGGTACCCTACGGCTTTCCATAGCAAAGAGCATCGCTCATTGACTTTTTTGTGTTGTAGAACAGTTGCAGCTATAGCTCCGCACAGATGCTTCGTTTTTGTGTCATATGCATGATGTGGCGGATTTCAAATCCAGCGTCGCCCATTCCCTGTATGGCGGTGGCACGGAGACAATGAGCAGTGAAAGATTTACTACAGTGAGTATTCTTTGCAATATCGGGCATAAAACGGGTGAATTGATAGTGTTTCAGAGGGATGTTTGAGTACCAAATGTCTTCATTGTTAGGATCTTAGAGTGCAGATTTTGAACATCGATTAAATAAACTGGTGGCGTCAGACTGAATTTTGGACAAGAAGAGCCTGAGTGTTTTGACGGGGCATTTATCACCTGGTGAAGGAATTGAATACATTCTTATTTCTTTTGAATTTTCATTTGCAAAAAATGCCTTAGATGCTGATTTTTTTTTATAGGTCAAGCAACCCAAAATGAAAATGCATTCCGATTTTGTATCATCAGTCTGCTGTTGTATGCAAATTATGAGTTTTCTTTAACAAGTTTTGAAGATATTATAGATAATTGAAATTTTGACTTAAGTGTAAGTCTGTTTCATGATCGATGCCACCCTGCCAGTTTTTTTTTTCTTTTGTCGCATGAGAAAGAGTTACCTATTCGCAGCCATTTTCATCAGTGGAGAAGAGGAGTGAATTTATTTTCAACTGTTCATGGAATTCAAGGCCACGGCTAACAAACTGCATGGACAAAATGAACCATATTCTGAATCGCAAAGACACAGGATTAAAAGATTCATAGAGGTATGTTTAAAGTTTTTCTAGGTCAGCTATAGGAATAATTTCTTTATGCTTTGTAGGACGAGCCAAACCATCTTGAACATTATTTTTTGCAATTTACCATCCAAAATGCTATTGTAGATTTTAAATTAGCGATCACGCACAATATCAAAATCCCTTCCAATGTTTTGAATGTGTCGATTTAGGGCAGATCGAATAGACCTGAAGGAACTTTTGTGATACTCTGTAGCTTGTTCCTTCAATTTTTCAGGGTGTTTATTGTCAGATTTCTACGAAAGCCCAGAAGGCTCATTCGAGATTCAAAATACGAGATTCGAAATACGAGTTTCGAGATTCAAGATCCAAACTAACCAATCAAAAGCGGATTCAACATTTGATTACTCCCCTTTATTATGTTTTTACTATCAAGAAATCGTTTAAAATAATTATAACCAATGGGTCATTTGATTAAATTACAATGCAAAAAAGAGTGTTTTATATATACTAGAAGGAAATTTAAATAATTATTGGATTTTTGCAGCAAGATGTACTTCAATTTATATTATAGCTTCTTAAATATTAAATAGATTACATATATCAGGAGTATATATATTTTTGTATTATCTTCTACACTTATTTTTTTTTTGTATTTCCGCGCATAGGAAAACCACAGGTACTTGTGGACAGGACCCCTCCCCCCCTCGATATTCAATACCAGGGCTTACTGGACAATTTTTTTTAACAAATTATATTTATTACACTTATTAATGTGTACAATACGAAAACATCACGGGCGTAAAACCCCCAGAATAATCGTTTAACCAAAAAAAAGCCCATTATACATTAACCCTCCCCACTATACAAGAGAGGTGTCATTTAAGGAGAAAATATGGGATTATTACGAGATGCAGAGTCAATCCGATAGCATGGACTAAGACAGAAATATATGTAGAGACAGTTAATTTTAATCAACATTTTAAGTTAAAATAAATGCATGGTTTTAAACCTAGAAATAGCAGCGGGCGTACAACGTAAACAAACTTATAATGTATAGTGGGGTATTTTTTGTGTTGAGCGATTATTCTGGGTTTTTACTTTTTTTTTTGGCATTGAACACACGATGAATAAGTGTATTAGATATATGTTGTGAAAAAAGTCCAATAAGCCCTGGGGTTGAATATCGAGAGGGGGGATGCCCTGTCCACAAGTACATTTGGTTTTCCTATGCGGGAAAATACATAAAAATTAAGTTTAGAAGACAATACAAATAAATATATATACTCATGATATAAGTAATTTTTTTAATATTTAAGAAGCTATAATATAGATTGAAGTATATTTTTCTGATCAAAAATCCAATAATTATTAAAATTTCCTTCTAATATATATAACACTCTTTCTTGCATTGTAATATAATTAAATGACCCATTTGTTATAATTATTTTAAACGATTTCTTCATAGTAAAAACATAATAAAGGGGAGTAATCAAATGTTGAACCCGCTTTTGATTGGCTAGTTTGGATCTTGAATTTCGAATCTCGAATTTCGAATCTCGTACTTTGAAACTCGCTTCTGATTGGTTAGTTTGGATCTTGAATCTCGAAACTCGAATTTCGAATCTCGAATTTCGAATCTCGTACTTTGAAACTCGAATCTCGAATGAGCCTTCTGGGCTTTCGTAGATTTCGGAGTTGCTTCAGCATAGAACTTGCCAAGTTTTAATGCGAGTTCTTCTGGATCTATTTTTTCAAAATCTGTCATTATCCCATAGGTTTCCAGAGACGATTCTGTTAAAAAAAGTAGTTTAGGGGGGAAAAAATAAGGGAATGAAAATCAACAATCAGTAATCATGGTAATGATAATCTGTTTATAACACCCAAATAGCTTAATAAGTAAAGCACTCATACTTATGTATGAAAGATTCAGGTGCAATTCCTGATTGGGGTCTACTATATTTACTGTTTGTTGTTTTTATGATTACTTAAAATATCAAATTAATTTTTTTTTCCCAATTTTCCGTGAATTTTTATTTAAATTTTTAAAAATATATATCTTTGTAGAGTTAATTCATTAATATCATAGCCCAATATAGGCCTATATATTCTTCCTTGAAAAGTCCTCACACCCACTTAGTTGCTTTTAAAGTGAATAATGAATGTCTCTTTTCCACCAATTCTTGCCCTTCGCTGTCGGAAACAGCTTTTAACCTTTTTTTCTCAGGAATTTGCGGTACATAGAAATTTTCTGATTTTTCTTACGCCAATGCTCTCTGCAATTCTTTTTCTTCACTGACACTGGACACTGATGCAAATGCATCATGCAGAACAATCTCATTAACCTCCTCCACTTGCATTTCCTCAGTAAATAGTGATTGGAGAATTTCTATATCATTTTCTGGTGGAGGGTCATTTGAATTAGACAGGTGTTGGTCAAAATCATATCCTAAGTTAAAATCTGCATCCATTTTCTTTGTTTATATAAGCAGACGATAAGAATAATCACTTCCCAAAAAATACTCCCATGTTTATTATAAATATGTTCAAAATTTAATGAAAATTTTAAACAAATTAAAAGAAAAACATTTTATTTTTTTGTAGGATTTTAATTTTTTATTTGATTTCCTTTAAATAAACACTTTCAAATATTCCAGTAGATATTAACCACGCAAGTGTGTTAAGGCTAAATATTGGTTTTTCTATGCAAATGAGCTAATAAAAATGCATAAATCGTGTATTTTATGTAGAGAGAAAGTTCAAATTGATATTCAAATACATACTTAGTACCCACAGTATATTAATGCAAGTGCACATTATGACGTCATATTATGACGTCATAGTTCTTTCCCATTCAAGGTAATAGAACACATCAACAAAACAACGTCGGCGCAGGGGCATATTTAATTTAAAATAAATAAAGTATAATATTAAGGAGAATATTATGAAAATTAATAAAATTGCTGCACAAATCATATGCTCTTCTTCAATCGATAATAATTTTACTGAACTTACACTGGACTGTACATTTTTACCCTGTTTCAACTTAGTACTGTACGAATAGTAACCAAACAATTGCAGTGTCGACATTTGTGCAGCGATATTTTAGATTTTTGGAATATTCTGCTTTACTTTATACCTTTTTTCTGTAAAACAAAGTAAGGTATGCCCTTGCGCCAAAGCGATTTTGTTAATGTTTCTTATAAACTTGTGTAGTAAAGGCTGATGACGTCATAATATGACGTCATAATGTGTACTGGCAATCGCATATCATGGGTACCTAGAATGTATTAGAAAAGAAGTCTTAACATTTTCCTTAGGGCATGTATAGCAATTATGGGTCTTAATTAATTATTTTGCACAGAAACCTCCATACGTAGCCTTAACTCACTTGCGCAGAAAAGAAGTTCCGCCAGTTGGTTGTTAGGGGGGCGTGTCCCCATACCAAACCAAGTTATTATGTTTTATTCTTGTGTTCCTTTTTGAAAATCAACCAATGAGAAACTAGAACATAATCAAAATTAAATTATAAAAATATATCTAGTATGAACAATACAAATCTGTGAAGGCAATGTGACATCGAGGACGCGTCATAAACATCGTATAGCATTGTGTACCTAGTGATTCTTTATCATCATTACAATCTTCTTTATCTCTCCACAATCGGTAACTGTTGGATACCAAGGCGTGGTCCAGTCTGCCGGGTACCAGGGACCGTTAAGGAAAGCACGAAGACAAGATCTAAACCACCAACCTCCATTAAACTCAGCGGCACAATTAAGTCTAGTTCTGTCATTGTCACCATCTAAGGTACTGAAAGACATCCCGTAATGATAAAACAAGCTGTTACCTATAAAGAATCAAGACAACTATTGATAAAAACAGCAACACTTCCTTCGTCTGTCCGAGTCTTTTTTCGGAGTAAGGACGTACGCCTCTACCAGAAGTATATATAACAGTCTTTAACTAATCTTTCAGTTAAAATTTGTTATAAACAAAATTCTCCTTGATCTCATCCAATACTCGATGGAAATAACTGTTAAAGAAGTAGGTAATATTTACTTTTAGATTATTTTTTGATTTTTTAGCGAATAATTATTAATTACATTTACAGCCGACTCAAGGAAGTCATTTTTTTACTACTTTGAAACAAACAGATAATTTAGAAATAACAAGACGTAATTTTTCAGACCAAAGTGGCCTATCGACAATTAAACTGATATCACGTGGCTTATTACCAGCCAGTATTTAGTAAATCTTACCCAATCCTACCCAGCAGGCACGCAACGTTGTTTCAACGTTGGAAGGAGGTGGAATATAGGTTGAACGTTGATCAACTATATTTCAACGTTGTTTCAACGTTGGATCCTTAACCTTTTTTCAACGTTGAAACAACGTTGAAGCTGCAATATATTTTCAACTTTGAATGTTCGTCGATATTTCAATGTTGAAACAACGTTGAAGCTGCAACATATTCTCAACGTTCGATGTTTGTTGATATTTCAACATTAAAACAACGTTGAAGATTCAACATGTTTTTAACGTTGAATATTTTCTGATATTGTAGAGTTGAAACAAGGTTTAAAAAAGCAAAAGTTGACTATTTGTTGATTTAAACGTTGAAACAACGTGGAAGATGCAACATATTTTCAACTTTAGGAAAGTTAGGAAAATTTAACGTTGAAACAACGGGTTATGAGTATTGAGCACTTTAGTGTTTAAGGTCAAAATAATTAAGTGTCTTTACCTCTTAATCCATGCATTTTTTCGCAATATACACACAGCTGTATGCATTGTTAGAAAATATTATATATATAATTATAGTAAAAAACTTTAAAACACTTAATTATACATAATAAATGAAACGCCGCATGCATTATGAAATGATTTACTCAAAAGAGTTGTGCCAACAGCTAGTACCATTATAAAAATTTTAAATATGAGTTTATATGAAGTATGACATCTACATTTAGCACTTTATTATAATAATGTTTCAAAAAAGGTTATTTCTTAAAAATAAATTGTGAATCCAGTTTTTCTTTTTGTCTTTCGTTTTGTTGTTTTTTTACATTTTTATGAAATATGTTAAATATAAGCTTTTAAAAAGTAAGCACATCTTTTTCCAACATCTCACTGTAATTACATGCTACTATAGAATTAATAAAAATAATTATTTATTCCAAATTAATGTTATTAGAATTAGACTCGTATAGCCTAAATCAGTGCCGTATACTCTTGCGCAGATTGTTATATAGAGCGAATCTAAGAAGTTTTATTTTATTAGATTGTGCTTTTGTTGTGTGTATTAATTAAATAATCTTTCTTTTCACAAAATATTTTTAAAAAAAATTAGAAAAAAAAACACATAACAATTTTCACACTGACAATTAACCCCGGTCAAGTAGCATTACCTAAGATCAACACTCCAAAAACCTTCAAGATATCAGATAAGGAGTGCCTTTCGCTTAGTTGGTCAGTTTCAGTGTCAGGGTAACCTTGTTATGCAATTTTCTTGCTGGGCAGAGTATAGCTGTTTGCAGCTTATCTAGGTCAAAATTTGAATTTAACGGATGGACAAGAAGTGCGCGTCTCCTTGCTGTTCATATTTAATGTGTTTTCAAGCTATATACACAAGGAATATGGCTGGAATATCAACTTCTGCTCAGTAAGTATTATTTCCTTTTCATGGATTTAAGAAATTAAGTTTTTTTTAATATCTGAACACCATTTATTTCTTGTTTTATAAGTCTTTTTGAAATCTGCGTGAAATGCACATCCTTAGTTCGTGTATTAAGTGTTTTGTTGATATTCATTTTGTTATGAAATATAAGTATACTAATATATTTTACAGTTTAATTAATTGTAATTCGTGGTAAGGTTCAATCAACCAGTGGTACAGGGAATGGATTGTAAAGTCAGCCTTGATTACATCAGATTCTTCGCCCATGAAAATTATACAAAGGAATGCGACATTTTATAAGTACACCATGTCTATGCATGTCTATTACATTTTTCTTCAGTAATAATTATTTATAAGCGTACAAATACGAATTTTAACATGAAGTCAACTATAATTCTTTTAATCATGTTAATTAAATCCAAGTACCGGAATATATTCCTTTGTCTGATTTTTTAAATCATTCATGTATATTTATTTCTATCGTTTGAAATAACGTGTTACGTACATTGTATCGAACAAATGGCTTTAACATCTTTATTTCTTTTATTAATAGGCTTTTGCTTTAGTATGTGGACTCTCCTGTTCATTTCTTTCATTCGTGGGACTTAACTATATGCGCGATTAAAATCAATGGATCTGCCACTTTATGGAACTTTATTAATAGTGGAAGACATACGCATACTTTGAAGGACCTGGATTGATTACTGTTACCCCCTTTTCACTAGGAATATAAATTTTATCAAGCAGTGATTTTTGAGATTCAGTGATTGAATCCGATTTTGTGTTTGTCTTTAAAATACAGACTAAATGAATTATCTCACAATCATAATACTGGATAATAACTTATATAATTATTAAGCAGATTGAGTAAATTTTTCTTTATTAGAATTTGAAATGTATTTGTTTGTAAAGCAAAATGTAATATTAATTCAACGTGATTTCAACCAAATAACAACGTTTGTACAACCGAAAAATTTCAACTAAATCCCCACCTAATTACAACTAATGTTCACTTCTGTTCAATGTTGATATTTGACGTTGAAACAACGTTGAAGCTTAAACGTTGCATCAACTTTCATTTGGAACCAAAAATCAACCAAACATTCAACCCATTTTCAACTTTCATATGCAACCAAAATTCAACGTTGATTCAACGTTGAAGTGCAACGTTGAATCAACGTTGAAATGCCTGCTGGGTATGGTCTTTATATTGACATTGCTAATAACCTTTAAGCGAGTCAAATTTCTATTAAAACTGAACACAATTCATAAATGAAAGTATTTTAAGAGTATACCCTAATGTTGATGTATCGTTGATAATAAAATCAAAAATGGCGTATGCCTATTTACAAGTCGTGTTCAGCTTTAACTAATTTTCATGTATTACTACCCCACGTTTCGTTTTCATTTGTTTACCTCATTAATACAAATAACTCATTAACAGTGCGTGTTATATCCAAAGTAACCGTTAGCTTTAAAACTTTATAATTCAAATCTTAATTTTATTTATTGATTCCTTGTGTTTTGATTGGACGAGAACAAATTCAAGAAAAAGTTTACACATCGATGAATTTTTCAACCAGAACTACTTTCTTGACTGTTGTAATAACGATGAAAACAGATAGGCCTATTGTCACTTCTAGTCCGTTTTAGCTAAATTATGATTACAAGAAACATAATAAAAAATGAATGAATGAATGAATGAATGAAAAGGAGATAAACAGGACTGACAGACGGGAATATTATGTTTATGTCACTGTCGGATCACGAGTGTGAATTTTTGAAATCGCTGATGACGCTGTCATTTTCTACACGTTCCATATCAGCTCAGTTGGTATCGTTGTGATAGGGAAAAGAAACGTACCTCAGACCCTTGCCTTTTCAGCATCAAATTCATATATTTACATCCTACTGATTCCATATTCTCCCTAAGTCTTTGAACGAACCGGGGCAAATCGAGGACGTCGTCGGTCTGCAACTTTCGTCATGACGTCAACATGGCCATGGTCAAGGACGAATTATTTTGAAGAATACGCGTATTTACGATATTTGTTGACTTAATCAACATTCAATGAGTTTTTATAAGTTTAATTATTGATTGTTTTGACAATTAAAGTTGGATTTCATCTTTATTTATCTTGTAACGTTATACGTTTCTTTGTGGCATTTAAAGTATATTCCTACGCCGTACAAAATAACGGATTGTATGGTGGCCTCATAGAGAAATAATTTTAATAATTTAAAAAATTCGTAATTGGAATTATAAGGATTAAACGTTCTTTTTTTCAGAATTTATCGATGTGTAAACTCTGCCTTTTTCTCACAAACTTTACATAAAAGTGCTTCGCACTTTTATTCAGTTTGTGAGTAAAAAGGTAGAGTTTACATCGATAAATTATGAAAAAAGAACGTTTAATCCTATAACAAAACAACTACCTTCCAAATTCAATCGGGGATTTGACAAAGATAAAAATTGACTACTTATTGAATGCTAACCTAAACTTAAACGCAAGGTTATAATTATGCTTTTTTAAAAAATACTGTCTAGAAATATATAGCTACAGTAGATAAAATGGCTCTTTGCCAAATATTATATTGTTATTCACATCTATTCACATATCTAGATTAGTAATATTTAGCCCTTTATTCAAGACTACTGACATTTACTTGATGATTTGTGTCCTTAACTATATTGCAGTGAACGAATTTGTGTTTTCAGTGACATTGCCATCGCCCATTATCTACTCTAGTGCTATAGTTCTTAATAGATAAATTAATGTTTCTGTTGCATTTACTTTAACAGAAATATATGTACTACTGTTCACTTTAGTAAATTGAAGCGTCAAAGTGATCACAGTAGTAAATAAAGATTTTAAAGGTGATCACTATAGTGTCAAGGTGATCACTATAGTGTCAAGGTGACCACTATAGTGTCAAGGTGATCACTATAGTGTCAAGGTGATTGTTCTAGTGTCAAGGTGATCACTATATTGTCAAGCTGATCACTGTAGAGTCAAGGTGATCACTATAGTGTCAAAGTGGTCACTATTGTGTCAAGGTGACCACTATAGTGTCAAGGTGATCACTATGGTGTCAAGGTGATCACTATAGTGTCAGGGTGATCACTATAGTGTCAAGGTGATCACTGTAGTGTCAAGATATCCACTATAGTGTCAAGGTGATCACTATAGTGTCAAGGTGATCACTATAGTGTCAAGGTGATCACTATAGTGTCAAGGTGATCACTGTAGTGTTAAGGTGATCACTGTAGTGGCAAGGTGATCACTAAAGTGTCAAGGTGATCACTATGGTGTCAAGGTGATCACTATAGTGAGTCAAAGTTTTCAAAGTTATCACTATAATAATTCAAAGTTTTCAACATAGTAATAACAGATTTCAATGTTACCACTTAATTAAATCAAGTTATCACTATAGTAAAACAAATTTTCAAAAGTTTCACTTTAGTGAACTATAATATCTTTGGTTGAGTACCGGGGTTATGTTGCATTGCATAAAGTAAGTACAAACTTTTAGCCCCAAAACCATAATCTGAAAATAGACTTAAGTCAAAATTTTGATTTTTAATGTATTCAGTTCTATTCGATGTATTAGCTTAAAAGTTTGCAACTGTCCAAAACACACAAATTGAAACTATTATTTTCGAAAGTTATATCGATTTGAAATTTTGACTTCAGTTGACTAGATAATGATATTGACTACTGAAGCAAGTATCCATGTCGACTGTTCTGACATATAAACTAACAACATAATCGATGCCCTAGGCAATAGATCGGTTCATAAAGAACTCACAAGACTATACAAAAACTGAAAAAGACGTCCGTGGTCCCCTGATCTGCATACCAACACATAAGTACATAAACAACAAACCCCGAGTTAAAAAATTGTAAATCCGTCAAAGTTATTTAAACGACGACCCACCTAAAGTACCTTCCGTTGGTCCATCCAGGTAAAGTCTGTAGTTATCTTCCTCGTTATTTACAGAGAATGTCCCGTATTGTTGGTATAGAATAGTTCCATTGGTCAAAGTAATGGACACGTACAGGGACGGTCTATTCTTGGTTAATTGATGAATGACGTCATTTCCTAAAATAAAATAATGAATGGCATGGCATGATCGACTTTCTTGAAATAGATCTATTTCAAAGAAGGATTCTTGTCTGGTTTCTAAATAAATGAAATATTTTAAGTATATCTGTTTGATAATTTGTAAAGTGTTTTGGTGTTAAGGATTCTTAAGATCATTGATATCTAATTTTTCTCCGAAACCTCTGAGGCAAATTCAGTCAAACTTGCTACAAAGTTTTATTAGAAAAAGGGGATTTAAGTTTGTTAAAATGATTGACCAATCTCTCTTTCAAATGAGAAAATTAAGAAATACAAAAATAGAATAATTTTTAAATACATTGTAGTATGTTTTAAAAAAAATTCTCCACTGGTTCGGGAAAGTTGAAACTAATGTGGAAACATACTCAGGAAGTGGTAATTCAAGAATGTTCAATAATGACCGCTGGGTGTAGGGTTGAGCAATAAAGTATGATCAAAATTTTACCTAGCAATATATATATATATATATATATATATATATATATATATATATATATATATATATATATATATATATATATATATATATATATATATATATATATATATATATATATATATATATATATATATATATATATATATATATATATATATATATATATATATATATATATATATATATATATATATATATATATATATATATATATATATATATATATATATATATATATATATATATATATATATATATATATATATATATATATAATCTTTAAAATATCATTCAAAATAACAATAAAGCTATAATTGGTAATAAGGAAGTACCCATAGGTAGTGTAGATTCAAGTTTGAACAAAACATGACTCCTGGGGGTAGGATGGGGCAACAATTGACGATCAGTTTTAACCCAGGAATATATACAGAAAATCTTTTAAAAATTTCTTCTCAAGACCAACACAGCCATGACTGGTCATTTAATATGGAAAAATCGTGAGTAGTGTAGATTCAAATTGCTGTCAATATGTACCTCTACCAAATCACTTTGTGTGTTAAATGTAAAACGAACCTGAAATTTTCTTAATAAGTGATTTTAGTCATTGTTGGTTGAAAATTCTTCTCTTCATGAAGAGCCAAATGTGGTAACATAAAGAACTTCCTATGGAAATACGACTCGATCGTATGTTTATTACTTTTTCTTCTATACCATTTTTATTACCCCATCTTTAAGAGTGTCGCTTTATCTGACGTCAGAAAAACACTATAACAACGCCATTTTATCTGTCAGTTTAAAAATGATTTTAAAAATCAGTTATTTAAATCATAATAAAATTTTTGGACCCGTTATTTCATATTTATGTTTAGTTTTATTAATTAAGTGAAAAAAATTGCATTTAAACAGTAAAGCAGTAAATACACTTCTTTATTTTACTATGATGTGCGAAAAAATGCGCAATGGAAACCACAGTTGGCCTCCTTAAAATGTTTTTTTTTCAAGCAAACACCGATTATTTGCACATCAAGGTTAATAAATGATGAATTTCAGAGAAACAAATAAACAATTATTTGAACTTTTTTATATTTATATATATTGGAATTTCAAGAAGGAATTCTTGCTTTTAAATCGTTATTTTGAAAAGTTAATTATTAACTAATATAGAATTTCAGTTACTCTGATATCGGAATCACAATATCAAGTTAAATCTATTTTTCAACTTGGTATCATAACACTTGGTTAAACAAATATACAGAACATCCGTTTTAATGCACTTTGCATTCATTACATCGCAAAACATATATCTTAACCTAATTATATTTTAACAGAAACTAATTTAAAAATTATTAACAAAATAAATACATCTTTAAAACACGAAATTTTTAAGTAAAATTATTCTGCATAATATATTTAATCAATTGAAAATTGATATCCATTACAAGAAATAGATCAAGCATACACTTAACAGGACTTTCAAGTGTTCACTTAAATAAATCTCAAATTATTCCAACAAGCGAGTCCTCTCAACAATTGTAGAAAGCAAATCAAATATCGCTTATGGAAACAAATGTTCCGTGACGAAGCTTAAAAAACAATAAATATGCACTTTGTCGATTTAGCTTCTATTGTGATCATAATTAAATTTTAAAAACTGGTTTCACAAAATAAAACACAAAACATTGGCAAAATTACCACTGAGATAGAAGGGAGAGTTGTTGGAATTTTTATATATAGACCATCCTTGCACCACATTTTACGCACTTTAATCTTTAGTGTTAATTGTCCTTGTTTTTACTTTTTAAAGTAAATAAGAAGTATCAAAACCTATTTAAACAACTTTTCTATAGTCTGTGCGTCATTTTCATCGCCAATTTATCACAAATTGAAAGCGTAGGACAAAATTTAACTAAACAGGACGTGACCGTGGTCTTTGTCTGAGGCCAAAGTTTCCTATCACTGAAATTTAACATCACAGAGTGTTAAATTGTCTTTAAAAAATCTTAGAAACATGAAAACAAACAATTTCAATCGTATGAATAAGAAAAGAAATCGGTACTCTTGATAGTCTACAAATGTAATATCAGTTCAAATAGTCATCATTATCATTATGAATCATCATAAAGCACTGCTCTTACGTGCTAATCGCCCTCGGATAATGACCAAAAGACCTCTGTGTCTTGCAGTAATTAGAGCGAGTGATAGTTTTACTCTATAGAGATTATTTTTTTTTGAATTTTCATTTTGAGGGTACATCATTTCCTTCACATTTTGCTTAAATATCTGGCGAGATACATATACATATATGAAATTTATGCAACATCAAACTGTATCATTAACCATGAATTAAAGAAATTATTTATTGTATGCATTGTTTTTTCTTCACAACTTAAAAAATGTTAAGTAAACACTGAGAAGTTTGGTTCAGTGTATATATACCTATCCAATACGACGTATTTATAGAACCAAAGCCATCTTTGTAATCATTCCAAGTTCTGTCGAAATCGATTGATCCGTCAACGCGCCTCTGTATGACCTATTGTATAAACAAAAAAAATCTTTGAAATCGTTTTATCTCATATTTATTCCTACAATTCTATCTGTTATAATAACTCATCACACAGACCGTCCAACCTCCCTGTCTGGTATCCATATCACAGTAAACATTCACTGAACGGTTGTACCAGGGATAGATCGTATAAACACCAGATATTAAGTAACAGTCAGCAAGCAAACTTCTACAATCCATCGGATGAATGTTCCCTAAAATGTATCAAGAAAAAAAATTAGACACAAGGTACAATATATAACGGGGATAGAGAAAAAGAAAAAAAAAACAATTTATTACAAAAACATCAATTTTATCGTATCAACACAGGATGAACCTATACCATTCAGTCAATTATATAGTCACTGAAAGGTTCCTGAAAGGTCAAACCTTGAAATTTATTATTGTGCATTACATCATTACATTGACGAAAGGATGACCTTCAACCACTAAAAAAAATACCAGAATTAAAAAAAAACAACATTTAGACGAATTGCCATCTGTCACAGTTCTTGACCTTCTTAGCTGAAATTTTACAATACCTGCTCATATGAAGAGCTATATCGATTTAAAGACGATAATTCGAGGTTACGGGAAGAGAGAATAGTCAACGTATCAACAGAGAGTGAACCTATACCATTCAGTTAACCAAGAGGTCATTGAAGGTCAGTTAATAGTAGATATCTGCCATTTAGCCCCTTTTAAGTCACTTTTCAATTAACTTGAAGAAAAAGCGCCCCCCCCCCCTCTGCAATTTAAATGATTAAAGGATTTTCGTCAATATATTATGTTATATTTTTTTTCATGTTTTGTTCTGATGTGTTTGATTTAATATTGAGTGCACAAATTAAATTATCCAAAGGTGATGGACATTTCATTACATTTTGACACTAGGATAAAAAAATGTTTAGAGCATGCATTAAGACCCTGTATCTGGATTTGAGAATATTAGATTTATTTTAATACAATGACTATGGCTATACTTACTCATGTACGTCTTTGTGTATTCTATCTAGGGCAATAATGTATTCATTACCTAAAAAGGCTTACTCAATGGAATACTTGAAAAAAAAATTCCTTTAATAATTGACCAATGATGTTTAATAACTGGAAAGGTATTATTAATTAAGAAATAAATAATTAGTTCATAAACTTCAATGGGAATTGAAGTGGGTCGTTTACATGATCAAATCCTGTGATGGCCGAAGGCCTTTTCAGAAAATTTGATCACGTTATATATACATTAGAAATGGACAATTAAACATTAGATTTAATATATTCGAATATAAATATTGCACTAACTGGTCGCCGTAAATTTCCGTCAAAAGTACGCAAGGTGTAAATCGGCTTGAAAGGCAGTTACGCTTCGTATTCGTCAGGCTAGATATTCTGTTTCGAAGGGAATATTTTGTTAAAGACTACTTGTGATCAGTAATATTGAATATATTTTTGTCTGGGAATATTTTTTGTGTGAAAATTGATCATTAATGCTGAAAAGACAAGAAACACGTCCGAGATTTGATAAAAAGTTGGAGGAATTTGGACCTCCTGCAAGGGGTGGATGGATCCCATGGCTTAAGACACTTGTCTGAGCCAGTTATTTTGCAACCAAATATTAAATTTGATCAAAAACATTTAATCTACAATTTCAGTAACTAAAGGAATATTTATGATGTTAACAAGGAGACACTGGCAACAGTTTACTTTGAAGTACGACAGCACCGATTGAGGTGTTTCTCAGGTGTTCGTGGCCTGATTGCAGTGCTTTGATATATTCCAATAAATTTACACATTTCTCGTGAGTACAATTTAATGGAAAAATGTAGTTTTAGCCTTTATCACGCAGATTTAACTTAAGGTCTAACAAAAATAAGGAAAAAACTAAAAAGTTAGAGACTGTGCAGTTTACAAAAGTGACATACAACGTGTAACGTGTAACGATAAACAAGGCTAGATACTTTCGGTATATTCTCTATGTACACAGACTAAATCGATTGCCAATAATGTATGAAGTATTTGTATACGTTGTAAATAAAACAATTATTTCACTTGCTTATTTTGTTCATCTTTATACATCAGAGGAAGAAACGGGACCTTTTAGTTAAAACTGTAAGGGGGCTTTCAGTGGCTTTTCAGTGGCCATTCAGCCACCGAATGGCACATACATTTCAGTGGCCTTTAAGTTGCCTTTCAGTTACATTTCAGATACCTTTCAGTCACCATTCAGCGGACATATATTTCCGTCAACTTTCAGAGACCTTTCCTTCAACTTTGAGTGACCTTTCCGTCGACTTACATTGACATTTCCGTCGTCTTTCAGTGACCATTCCGCAGTCTTTCAGTGTTGATATTCTAGTCTCAATGTAGCGATTTTTCCCTAGATTATTAATTTATAATCAGAGATTTTTCCTTAACAATGAAGCAGTATTTTTAATAAAGATTTGTTATTCAATCTTAATTCTGTGTTTTTTTTCCTCATGGTTATTAAATTCTAGTACTTAAAAAATGTGACTCAATAATTATTACAATTTTATAAAATTAATGATATTAATTCAAAATGATTCATAATTCTCTAATTTGTTGTAGAAAACAAAAAGTTTTTAAGTGAAAAAAAAAATTATGATGTTCCGATAATTGTTTCAAAATTTAAATAAATGCCGTATGACACATTCTATAGTGCTTATACGTGTATTTTTATGGAAATAAATAGTTTTGAATTTATACTATTTATACCTTTTACAAATTTTGTTTCGTCATTGTCAAAATCGCCAGGATATGTTAGCTTTCGTAATACATCCTTTTAAAATCATTTTACATGGATAGAAAAAAGATCATTTATACATGCCTTTTGTAGAAAAAAAAATATTGTAGATTCATGCTTTTTAATTGATATTGTTGTAGGATTATTCTACTAAGTTTCTAGATAGAGAATTTACATCGATCTCCAATCTGTGACAAAGGAACAGGTGCCTGTCTCTGATAATTGTCAACATTCCGATAGGAAATGTGTTATTAATCAGTCTGTCCCCAAAATCCGCGCAACTAACATAGAATATACAAAAGAAATACAAGATATATACACATTGCAGCTCCTCGATATACCAGGTGACCCGATTGGTCCAACGTTTTCTACAATTTGATTTATTTTAAATCCTCATTAAACAGCAAGAAGTCGTAGCGAAAATGATAAGGTCGCAGACACTTAAGCAGGAGACCCGGGTTCAATTCCAGCCGTGTCCAATATTATTTTTTCATTATTCTTTTTCCCCACTTTTTTTCGGAATTAGATAAATTTAATCCTATTATAACAGAAAATATTGAAATAATTTTTCGAATGAAAAAAATAAGCAGATTAATCAATAAAAAGATGCAATTGAATGATAACGGAAAGGTCACTGAAATGTATGTGCCATTCAGTCGACTCAATGGTAACTGAATGATCACGGAAAGGTCACGGGAAATGGTCTTTTCAGTGACCTTTCAGTGACCATTCAGTGGACATTCAGTTACCATTCAGTCGACTGAATGGTCGATTTTCATCATGTGCATGAAAAACAAGTCATTTTATTTTATATTTATAAGTAACGGTACACATTATTACGCCGTGTGATTCGGACAAGCATTGACCTCTGACATCCGACAAACTTCATACAGGATTGAAGATATTTTCTCTCTGTATGTTTATACAGTGGAAAGATACCACAAATGTATATATTCATTGTTAAATAGACTGATAGGAATTATAAAGTTTTTGATTTATTATAAAATGTATTTCTATGTTTCTTTATGGTTATTTAGTAAGAATAAAGACATGCTAGACTAAATTCCTTATTTTGTACTGTATTTCAAATGCCATGTAGGACAGAAAAAACGACTTGTTGGGAGATGGATTAATCTTGTTTAACTTTATCTGTGATTGGAATTTGATATCCCTCTCTCCAATATTTCATTTCATAATTTGTATTATCAATGGATATTAGATTATATTTTTTTATATTTAAATGGCCTCATAACAATCTCTGAACAATAAAGCAATTTTTGTAATTTTCATACCATTCTCATCAAAAATATCTGTAAAAGGATTTTTTTGAAAATATTAATGAAAGTTCCTTTTTTTCAAATGTGTATTTTCTTCTGTGTGTGATGAGACGAGGTTAAAGGTTGAGAAGATTGTTGGTAGTGTCAATGAAAACAAAAAAGGAATCCTTTAATTCATTGTTCTTAATTATAAAACAAATTAAAACGAATGTTGATAACATATTTAATATGTATGAATGGAAGAAAGATTTCAGTCAATGTTTGATTATGTTTGCCACTTTCCTTTACGAAAGTACAAATTGTAACAGATAGTGTCTTAATTTGTGGTAAGTGAGAAATCATAAGGATTCAATATCAAAAGATTTTTATATAAACATCTGAATAAAGAATCAGATTCAATGATATGCTATTTCTATAAATCAATGTCATTTCAACAAAATTTGAAAATAAGCCATTTGAAGCTTTCTGACAAATATTCATTGAAGAAATAAAAGCAGAAAAAATGATGATTATATTATAATTTCTACCATTTTCACGAACTATGCAAAAATGTATGCTTCAAAGTGAATTGATTTTTTTTAAATGAACTAAGGATAATTTCATCAATCATATTTATTCTTCCTGATGGTCTTTGTATAATTTGAGGAAGATAGTAAAATAAAGGTACATATATGAATTATTTACTGAGAACGTGAAATATATTCTTTTAACCAGCTCAGCAATATGACATTGCATAAATATTATTGATTTTTTTTTCAGATTAATCTAATGAATTATTTTCTCTTGACGATTTTAATTTTACTGGTAACTATTTTTCAACTCTTAACTTTCACCCATACTTTTAATCATATTTTTGTCAAATATCTAAACAAATTTCACATTTCACATATCTACACATCGTTTTTAGCCTGGCTTTGCTGAAATCAAATTCCTGGCTATAGGCATCATGATCGACTGCCTTACTATAATTAGCACAGAAAAAGAAACCATAACCAAAAAAAAAAAAAATAAAAAAGTATCAAAGTAGACGCTTCCGATAAACAAAATAGTACAATTGCGATCCGATATTCAAACAAATATTTTTAACATATCAAAAATACCATAATATGTTGACGGTGCGACCGTTGTGGCGAGTGCAGATGTTTATTTTGTTAGAATTTAAATCGGGCTCGTACGTCAAACTGCACGTGACATTTGATGCGTCTAGACTCTGACGTCACATGATGTCGTATGTAAGTTACATTTCCCCCAAATAACACTGAACAGTGCTGAAAATAAATGAAGAACGTTTCGTTTGCAATATTTATCCATTAAATCAGGGCATGTTTACTTTTAGTAGAACTTTTGCTACTATTCTCACGAGAACGTAGCTTTAACGTAGTTTAAACAAGTGATGCATTGTGGGTCCAAATTACGGCATCAAAAAATTCTATCGAATGAATGAGCAGTAGTCCGAATTTTCTCTTCGCACAGGCGTTGCTTTAAGAGCTCGCAGTGACGAGCGTCGCTTCGCGACGCTCGCTGCGCTCGCTATAAAATAGTAAATGATCAGTATGTTTGCTTGAGAACTAGAATGAAAGACAATTCGATATTTGCTTTATTTGGATAATTGTGATATAACAATTTGTGCACATACCCTGCTTAATGCATATTGTAAGGGAACTATTTTCAATAGCGTAGGCTTTTCGAAACGTTGAAATTGTTGAAAAGTTTCACGTTTCATATCGTTTCCGTAATTTTATGTCAGTGATTGTATTCAGTTTTGATTTGTAGCAAATTTATGGTAGAATGAATTGGAATTTTAAGAATTAACATGCGTGAAGTCGATTTACAATGTATTTGTATCAATATTTCGACACGTAGTTTGGTTAAAAGTACTGTTTGTTTAAAACTAAAAAAATGTCTATGAAATACAATGATGTTCATTTTTTTCTATCTATCTATTTCAAGACTGAAGTTTTAAACTTAAGCAAATTAAAATTGCTTGTTGACCAGAAAATATTCGAGATATCTTTGAAAATATTTTTATATAAATTTTAATCTTAGTACGTATACTTGGGTTTGGACTGTTAGTTTTAATTGCTGGTATATGGAATAATGTTTTTAATTCATAATCATATTATCTCTACATGTGAAAAATCATCAATTGCCAAAAGGAAAAAAAAATAAATATACATGTAAAATTTCAGATCCGACAAAATACTTAGGCAATTAAATCCCGGCTTTCAGGTTTTTTGAATACTTTGATTATCAGTTAGGGTTATGTTTTACACCTATTTCTCGCTTAATATTATAATGTTTACCAGTGTATTAATGGATAGGAAAAATAACTTGGCTGTTAGCGGCATTTCATTGATCTCGCCAATAATCGTAGTAGAATTTTCTATTTTATATGGTAAGCTAATAAAAATCTCCCAAATTCAGATGAGCGAGGAAGCAGTATTTCTTTCGGGGTAGAGAAAAATAAACACGTAGCAAATTAGAAAAAGGAGTTATGACAAATATTTTTTTTTCACATTTCATAGAATTTGACATTTTATTTTTCGAGAGAACAAGATGGGCAGAGTTATACTAATTATAAAAGAAACCATTAGTTCATTCTCATAATCAACATTTCTGCATGTGTATATTATAAAATTTTACTCAAGAATTGGAAATTTAGTCACAATTGTATTTTGCAATCGTTCAACACATAATGCTTCATGGGATATTAATGGTTATGACGAAGTCAGAATTTTAACCAATTGCTTAATGTTATCTGCATAAGAACTCTTCAACTTAAAGAAAATGCTATGTTTGAAATTTTAACAAGTCATCCTTTAACTTATCCCTTTAAAGAAATGAATTGGTTTGCTAATGCAGAAAAGGAATATCTAAATTTTGAAATACAGGTTATTCAATGTATATTTAAATTTACAACAGATTCAGACAAAAACAGCACGCGCTTAAAAGTGGGATAATACTTAATTATTTAGAAAAAAAAAAACGAAAAATAAAAAGGACTTATTAGCAAATCCTGTCATCGGCGAGTATATATAGCATTACCTTCAGAGTCTGGGATATAGTTTCTCCATCCTTCGCTCGGTACTGCTGAATTAGTTGATCGACATCCGGTGTGAATTCGACATTTATTTCTTTGTAAATTGACACCAAAGTATCTACACTCAGCACCACACATTATAGAGCACATAATCAGTGAACCAACGTCATATTCAGCCATCAGGTTTTCCTGGAATATCTTGTCGTCTAAGTCTATTTGAGCAGTGTAGTACCTTGAGACGAAGGTTGAAACAGATGTGGAAAGCCTAAACAAAACGACAAATAAAGCCCCAAAAAACCTCTTCTTCATCTTAGTTGTTTCTGAAGTTCTCATTGAATGATATACGATGATTCAAGATTTGATATAAATGAATTATATATTTTTTTCTCAAACTGAAGTCGTAATCAATCATTTTCTGATTATATATATAATATTCAATAAATCGAGCCATGGGCGGGTCTATGCACGAGCTTGAAGATTGACTAACATATTATTTGTCAAAGTTAACTGATTTTATATTTGTATTCCCCTTTAATTGAAGGATAGAAACTTATATTTTTGACCCTCTAGCTATCTGTGTGGCCTTACCAGAAATATGCTATGAGGTTAAATCGACCTTTCACCAAAAAGAAGGAATCTACAGTATTCAATCAAATCATATATATCCATATTGTCATTTTTAATTTGCTTCAATATACGATAGTTGTCAGGTAAAATCGTTGACACATTTGATAGTTTGAAAAATAATTATCACGGAGTTCTGAAATTTTTACTTTTCTTAAGTATATGTTATGATAATACAGAGAATTTTTCAAATAGTATATACATAAATAAACAAATTGTGAGATTCTACGTTATCTATTGTATCGCCATACGGTGCACAGATGATAACGTCAAAGTGTTTAAATCAGCATCACGTTTTATCTTTGCTAAAAATAAAGTTGGATAAGTCCCACTGATATTTAGGTATGCCATTGATACACATACTTGAGTCTCTATTAACGGCAGAGGAATCAATCTGGCACACACATGTGATCTTCTGAAGATTTATTAACAAGTTACGGACAGTATCATCACGATAATTCAAATAAAAGCGACATCGTATTTTGATACTACAACAGCAGTTCGTCCGTGTGTTTTGTACTGCCTGGGAACTCGATCAAAAAGACTTCGCTAAAAAACTTCCATTTCATTTGTATACTAAAGATCTTGTGATATTTTCCCCTTTTTCTGTATTCATTTAATGTCTCTTAAGGTGTCGATACAAAATCCTAATCAAATCGAACTGCTCTTCAATGCGCTTAAACGTCATTGTGTTTACCACTTACCCATTTCGAATGCTCGGGAAACTGCCAAAATTTAGCCAAATGCTTGAAATTTTAAAAAAGACCACAAAATTTATTCAGGGATCAAATTGAGATAATTTTCATCCCAATCTTATGTATTTAAAAAAAATATTACGGTTTAATACTTGTGTACTCTCTAATAAAAGCATGTTTTTTAACCATGTGCCGTAGGACCGTCCCCTGTGCACATTCAAGCATTATGAACTCTTTAGTTTTTTTCTATAAGTTATCCCAAAGGAAAAGAAAGTATAAAGCACTTAAATATGATGAATAAACATTTACTGAAAAAGTTTAGCTCAGTTTGCCCATTATTTTTCGAGAAAAAAGCTTCGTCCATGATTTTACAGGATATCCCTCGTATATTTAATAATTTTACAGTCTCAAAGGGGGGCCCCATCCCGACCCGAACTGCGCATGCTTTTCGTTGTTCCCTATAAGAATCTTGTTGCAAGAATTGCTTTTATACTTTCAAATGCAATACTGATGAAAAGAAAAAAAAACTTGAATCTACGCCATACGGAAACCGGCAGGTGCCAGGTAGCAATATATTCTATCTGGCGACCGCCACATAAATAACTGATGTAAATACATTTATAAAGCCTTTCTTGAGAAGGCGATTTAGAAAGATATTTCTTTTTTTTTCTTCTTAGTGGCCCAGCCCTACCCCCTGTGGTCATGATATGAAAAAAAACCTTTCATACAGAAGGTGATAAAGTTTTTATAATAGTCTATTTGACGACGGATAGAAAAACACGTTGCACATTCCAGAAATAGCGTAGTTTATAACAAGGGTCAACTACAGAAATATACTGTGGAGCAAAACAAGAAAACATCTTTTCCACAATCTTTCTGTTAAATAGTTTATAGTCTATCATGTTGTGATCACCTTACGACGAACGATCTGTCAATAACTTTGTACAGATGCTAGTAAATGATCATTGGATCCAATAAGGTTGGGGAGGGCTGATCAGATTTAAGGGGGATGTACGGCCATCTTTAGTGCAGTGAGAACAAAATGTAAACATTTCTTCAAATGGCTAAAGTACATTATATTTTGATCAAATTTTAAACCCTTATGATAAAGATACAATAAATATGCATAAATGATTGCATGTTGTGCATATATAATCTATACTTTTGCAGAAAAATGCTTTTGATATGCTCCATAGAACTGCGCAGCTACAGAATTCAGCAGAGCCTTAAAAAATCCAAAAAAAATACGCAAACTCTGCATTAATGTTCTCTCTACAACCATTTGTTGAGAAAATGTCTAAATCTTGCACTTTTAAATGATAATTTTAAGTTCAAAACAAGGTATCGTTGTCTTCAAAAAGAGTGTAAAGAACCCTGAAAGTAGTTCATTGATAGCAGCACGTGGTCTATTTTTAGCACAGAATTTTGTTTCCCAGACCTCTTCTTAATATGGAGGGACATAACAATCTTTAAATGTAGAAGAGAATTACAGTTGCAAAATATTTCAAATAATATGAACACTTTTAAAAGAGGAATTGTGTTATAGTGTGGCTTGAAGTAATTTATTTATTATTACCGGTATTATCGAACAGTTGTTCAATAGTGTACGTATTGAAATAAACTCTTTCAAAAATGAGCACCATCAAAGTTTAAAATAGGAGTTTGTTAGTTTGCCACAGATAACTTATAATATCTATCAAAAGTTTAATTATCACCAATGAAACACAAAGAAATTAAACACATAAAATCGAAATGAAAAAACCTTGTGTTAGTATCAACTAGTAAGAGGGGTGATCAAAAAATTCTCAAACTATCTCTATATCTACCAAACCACAATTTACTAAGTAGATTAGAAACAAATTTGATGCACACTCAAGTTCTATAAATAACATATGCTGAACAAAGTTTTGCTCACAATGTGAAAATGAAGTCATTATGTAGGTACTTGTGACGAAAAATGGTTGTCTCAGTGGAACTCATTCAACAAACGACTAAAATATTTATGGTATATCTTAAAAATGCCTTTGAAGTAACGTATAAGAATTTGTTCATAGTTTATTAAGACAAATGACTCCTAATAATTCAATCAATGATTGGATAGATCGTTTTAGCGAAGAAAGGCAGATGATTGAATATGATACTTGTTTTGTTGCCCGGTGAAAGCAAGTTTGAAAAGGGGTTTGTTTTTAATTAAGCAATATGCTATTAAAGATCTCTAATTTACACTTTGATAAATACTTGAATATTTCAACAATAATATAACTATCAAATACCTAAGATATCGTTTACTTTTGATCAACCCCCTCCCCCCGTATACTCTGTCAAATAAACATTTACAATTTTCATTACAGCGGAGCAACATTTGAAAAGGAATAAAATCATTCATAGTGGGTTAGGAGATTTAATGATTAAATTTTTTTTCTATTTGCCCATTTTGTCAAAATTACAATTTTACAGAGTAAAGAAAAAAAATCAACAAAATTAAATATTTAATACCATCTTTGAAATGACGTTTGGTGGACCTCCCAACTCAGGGAAAATTATTGGGTCCGTATTTATGGTAAGAAAAAGAATTCCTTAAAATTTAAACATATTTGTTGACGGAAGAAAAAAAAATATCCTGTAATTGGATGTAAAATAAAATTGAGTCGGGTCATTTCTAGGCAGTAGATCGGGATAGAGGGCAACCAAATATTTTTATAACAAATGGTCTTATATGGCTAATACATGATCCATCACATACTTAGTAATGCAAATTTTTTTAATCTTTGGCACTTAATTTTGAAAAAAGAACATAGGATTAACTCAATATATTTTATCAAGCTTCGTATGTTCAATAAGCGAGAGCTTACAACGTATTAAACATAATGAGACATGATGCGTTTTTATGTTCAAACATTACTCCATACAATGTGTTGGTCATTGCAAACAATCAAGCTATTTACATGAGGTGCCTGAAGGAAATACTTTAACTGCCTATTTTTTCTATCAAACTGCTAAACAAAATAGACTTATGTACCAACTTTTCGAATGTAAGACATGTAATTTCAATTTGTTTTTCATGCACCTCATATTGTTTAACATTTTCAAATTAAATGCTAAGCATCCTCCTTGCAGTGCCCCATTTCAAAATAACTTCTATCGCCACAGAAAAAAAGACCCCACGGAAACACATATGTTTAGGGCATTTTTTAGCTTTTTTCTTGAGTTTTAAAGAAACCAACAAATCATCAAGACTTGTTCTGCAAAAAATTAAATATAATCATCGTAATAAACGCATCTATCCACAGCAGATATATGCACATGCCAACCACGTGCTCAGTGTAATAATATTAGCTAGGAAACTCGAGCTGCGAACAGAACAGTTTTTCCCGATTTGCTGGAGTGGGGTTAAAATCGCGTTTTTTCATCAATCAGACGAAGCGATGCAACAAATAAAAGTAGTAAGTAATATTACCTAATGGTTATAACTTAGTAATTTCTTGTCTTGATGTTATTATGGTCGCATTTATTCTAAAATCAATGTTATTCGAACTCTGTGTGACAGAGGAATGGCGGACGAAATAAACACATGGCCTCAGGAAGACACACATATGAAAAATCAAAATTTTCAAGAATTTTAGATAATGACAAGAAAAAAGCGAAACAAATGGTTGTAGCCATATTATCAATGAATTAAAGTAACACCATTTTCAATGCATTTTTCATCTCGTGAATGCTGTAGCTGCGCAGTTCTACCATGACTAATTTCCTCCTAATTAAAACAAAATAAACTTAATTATTCACGAATTTTGGTTTCTAACATTAGGTAACTAGTGCATTAACACTTTGAGTAACTTTGGGCTAGTTTAGACGAGTATTAAGCGCATTCTTGGCATTTCTTATTTCACACCAGACTAGATCCAATTGGCTTGTACATCCCCCTTAAAAAAAAAAAAATTATTAAAATTCAAGCCCGCAAAGGATAGAAAAACATTATCTTTTTAAGATAACAGGGAACAAGAAGAAGGCAATAAAACAGTCAGCATGAAATAAAAAATGTCCTTTCCGTGGGTGGAGATGGGTGTTGAGGGATAGAAATAGAAAACTCCGTTTCCGGGGCGGGTTGCAAAAAGTCAATGCCGAATTACGTATTTTCTTACCAGGCAATAATTTCTGATGCGTTAAGAAATCAAGAAACAAGGACGTAAATATAAGCTGGAGATTTTTTTGTGTATTTGTGCGGAGAGAGAGAGAGAGAGAGAGAGAGAGAGAGAGAGAGAGAGAGAGAGAGAGAGAGAGAGAGAGAATTACTTTTGCCGAATCGAAAGCAAATGCTTCTTGAAATAAGTATTTTAATGAAACACATTTATTGATATAATGAATAAAGATATAAGGTAGGTTATGTGTTATTATATCTAATCTTATCCAAATGATATGATGATAAATGCTACATATTTAATATTTTGATAAAATAGACAATAGTATTGCTTGTACTTTTGTTAAAGTTTTGATTTTTCTTTAATTTATGCATTTCATAGTTTATTATGATTTTTTTTGTAATTTTGACCAAAAAAAAGACCATCTTCGGTATTGTTTTTGTGTCGCATGCAGAGCAGAGAGAGGCTTAGGAATCCATTCACCCGGTGTTTGTCTGTCTGTCTGTCTGTCACACCCTTTAGCTCAAAAATTGTAAAAAATGCGGATTTAACGATTAGATTTTGCACATTCATGTTGCTTGGCACTATGACTTTTACAAATTACCATTGTGATTGTTCTCGTTACCAATGACTGTTGATCAACTTTTCAAAATATATTATATAAAGTGCCGATACACAGCTTCCTTTTTAACATTTAGAAATTTAGTCTATACTATTTAAGGACGTCCGATCCTATGCGTTGAATCGATTTTGGTCTAGACCTTTATTTCTAGAATTCTTCTTCTTTTTTAAGTTTTAGTGTTGCGTTGAATTTAGATTCTACAATGCAAAGTAAACTATATCAATTATTAAAACCGCATTAAAATTCCATTCAAGTAGGGTTGAACCAGGGACTTAATTTTGTGGCGAAAGGTTTTTAGAAGAAAATTAACAATTCATTCCTTTCAAACTAAATACAGTGCTGTTACATGTAATTTTAGATTTCTATTTTTCCGTGCTGGTTGCACAAAAAGCAGTTTTTTCGGTGAAATGTGTTATGTGTGTTCTGAAATATAAATTAATTTTTTTCTAATGAATTTTTTTCGACGAAATATGACAAACATAGTAAATATATTCTGAAAGTCCGGAAAAAAATTGAGCCAATTTTATCAGAAAATTGACAATTTTTTCGTAATATCTAAAAAATTACATTATATACCCCGATTGATGTTCTTTTCTGAATATTTAAGATGACCTATCTTTTGAAATTCAGCAAAATTTAAGACTTTAAAATAATTTTCTTGCCTATCAATTTTTTAATACTAGAAAAATCCCATTTTGGAAGTGCTGAAAGGTCAAATAATTGATTATGCGTAGCAATTTTAAACTTTTTCTTCGTCACAATTAAAAAGTTTTTTTTAAGTAGACTTATATAATTTATTTTGTTCCATTCTTTATTTGGATAAAAATATTAAAGGGAAAACATTAAATATTTAATTTTTTTTATTAAGACATCAATTTCATTGCAAAAAGGTCATATTTAATGTGCTATAGCTCCAAAAGAAGCATATTGACCTCCATATTTTGATTTCATTTTTAATTAAGCAATGTGTGTAAAAATATACTTGACAACAAAACTTTAAGACTTTGAATATCAGGATTGAACGTCTTTAACATATGCACCGTTTGTCTTACATATTAAGAAAAATACCACCATTACAATCCAGTTGAATTTTACCTACTTCGTAAAAAATACTCTGAATAGTTTAATTGAACTTATCACATTTGAATTTTGAAATAATTTAGATTTTACACTACTCCAGGATGCTTCCACATAAGTTTCAGCTTTCCTGGCCCACTAGTTCTTGAGAAGATTTTTTAAATGAACTAACCCTATGATTTTCTTTTCTTGATTATCTCCAATTGTAAGGGGACTTGCCTTTTTTAATCAATTGAAACTCCCCATCACCCAAGCTTTGTACCAAGTTTGGTTAAAATTGGCCCTATGGTTCTTGAGAAGAAGTTGAAAAATATTAAATGTTTACAGACGGACAGACAGACGGACGGACTGCGAACAAAAATTGAACAAAAAATCTGACTTGAGCTTTCGGCTCAGGTGAGCTAGACATGATTTACTTGTCCAGTAGGAAACATACAGAACATATTGTTGTAATGGTCTTGATGCAAGGAAATTTTGGTAATTTAAAGATAACATAAACATTTATTTGAAGTTTATATTTTCTCAAATTTTCTATTTGGTATCCAGACTTATACTATGCAAAAGCATCTCACACGAAAAGTCTTTTTTTATTTATTGAACATATTTGATTGACACATCCTTGAAACTTTCAAAAATTTTATCTTTATTTTTAATACTTAAGAAAAGTGACAATTTTGTTGTGAATCAACTTTTTTCCAGAAAAAAAAAATGTATTCAGAGTAAAAATGTTTGAAAGTAAAACCCTTTCACAAGTATCGTCATTCCGCGCTTAGTGTTGTGTACAGAGTTTAACAGATTGAACATACTTTTACACTGTTTCTGTAAACAGGGTACGGTCATTTTGTTAATGTTTACGAATCCCCGGGTGTGTTCAATAGTTAGAGTCTCCACACATCACTGAGCACAGACTAACAATATATTGTGCGCTGGTTTTGTTTTCAACATTTTTACTCTGTAATGATAATTATTTCAAGAGTTGTCCTTGTTTCAATAGTGGTTGAAGCACAGCAAAACTTTGCTATAAAATGGATATTTTACAACTGTTTAAACTCACACTGTTTAGACTGCGCAAAATGTCATATTGATATAGTCTAAATAAATAATAGATTCTACAGTGAACATTGATTTCAATTGTACAGGTTTGACGTGTGTATCTTACCTGATAATTTTTAATAACGTTTTTATGAAAGAAAAATGTCCGAGGCATTTGTTTGATCCAGGTACATGTAATAACTGTCAGAGGTAGAATCATAGATAAACAATACAATACAAATCTTCCCACGAATTATTTGTCGAAATATCTGTAGAAAGACACAACAGTACAATGCATAGCTTACAAATAGATTTAACTGTATAAAGATAGAAATAAATGGTACATTACCACAACCTTCCTTCCACTGTATACAGAGATACAATAAATTACAAAGCTTACAACTGTCCATTAGTCACTACTAGTGACCAGTTTGGGAGAATAATTATCGTTTATCAAATAAGATATCACATGTACAGCTACTTAATTCTGAATATTTTTCTTACTGTCAGTTTTACAATATCATTATTCTTTCTCTCTAATACAAATATTATGTTAAAGGTCATACAATTAAATACAAAAGCAAGACACTAAACACATTGATGTCATTTTATCTTATCTTTATTAAATGTATAGCTTTAAATTTAAGCCAAGGATAAACATTATATAGTCATAAGTATTTTATTATTTATTTAAACGTAACGACACTTAAACACATTCATTAGTTTCAAAATTATAAATTTAAAAGGAACAGTTATGCATTTAATACAAAAACACTGAATGTCAAATAAGTTTTCATCTGCAAAATCATCAAGACCATTGCTATTCCATCTCTGATGTTGTACGCTATAATAAAAAAAAATAATTATATCATTACATATTAAAAATGAATAACAGATCAGTTATTTTTTATACGATAAAGAAAAATTATAATATAAAATAATTATCATAATATTAAACATTTAAAATTCAGCTATGACATAATCACCTAATTATAAAATGTAAAAGTATATTTTTTTGAGATCAAGGATACCAACCAATTTGTATGCAATTAAGATAACTATTATACTTTGTTAAAGATGTAAGTGCATACTAAATTACTAACTAAAATTTGAACAATTGAGAACTGTAAATTACCATTTGCACAAAAAGTGATAATTTTAAAAGTGACATGTCTACACCAAAAATATCAAAAGTGAACAACACTCTGACATATCCCCTTACTACCAAAACGAACTATAATGAAACGTCTTTAAAATGTGGATTCCAATATCTTGATCAATACGAGAGATATTTAAATTCCCTACAATATATATACTTGTCCAATTCTCTTCCTAGAAGTATTATCAAGTCCAGCCAACTTGAAACTAGAGGTTTCCGGATAAGACGAGTTGTGCTGTTTATGATACCATGCAGTACTTGCCTGTGAATATGTCTTCAGTGATGTTTTATCATCATGGAAGTCTCCTTTATCTCATTATTATCCATAACTGTAGGAACCCATGGTGCGTTCCAGTCAGCCGGGTACCAGGGACCGTTAAGGTTGGCGAAGGTACATCTGTTATACCACCAGCCACCTCCTCCTCCCCAATAAACAGCACAGTTACCACCACTAACGTCGTTATCTCTGTCCAAGGTGGAAAATGACATCCCAGACAGATCTTGGTTATAAAACCCAGTATCAAACATACTGTCACCTGAAGAATAAAGTCACTCTAATAGTGTACGAAGTATTTAAATCAGCCGACTGGGGCTTTATTGTGTGAAAACTATACAGAAAGAAAAAAAGAAACGCATATTAAACTTTTGAGTTAAATTAAAACAATCATTTCGAATATGTTTTCCAGCATTGCTATAAAACATTTTGATTCATCTTTAATTAACAAGTTACCAAAATCTTTGTATGATTTTGACAGATAATTACTGAATAATTGAAATTGATATGTCGACTTTATCAAAAACTTTGAAAAACTTTGGCAAAAACTTTGACACATTGAAAATCCTTGACAAAAACTTGTCACTTTGAAAACCTTTAGCTAAAACTTTGACACCTTGAAAAATTTTGACGAAAACTATTACACATTGAAAAATTTTGGCGAAAACTTTGACAGTTTGAAAAATTTTGGCGAATATCGTGAGAAGCTGGGAAACAAGGGATTTTCGAGACACTGAATTATAAATGAATTGTAAAGAATCAGTAAATTACAGTGGAAATAAAAGCTACATCAAAGCGTTTGTAAAACATGTTAAAATTCCCAAAGAAATATTCACTGAAATATGTGACATTTACAACAATCTATGCCTGTTTTATAGACAAATGAGGAGGCTGAGATCAATGATAAATATATATATATAATGGACATCAAAGATGAGTACCCTCCTTGCCAATTTTACAGAAATTATAACAACTTATGTACTGTTTGCCAAATTTCAACAAATGATATTTGATGATGTACGATTGGCTTCAAGACACATAGCAAATTTGATAGACATAATTTACACTGGTTTCAAGAAACGTTTGACAGTAAAAAAGCTTGGTACTCAAATGTCCCCCTAGATTTTGAATAATGAGTGAAAACGACAGCGTGTACGAAAGTCTTTACAATTATTTTAGAATATCAGTAATTGTAGTAATCAACGTTTGTTTTATATTCAAACAGATATCGGAACATGAATCCATTGCTTAAAACCTTAAAAACAAATTTACCATAAGATGTACTTGATAAAAACGGCGAAGGTCTGAAAAAATCACAGGTATGGAGAAGCACAAAGACAGATTAATATGCAAATTTCTTAAATATTGGTGGTATTATTGTTCTAATTCGTATTCGGGGAGACAGTTTAATATCTAGTGGAGTCTAAAGGGAAATGTTTTTGCCAAAAAATCAAAAAAAAAAGATAGGACCCAGAATCTGGAATCCACTACATTGAATTTCATTATGACAGCTTCCAAACCCGCATGTCCTGTAGAGTAAAGGGCTTTTTGGGATAAACAGAAAGTTAAGGTTTTTTTCACATTTACAATATTTGCCAGATCTTTGACCCTTTGATTTGTTTATATTTCCAAACACATTTCAGAAGGAAAAAAACAAATCCAAGAAATCATTTTCCAGTATACTAAGGGTCATACCCAAGAATGAGTTCTAAAAACAATCAGAAATTGGAGAAAAAAAATGTTACGGACATGTGTATGAATTAAATGAGGTTATCAAGTAAAATTGTGAAGACTGAGTTATTGAAAAGCGTCGTTTGTTTCTTTTTGAGAACCGAGGACATTATTGTTTTAATTTATCGATATTTATTGTACAGCCCTCGTACTGTACACTCAAATACAGCTTAAGGAAAGGAAAATTCATAGCCTTGGTCGATTCAGTATAGATACCTTCATTATAGGGTTACGGGGAAATGCTAAAGAACTATGAGTGATAGTATTGTTCTCCCGCCTACTTCTAAGTCAATTCTCAAAAATTAACATATTCGGATGATTTTTCTAAATTTTAATAGATATTAATATGAATTTTCATTAAAAGTTTCTTTTTTGGGATACCAAAGAGAGATAACTTGATAATTTTAGTAAACGTTATGTTTCTCCCTGTAGAAATCAATGGAAAACGGAAAATATTATTTTATAATGTCTCCCCCCCCTTCCCCCGTGAAAAAAATCCTTTTTACAGATAATATGGACTGAGCTGGAATTAATGATGATTTACAATCTACCACTGGAATTAAAATAATTAATCAATAACCATAGAACTGTTCTTTGTATTGAAAAAAGATTTAGTGGCCAAATAGTCATTAATATTGAATTAAATGGGTGCAAAATGTAGGTGGGAATCAGGAGTAAGAGTTCGTGGTTCTTTTGTACACACTCAGGGGTGAAAACGAAGCATACAGAATATTATAACCTGACTAAGTCAGTGAAATAATACGACGTCATAGTAGTTGAAATGACGTCTATTATAGAACACAGGTTTTCGTAATATCGGTATGTAGAGATGAAATTTAAGTCTAGGAAATAAGTTAAAACGTGTAAATATTTACAAAAATAAGGTGTTTTTTTTATTTTGGTATGCTGTATCTGTCAATTTAATTAAAATCTAACAGCGATGACGTCATATGTGTACATCAAGTAACTTAGGATTTGATCATTCATGTAAAGAGAATTTGGCGAGGACAGCATATACAAAGATACCTAAAATGGAATTTAAATTTAATATGGGGAATTTTATGTGAAATTCATATGGACTTCAGTTAAATAAACAGGTACTGTAAAGCAAATTTTATTCTCGTGCGAAAAATGTCCGCGAGGTTCGCGAGATCGTCTTCTTCGCAAATATTTACTGCCGCGAACCGGACCTTAAAGTGTATATGACTATTAACAACACATCCTGAAAGCCTTGATCGCAACAAATTATTCGTCGCCAATTAGTTTACCTCTAGTTAATCGCAAAAATAAGTCGCCACGAATAAAAGTTGGTATACGAGGGTTGTCCAAAATTCCGTAGACAAGCTTTGTTTTGTAGGAACTCTACGTCATACATGAAAGAAACTTCGTACATAGATTAAACCAACACTATCTAATAAATGTATGGACAAATATGGAGTAATTACACAAATTATTCCAATTTAGATGACACATTTCTTTGTCTGGTGTAGGAAGGCGGCGCAATGCCCAAAAGTCAAAATTTGGTATTTTATATTTAAAATCCTAGGGAAAAGTAATTACTACCCAATATTATATTTAAAGGAAATGAAAATTCTTAATATTATTTTATTAACTATATTTCCTCAAATTTTGGTGTGTATGCTTTGATAAATATGAATTTTATAACGTTTTATAGACATGGGGATAAAATCCGCACTGGACTATGATCAAGTGTTTTGATTCTGAATTCACTCTTACAGAAATGTACAAGTCGAAATGTTTGGTAGACTAAGAAACATTTTTCTCCTCCTTAGTATTAAAATGAGTAAAACGGTTTCTCTATGTATACGTCAATAACAGTAATTAAAACAAAATGCAGGGCTTAGATATGGAAAAGAGTTCCATTGTGCAAATCCATTAGAAAAAATAGACGAAAAAACCGTAGAAATATAGCATTTTCAAATTATTATTATTTCATACCTGTACATGCATATAGTTTGATTATATATTCCAATGTTTGATCATATCATAGTAATTAAGATATTTAACATTTATAACTATAACCGTTTCTTTTAATTTAAGAATTTGATTCGGGTAATTGAATTATTTTCTCCAAAGATCTGAACCGTTGACATTCGTATTTCTGACGTGGCAAATTGCACCGGGTGTTAGAGAACGACATCACTTTAAATGCTATTACTCGAAAAGTTTTCAAGTAAACCTGATAAAACTACGTAATTTATCTGCCAAGAACATGCCTTATGCACCCTGATAATTTTAAAAAGATACATTAATTACTCTAAAAGATATGAGCTCAGTCTACGAAATCTTGGGACAACCCTCGTACAGTATGCTAATTTGTGTTCATCAACTCGGTCAGTCGTGACAAAATAATGCCATAGAACAACAATAAGCTGGATATTTCAAAACATAAGATTTGTACAGATGGAAAGTTTGCCTTCTAAAATACTTGGAAAACGTAGGGTATGGTTTCGTGCGATTCTAGCAGCACTTTAGAGGCAAAAGAAAGTATTATACCCTTGGATATTGTTGTTCTGTTAACTTTTTTATTATGGAATATTTTGCTATTGATAAAAGTCACATGATGACGTGGTGGTGGCGCAGGTCATTGCGTTAGACGCTTATATGTTTATGCGATACTTATTAAAAGTTTACGTTCTCAGTGGTTTGGGTAAACTATCAAACTTTTCTTTAAAAAAGTCTAAATTTTCCAAGAAATGATTTATATTATTCCTTAACATACCCGTGCATAAAAAAAGATAAATAAGTTTCCTTTATTATAATTATATTTAATGAGAATAATTTCCCATGGTCAGCAAACTGTTCAGTCACATGAAGCCTGTAACTCTTTAAACTGTAAAAAAAAAATACCCAAGGTTCTTTCATCTTCCGTACAGAAGCATATAATGTTTAAACAACGGGCTGAATAATTATTTTAGATATTACATGTTTCATAGTATCTCGATCCAAAGAGTAGTATCTCGTCGACTTGACAGGGGAGACGCGATACATGTACCGTTTTTCGGATCAGCTAATTCGGTGGACCTTCAGATATCCGGACGCCAGATATTCGGTAATATTTCAGTATCTGGACGATTTTCCATCGTAACGGAAGTTTTTAATGTTATTTTCTTGTTTTTAATTGGTAATTCAGATATCTCGACACTCCATTTATTCGGACAAATTTACTTGGGACCTAAGAGTCCGGATAAATGGGGCTTCACTTTATTAAAATGGCTATTTCACTTCAATTATTGAATATTAATTAAATTTCTTTTCTGCATTAAACAAAATATTTTTCAATGAACATTTGAAACAACCCCCCCCCCCCCAAAAAAAAAACAACGTGTATACCGTGTACTACAATTACGTAATCGGTGGCAGGGAGTGGATTCAGAAAACCAAAATGATAAGATTTGAGAAATCGCATCACACCGTCACATTATCTGTTATTATAAGAGAAATTTTAGTATTGATGGTCCTTTTAAAAAATATTTAAAAGCATTTTGCTTATATTTCTACATAAAATTACCCCTACTCCACCCCTTGTTATTCCAAAATACCTCAAGGGTTATTATATTAATAAGTATTAATCTAAAGCCTTAGCATTATTGAAACTTTAGCATAAGTTTATGCTTTTCTTGCCAAATTTTTTTGAGAAGATTTTTTAATGATGCAGCCAAATTGTCACAAATTGGTAATTATTTCCCTTGAAAAAATGCGCTGAACTTCTTGTGAACAAACTTTAATCCCCTTATCCGAGAATTTTTATGGCATGTTGGTTGAAATTGGCTCATATGAGAGAAGAAGACGAAAATGTGAAACGTTTACAGACAACAGACTGCCGCCAGACACTTTTAGATCAGAAAAGCTTAATTGATCCTTCGATTCCGGTGAGCTATTAAACCCACATCTCACCTAGTGTTCCTTCGGTCGGTCCATTCAGGTAAAGTCTGTAGTTGTCTGCTTCGTTGTTTACAGAGAATTCCTCGTACTGTTGGTATAGAGTGTTTCCATTGGTTAGAGTTATGGACACGTAAAGAGAAGGTTTGTGTGTGGTTAACAGATGAATGACGTCATTTCCTAAAAACGTTATAGTTATATTCATTAAGTAAAACCTATAGAGGAACAAGGAATAACTGATTTATAAAAGGCAGCCATGAACATAAACATTTATATACGAGGGTTGTCCCAAAATTTCGTAGACTGAGCTCATATCTTTTAAAGAAATTAATGTATCTTTATAAAATTTTCAAGATGGATAAAGCTAGTTCTTGGTAGGTAAATTACGAAGTTTTATCATGTTTACTTGAAAACTTTTCTAGTTATAGGATTTCAAGTGATATCGTTCTCTTACACCCGGAGCAATCTGCAACGTCAACAATTACAAATGTCACAGGTTCAAATTTTTCGAGAAAATATTTCAATTACTAGAATCAAATTTTTAAATTAAACGAAGCGGTTATAATTATAAATGTGAAAAATCTTTTTTACTATGATATGATCAAACATTTAAAAATGTAAACAAAGTATATGCATGTACAGGTATGAAATAATTATTATTTGAAAACGCTATATTTCTAAGGCCTTTTCGTTTGTTTTCTCTAATGTAGTTGCACAATGGAACTCTTTCCCATTTCTTAGTCCTAACTTTTATTTTAGTTACTGTTATTCACATATACATAGAGAAACCGTTTTAGTCATTTTAAATACTAAGGACGAGAAATAGTGTCCTAGTCTACCAAATATTTATGACTGGTACATTTCTATAAGAGTTAATTTAGGTTTAAAACACTTGAACAAATTTCAGTGGGCCGCCTGTGCCAACGCAGCCGCCATTTTTCAAAAAGTTGGATTTCAATCCCATGTTTATAAAACGTTAAAAAAATTATTTATCAAAGCACAAACACCAAAATTTGAGGAAATAAAGTTAATAAAACAGTATTGAGAATTTTCACTTCCATTCAAAAATCACAAGGTAGTAGACACATTTCCTTACGATTTAAAATATAATTATACCAAATTTTAATAGCAACTTTTGGGTATTGCGCCGCCTTTCTACATCAGATAATGACATTTGTCTTTTAAATTGGAATAATTTGCTTCGTTACTTCATATTTGTCCATGAATCTATTTGATAGTATTTGTTTTATCTATATATAAAGTTTCATTAATGTATGACTTAAACAACGCTTGTCTACGGAATTTTGGTACAACCCTCGTATGTAACAAAAGTCAAAAGGATCAAAGTATATGTCTCTACTGAATTTCATATATACTTAAACTAGAGATACAACTTTCCTTTTAATGTAAACCAAAATGCATATACCCAACCAAAAAGATGAATTAACTGAACCAAATCCCTCCTTGTACTCATTCCAAGTTCTGTTGAAATCGGTTGAACCGTCAACACGCTTCTGTATAACCTATGGGATTGATTAAGAACTTTCATTAATATCATAAGAAATAGTTATAAATACATGTACTAAAAAATAAATAATTAATAAACTGACCGTCCAGCCTCCACACTTGGTGGTCATATCACACTGGACATTGACTGACCATTGGTTGTTATTGGGATAAATAGTATAGACATTAGACATTGTATGACCACCAGCAAGCAAATCTTCACAATTCAGTGGACGTTTTGTTTCTAAAACTTATAAAAGAAAGGAGTTAACGAAAGCAGTTTTAAAATAATAATATTTATACATATGAATATGTACGTAAGGTATTTTTTTCATTCTCTTTAAGGACAACCAGGCCTTTTCCGGCTATTTTATACCGTGTCTAATCATAAAATCTAAGATTATGATTAATAATAAGACTTTCAAAATTTATTTCACTTTTAAATCTTTAGAGAATGACATTGAAAAATTCTTTGTTTTCAGTAAAATTATTCTCTATTTTAATTTTTTACAGTCCCCATTCGTAGGGGCGATGCATAGCCTGTAACTTTTTCTTTTCTTTTTCTTTCTTTTATCCTATCTCATTTTAATTAAACGTTTCATATTATTCAGTAGCTGCAATAAATTGTGTTTAGCGGAGGTCGTTATTTTGGTCATGTTTATTATTATTGAAATGAAATACCTTTAGATTCCGCACTGTAGTACCTCCATCCTACTTGAACTTCTGTTGAACTACCCTCATGACATCCCAAATAAACTCGACATTTATTAACGTGCAAATTGACGCCAAAATACGTACATTCTGGACCACACATGACTGAACACATAGTTACTGAATATGCGTCATACTCCGACAAGAGATTTTCTCTAATAATAACGTCGTTCTTATTTAATTGAGCAAAATTCCGTTTTAACACTGATTCGGAAAGTCTAAATGAAACAACAAACATGGTCCAGAACAACCACCTGTAATTGTAGCTATGCATCATTTTTATTTTACTTCTTTTTGATTGTGATAGTTGATATCAATTTACACTATTTAAGTTATTTTTTTTAAATCGAATTCTTTATCAGTCCATATCTGATTGGATACGTATGTCATGAATAACGGAAAAGAAGGTGTGTCAAATTAATTAAATGGCTTCAAATCACATAAGTGCATGTAGTTATACTGAATTCAACATTTTTTCATACATATCATTTGTTTTACAGTCTGGAATTACATACTATTATAATACCGATATATGTAATTTGTCAGTTTTGGAAAAAGTTTTATTATTATTCAGATGTTTGTCAGTGCTAACTTACCTTTTTTTAGTGCAGAAAGGTCAATATATATGACAGAAGAGTATGAAAATAAAAGAAAACGTCATATTTCTCGTTTATTATCTCATAAAGGTATACTTTTTTCCTTCTTAAAATAAGGAGAGGGGTCATTTCTTTAAATATATATATATAACAACATTTTCACACAAAGACATTTTAAGATGTTACATGTTATGCATGTCGGAATTGTAAAAAATACTAAACGTAAAACGGGGTGATACTTACATTGTGCTCCTTTATAATTTTTCATGTGAGATGAATTGCAATGAATTTGCCTTCAATTTAAAGATTCAAGTCATATTAATTAAATACATGTTGATTTCGAATGTGATTTGACATTTTTGCTTCTTTTTAGCGCATATTTGGAGTAGAAAGATAATTTCTGAAAATTATCTTTTTTTAGCATTTCACACTGTTTTTGCACGAGCATCTGTGTAAAAATAAGCATATAAAGGTATTGTTTTTGATGCCTAAAAATTAAGATCAAGTAGTCAGGAAAGAAATGTCAAAGTTTTGAAAAAAATCACACAAAGACTTTTCGGACATAGGTCCCCCCTTCAGTAGTTTTGACCAGCGGTTTAAGTGCAAAGTAAACAAAATACACATCTGACCAATTTTCATAATATACGGTCATCGTCTAAATCGCATATGTCGTTCTCATGTGTTTCTTTTTCCTTTCAGTATATAAATTTTAGATTTTTTTGCAGTAATAATCCGTGGATATTATGAAGCAATTTATATTTTGGCTTACAGTAAAAAATAACATTTTTAATGTCTTTGTCTATGATAAAACTAGAAACAAAGTAATGGATATATATTCCCATAAATCATTTTGCTTAGAAAGTCTCAAATATTCATATATAATATAGTTTTTTCGCTGTGTGTTGCTTAATGATATATCTGGGGATGCGGAAATTTCTTACTAATATGTTATGTTAAGAAATGTCAGAGTTCACATTCTTTGTAAACAGCATTGGAAGTTTACTTGTGACTTCATTGAAATTTATTAAGCCACAAAAATTAATTAATGACATGATCATACGTATATTACAACTTGAGCTTATTTATTTTATCGATTATTTATAAAATCTTGTAAAATTGCAGTACTTTATATCAATACAGTTGAGTAAAAGTCTTTCGTCAAATATGACGTCATCAGCTTTGACATGACGCAGCACAGGTGATCCAATAATCAATTTTTTTTAATAATTACAAAAATATCTAAATGATTATGATACCATTGCTGATTTTTAAATCTAATCAATAAAACTAAAGGAAAATAATTCGTTAAATACAATGTGTATAAAATATGAATTTAATTAGTAGTAATGGAGCTGCACAGGGAAAAGGAATGTAGAGAATATAGCTAAAACGTTGAGCGTATTCGTGATTTACATCAAGAGTGCAAGAGCATAGACTATTTTGATTGAGCTGATATTTGGAATATTTGTTGTTTATATAGTGTTCATTTTGAAAAGTGCTGGGAGTTGATCCGGGTCTGCATAACATTATTTGATGGATGAATGAGAATTGCGCTTAGAAGACAACTTTTTTGAAAATAATAGATTTAGACGAGGAAATTTAAGAAATTACCACTGAGCAGACAACTTCATCTTTATTTGAGGGAATGCGAAAACTATCAAATGAATCTATTATGAACTTAAGAAGAGAAATTAATGACATTTCATCAGTTTATAAGACAATAACTTGATATACATAAATTTTTTTCGTGTAAAGTGTAGAAGTAAGAACTATTCATTTAAAAATCCTACACACTACATGTATATGAACCCCAAACTCTGTGTGAAACAAATTGATAATTGATTTGGAACACATGAAGTGTAATGAAAAATCAAATTCAATGTTGAATGTTCATTTTGACAATTATTAATAAAGCTTAGTTGGTTGATACTGGTTGCATTAAATTATGAAGAGTAAGACGCCTGTCATCAACGTCAGAAGTGAGTAGTATCTCAAACGGCCTACCTTGTTTTCTTCACGCGATGTTTGTTTACCAATATAAAAGTAGCGACACGTGATGGATTTTTCTTAAAAAAGCTACATAGTATTGTATTTCTCTCCTAGATATAAATAATTATGAATTGATAACTTTATAACGCATTTAATTTTAATTTTGTAATTTACAGTTCTTTCGTAACTTAAATTGATAAACAGAATATATATAACTCCAATGTTGTTTAAACTTCCGCAAGTTATAACGTGTATACTTTTAAATGGGAAGCACCGTTACAGTCTATCAAAAAGATATGAGACAACCTTCATGTCATTGATGATAAAACACCAATATAAATAATTCACAGTTTATCGAACATACATGGTTTTTCTTGGCATAAAATACACATTATTTAGAATTCATATTCCGATATTTCAAATTGATTTTGCACAAATTCTTTTGTCGCTGAAAAGATAAGCTGAATTAGTTGAATTATTAAAATTGTTCTCTTGGGGTGAAATGATTATCAATTAAATAGCAGGTAAGCGTTTAATTATATATGTAAAATCAATTATATGTGTTTGTTAGAGGAAAATTGCTTTATAAATAATTTGTAAGATATGGCACTTTTTTCTAGGAAATTTACCGAATTGTACTTCATTAACAATATTTTGCAAAATAATAAAATAATCTATGAAGTTAACAAACAATAATTAGTCTTAAAAGTAATTAAGAAAAATAAATTCAGGAAAATACGTCCGGGCCTCTAAATAATGTCAGAGGTGAGATAAGGTTCCATGGAGGAGTAAGAATCTCCTGTCTATGGACCACATACAAGAAAGAACATATATACCGAACCTACACAGCTAACTGTGCCATGCACGTTTAAAGTATGGTTGCACATAACATATGTTACATGTACCTGAATCGTATGAAACACATACGTGTATTACAAACACATGTTTCACGTATGTGGAAAAACGTACGTACATGTGTATGTCGTGCGTGTATCGACAAACATTTCACACAAGGTACGTGAAATATACTCTTGGAATACACGATTGTGTTACGTACATTTCATGAACGTGTAACATGTTATGTGCAACCATACGGTACGTTTAAAAAATTATGGTAAATATGTGTATTGTTAAACAGATGTTACAAGTATGTTAATGAAGACATGGTTTACATGTGTATAGTCAACCAAATGTACGTTAATGAACGTTCGGTTTACAAAGCATAAATTTCACGTATATTTTACATGTAGTATAAACCACACATTACGTGTACACTAATCAGTTATGGTTAACATGTATAATAAAGCTTACATTACATTACGTTCATGAATTTAATGTGCATTATCACCCACATGTAACACATACATTAGAAATGTGTTTTACATGTGTTTGAAAAGCTAAAATATTTGGGAAGGCTGTATATATACTACATTAATGATATTATTACTTACATGTATAATAAATGTAAGACGACTATTAATCTTATATTTTTCATTTCTATTAAATGATTTCAAATTTGATCAATGAATCAAATTATCTTTAAGTTTTTGTTAATATGAGAAAAAAACAATGCCTTAAACATTTATTATTGCTAGAAAATACAATATATTGGCTTAAAATATAGGAACCTTTTGTATGAAGGTTTCCCTGACTTGCACAACTATTTAACTTGATAGTTTCAAATGATTTTGGAACACTAATCAAGGTTATAGATATATCAATCAATAGGCCCTTAAAGTTTAACCTGTTATTTAGGAAACAGAGTAATCATGGTGATAGGACCATCTATAAAATCTTATAACGGGTCCTTATATCAGAAGTTGCATGGGTTTTAATCATTATGATACTTTAAAATCTAATCTTTTTTAACATAAACAGTACTATGATATTTGATTTAACCCAATCACAACCGAAATCTCACAGATGTGTGCGTTGTTGACTCGTGTTTGTGTCTTTCATGTTTCAATTTATTCCACATCCACGTTTACCTTACGTCCACGTTCATGTCTGACATGATGTTATCGGTTTGCATTTGTTTAAAATTTACTCTAAACTCAGTAAAACAAGGTTTAACATAAAATGTTTCCGATCCCGTCATGTGTATCAGATATCAACAGAGGCACGTGCACATAGATTAAACTCGGTCATTGGTAGATATAATCATTCCGAATTCAAGAGCAAACCAAAATTAAAAAAATAATAATTCGAGATAATTTCACAACAAATCTCGAAAGGGAGTAAATGATTCACGCAAACATATACTAAATATATTGTGGGTAGCGTCCGTATAAAACTTATTTTATAAATTAGTTAAAATTTAGTTTTGCTCTAAAATTACCAAACCATTTAAGTGGTCAAAAATATCTTTCATATTTCACAGACCTGTGTAATCAATGTGATAAGACTTTTCAGCCTGAACACCAAATTTAACCCTTTGACTTGAACTTTTAGTATGACTTACTTTAAAGAGAGGTTCAAAACTTGAATCTTGGTCATATCTTTTGAACAGTTGATGCTAGGGTTTTCATACTTCAATTGTGTACTTACTGTGATAAATCCTTTCAATGGGTATAAATTGAAATATTTGACCTTGAACTTCTAGTTTTACACACAGTTAAAACTTTCACTTTGATTATAACTTTTGAGCTGGTAGTAGAAAGACTTTCATATTTCACAGGTTTATTCTTTGTAACAAGAACTTCCTTGGATATCAACAATTTTGACTTTTGACCTTAACTTTTGAGTTTGACTTGCACCGGGAAAACTTCAACCATAAGCTGGTATACTTGGGTATCAGTATAGTATTTCACGAAACACATTTTTTTCGAGTTCACCCACAATGACATCTGAAAAATTTTAGGTAGAGAATAACAAGGTAGATATTTGAAGGTGTAGTGAAAAAAAAATAGGTTAAAAGATCAAGGTTTAGAGTAAAGGTCAAGATTATGAATACTTAAAAATATTAAAGTTATTTACGTTCTACATGAAATTTACAAGAATTAATAAGTGGATAATTATAATGTTCAGAAAAAAATGTCTTTTCCCTTATTCCATGCATTTAATATTTTCTTTTTTCTTAACAAATAAAAGAGAAATGGAGAGGAATGAATTGATGTGAACATCAATACTGATAGTAGAGTTTTCGGATAAGAGATGGGTACCCCAAAGCGTAAGAGACGGACGGACGGACAGAGAGACGGATGCACGGACGGTAATACCGTTTACTATATACCCTCCCTCTTTTCAAGCGGTGGGTATAAAAGAAACACATTAAACAGTGGTTATAAGAAACATGTTAACATACGTTGCTTATACATTATTCATATGTAAAACGTATAAATAACGTACATGTGCAACGTGTGTGTAACGTATGGTAGTCAATACGTACGTTTAACATATGCGACACGCATGGTATTCATACATGTAACATACGTGGTGCTTTTTTCAAATTAAACATACGTAGCACAATTAGCTGTGTTAAAAGATTTATTAAATTATAAATCACGGAAATTGATTATATTAAAAAAAAAATCTAAATAAGTAAAATAAATCTTTATTTCATATCACTTCATTCTTCATTCAATACCCCCACCCCGACTGTAGTTTCTACTTTACATGAATTAGTTTAGAAATAAGGTATCATTTTTTGAGTTTAATTGAGATGTAAAATAGGCTGGTCACGTGATCAAATCTCATAAATCCCTATGGAATATTTTATCATAAGTCAACCCGTTTTACATCCCAATAAAACTCAAAAAATGTTACCTTACTACTTATATTTACATTTGTGACCTATTCATACTTTAAATTTGCCTGATTGTTACTTTTAACGTGTGGTTACGTTTTTTTTTCCAAACCAACGGCATGTTTGTAACCCACTAAACGCGCGTCGACCCTATATGACGTCACAGACAAATTACGTCGGTCGAACGTTTATCCAAACGCACACCTATGACCTCTTGACCCTGTACCTGTATTTATGCATTATACATACGATTTTCTTTCAGTAGTGTTATAGAAAGGAAAATATTTGCAAATGTAAATATTAACCCATAACTCACAAATCTTATCCAGCATGCGTATGTGACCATCCTGTATTCGAAGATTGATACTGCATTCAATATTTCCGATAGGAAATGTTTTTGCTTGGCCTGGTGTTCTTAGTAGTGAATTTTTTTCATTATTATGGTTTTTAATGTTTCCAGATGAAAAAGTGTGTACATGTCAATATGCTCTGTGTGGGTGGTGATGTTGGATCTAAAAATATCTTTAAACAATACAAACCGTTCGCTGTAGTTCAGTCGGAAGAGCGCTCGGTCCTTGATCGGGAGGTCGTGAGTTCGAATCTCAGCCGCGACTGACCCATGTCGATAAAAATGGGTAGCAACTGTTCCTTCGCCATGCGCTTTGCACTTTGAGGTTAAATTTGCGGGTTCTTCTGATGAAAAACCGAGGAGCCGTGTCAGCGGCAGGCGTTGACACGATAAAGATCCCTCACTGTTACCATACACACCATATACCGTGACATATGAGTGAAAAATTCTCGAGAGGCCTTAGACAATATAAAAATCAATCATTAAACAATACAAATCTTTGAACAGGGCATTTCACATGGACCCCCGAAATTCCATTAATACTTCCTTCGATCCCATCTCTGATGGTTTGGAAGATTCACACATGGAAGATTCTGGATAACATTTGATAAGACGAGTTAATCCTCTTTACACATTACCGTAAAACAATATATAGCAAAGCATGGACAATATGGGAGGCGGGGGGTATCATTTTGTGACTTCATTGCTCACAGTACCTCTAGTTCATATCAGATTAAAAGAAAATATTTACAAAACAATAAATGTAAATACAATTTCTAATATGGGCCGAATGTTAAATAATTGAAAGATTTTACACAAAACTACGATGAGATATGAGACAGGAAATCTACTTTCTTAAAGATAGATTAAAATTTTATCTATATTTTACTGTAAATAGACCTACATATGCAAAAAAGAAGAGATTTAATCAATATTGTACTTTAAATACACTTACTTAAATAGTATAATGATATATTCGGTATATTTTACCGTAAATACACTTATTTAAGGAAGATATCTACACCTATGACTTATAATTGATTTTTGTTGGAAGCGTTTGTTTCTAATAAAAAAGAATATTTTTCTAAACCTTCATTCTTTATTTTTGAAAGCCCGGTGCAATAATTTTTTATTCAAAATTTGATAAAATAAAATATATGACTGCCGTCACAAAAAGAAAGGGCTGTTAGGTCAAATTTTCATAAATTGACTTTTTGGCAAATTTTGATAGCCGGACTCTTTCTGAAAGCAAATATACATAAATTTTGAAAATACCTCACTTTTTCAGCATTTTATGAGCATATTAGAAAAGCAACCAAAACAACTTCGACGTTACTCACTGAAAACGTAATGACGTCACCTGCGTCTTATTCCGTTTCAATTTTTTTTAAATTACATGTTATCTAAGTAAAATCAATCGTTTTGAGGATGATAAGAGAAAATATTAAATTTTTGCTTCCAAGCGACTTGTATTTAACTGTTCTTTAACGAGTTCGTATGTTATTACTATTTCATACCAAGTAAGAGCAGATCTAGTAACTGTAAAGGGAGATATGAGTCTAGACAGAATCTAGGGACGGCTTATACATATAATATAACCAGAAGGGAAATGATACTTGTTTAAATCAATACAAATTCTTCTTCTTATATGAAATAACATAACTCAATTTATAAAATATATAAAGCACTTGTAACACTTAAGCATTAAAAAGAATAAGGTCGGAGAGAGAGAGGAAGAGAGAGAGAATCCCAGAAAGACACTGCGCGCAAAACGGGGCATCCCCTCACAAAAGCACATCGATCCCGATATTAAAATAATGTTAATATCAATTTCATTTGAAGTCAACATTCACTCACTAACACACACGCAAGTTACTTTATTCCTTATAACTTTTACAATAGGATAAAACCACCATGTTTTTCTGCATTACCGAAAAGTCCAATGAGAAATAAATTCAGATACGCCAAGATAGGTAAACTTATTTTCAAAAATAAAATTTTCTTTGGGGGAATTTTGTTTGTTTTGTGAATTTGTATTTGGGTTTTTATACTATTTGTCTGGTTACTAGATCTGGTTCTAAACTCTTGGGATCGTTCTTCGCTTTTCATGTGAGAGGTTTTAAAGGCCAGGGAAAACATTCCTCCAATTCCCTGATCAAGACAAGACAAAGTACATCAGGTTCTCAATGTCCCAATTTGCATCTTATCTCCCTTGGATTTATTTATTCTTTTTTTCTGCATGTTCGGTGCATTACAGATTATGGGGACTGGCGATGTTACCCAACCTGTATAAATGCAATCAGAAAGAGACAAAATCCAGCTTTATACACTCTTTATTAAACTTTATTAACGTAAACAATCTATTTCTAATATTCATAATTACAATGAATAATTTTAGAAAATTTATTAAGCCTTATTATAAATATAACTACTTATAATATAAAATGTTTAACTTGTAAATGAAATAAGCCATGTGGAAATTTAATTATATTTTTTTTACCAAAACGCACGCAAGTCTACAAAATAATATTACCTGTATAAATGCAACCAGAAAGAGACAAAAACCAGCTTTCCACTGCCGAATTGTCCCACTGAGCTACATTTATTCTCCCGTACATGTCCTGCATATTTTAGAATTTCTTTAAGTACTTTTATCCTTAGAGCTCGCTTTCGTTATCTTAATTTGTCAGACTAACTGATTTATCTCTCGGAACCGTCCATCGTCCATATTTAAAGTTAAACTCCCATCGGTCAGCATCTTTAATCCTTTCTAATCAAATCCATCTTTTCAGACACAAGTAAGTAGATTTATTTAATCTTCAAAGCTCGTATCTGCTGCTTCTAAGCCGAACAGTGCAAGTCCTTAAAATATATTACTATATTATTTTTACTGCAATTTATGTTATGATAATTCCAATCTTCATTTTATCTATTGATTTCCTGTGTTTTGATTGGACGAGAACACGTTCCAGAAAATTTTTACACATCGATAAATTCTTTCAATCAGAACTACTTTCTTGACTGTTGTAAAAACAATGAAAACAGATAGGCCTACTTCTAGTCCGTTTAAGATACAAAAACTTGAAATAAAAAATGAATGAATGATCGAACGAATAAATGAAAACGAAATAAACAGGACTTACAGACGGGAATATTATGTTTATGTCACTGTCGCATCACGAGTGTGAATTTTAAAAACTCGCTGATCATGCTGTCATTTTCTCGACGTTCAAAATCAGCTCAGTTGGTATCGTTGTGATAGGGAAAAGAAACGTACCTCATACTCTTGCCTTTCTGGCATCAAATTCATATGTTTACATCCTACAGATCCCATATTCTCCCTAAATCTTTGAACGAACCAGAGTAAATTGAGGACGTCGTCGGTCTTCAACTTTCGTCATGACGTCAACATGGCCATGGTCAAGGACGAATTATTTTGGAGAATACGCGTATTTACGATATTTGTTGACTTAAACAACATTCATTGAATTTTTATTAGTTTATTTATTGATTGTTTTGACAATTTAAGTTGGATTTTATCGATATTCATCTTGTACACGTTTCTTTGTGGCATCGGTGGCATTAAAGTATTCCTACGCCGTACAAAATAACGGATTGTATGGCGGCCTCAAAGGGAAATAATTTTAATAATTAAAAAAAAATCGTAATTGGAATTATAAGAATTAAACGTTCTTTTTTTCAGAATTTATCGATGTGTAAACTCTGCCTTTTTACTCACAAACTTTACATAAAAGTGCTTCGCACTTTTATTCAGTTTGTGAACAAAAAGGCAGAGTTTACACATCGATAAATTCTGAAAAAAGAACGTTTAATCCTATAATATTGTTTTTAAAAATGTTTAATTTGTTTATAAAAATTCTTGAATAATGAAAATATGTTCTTCCATGCACGCGGATTTTGATTTTTTTTATTACTTTTTTTGAATATTTTATTGAAAATGTTTAAAGCACTAAGTTTCCATTGTTTATACAATTCAATTTCTTCTCCAGTCTTTGTTATGGAGTAGAAACGTAATGAAGAGGAAAATAAAGGAGTGTCTTATTATTGGTTTATATACCGTACCTTAAATTGAACTTATAGCTTCACTTGAAACCTTCTGACTTCTTACTTATTTAAAGTAAATCACAAGTAAAATCGGTTTCAGATGTTTCTGCACATTCTCTCTCTCTCTTTTTTTTTTTTTTTTTGAGGCACCTGTACCGTCTTTCACTTGAATTCAACATTTGTTTATTTTGTAACACTTAAATTACAAAACATTCGTTTATTTGTTTTTACAAGGACCGCTACTATGATCTAAAAATGTTTTATGTATTTTGTAAAATTTAACAAGAGAAGGTGAATTATGCTGTTTTCATTTCTTTTTTATATATTAACATTAAACGTTGACCGACTTTTCTGTGCAAAATTAAAGTTCCAGTACAATTTTGACGAAATCTATTTGAAACTGAAAGTCTTTGAAAACTAGTATATTTTTACTAAATAAAGGCAGGCCCGTAAGAAGCCATTTCAGTTGCGGGGGGGGGGCATAGCTGTATGTTTTCAGTTGTGGGCACTTTCAAGAACTATAAATATTCCTTGACAAGCACAAGAAAAGTTTTTTTTTCGGCCATGAAAGGTCATCTTTTCATTTTCATCCGTGAAATTGGCTAATTTGATAGAAATAATAAGCTTTTTACATTTCGATGCGATTGTTTAAACCAATAATGAAATATTACGTCCAAAACACTTTTATGTATTTTGTATGAGACGAAACAGTTAAGTGATAATCTATGGCTCTAATTTGATTCCTTCGCTTAAAACATTTACGCAAGCTATTTTTTCCTAGTTACATATAATTCTTCACAACATACCAATGTTCACGGTAGCTCAGTCGGTAGAGCGCTCGCTTCGTGATCGGGAGGATGTGAGATCGTATCTCGGCCGCGACTGACCCAGTCGATAAAATGAGTAGCAATTGTTCCTTCGCCATGCGTTCGGCACTTTGAAGTGAAAGTTGCGGGTCCTTCGGATAAGACTTTAAAAACCGAGGCCCCATGTCAGCGGCAGGCGTTGGCACGATAAAGATCCCTCACTGCTCAATGGCCCTGAGTGTCGAGTTAAGGTCAAAATTTGAAGCCCTTCACCGGTATACGATTACATCTCTATACGAATTAAAAATTCTCGAGAGGGACGTTAAACAATATACAATCAATCAATCAATCACAACATACCAAACATATCAAACTAAAAACTAAAATGTTATGTGACTTGTATTTCCGCCTATTCCTACAAAACTCGTTTGAAAAGGGGGGGGGGCGCTCAGCCAGAAAAAATAACCTTGAAAAAACTAATCGACCAAGAAAAGGAGGGGGAGATTGTCTTAACACGAAGCTCTAATCAGAAAGGGGGGGTAGGTAGGTTCAGACTTCTTTCAGAATCAAGTTTTCTGAAACAAACATAATACACTGCCTTATTCTTTTGTCCTATAGTACACGGATTTGACTATGCTGCAACAAAAAGGATGTGTGTGGGAAGTGGGGTTGACATCCGGACTTTCAATGTAATCCCCCCCCCCCCCTCAATATACAATCAATCAATATATTTCACGCTCATTTAATTTTTCAAAAATTTTAAACATTTTCATAACTTTTGGAAATTACACCCATAGCCACTTGTCACATTCTGTATGCTCTATCAGTGATGTATTCTCAAATGATGCAACCATATCGGACATCATCCAGAAATCCGTACCTATTTTCGCTTTAACTATAGGTTTTTTTTTCATCTAGTTTATAAATATCATCATCCATGATATCATTGTCGATGTAAATATTGGTAAGTTCTTCAACATTGTGTATAATGCTTTTGGGGACAAAGTCTACAATAGCTATATTTAGCTTCTTAACAAATTGCAATACAGTTTTGACTGGGGTTTCATTCATTTATTTCATCTGAACAATTTAAGAAAATTGAAACATAGTAATTTTTACCGTATAATTCTCTTGAATCTATTTATTTGATCTTTTGTAAATTAATTATTTAAGCAGATATATTTTAAATTTCAAAATTTTCGTAGCATGATCCTCCGCACACCCCCCCCCCCCTATTCCTTTAGCATATTCTCTTAATGCTAATTTAGTATATAATATATGTGACTGAAAGGTACCTGAATTGTGACTGAAAGGCAACTGAAAGATCACTGAAATGTATGTGCCATTCAGTGGCTGAATGGCCATTGAAAATTCACTGAAAGCCGCCTTGCACTTTTAACCGAAAGGTCTTGTTTCCTCCTGTGAAAATTGAAACTTTCTTTGAATCTATTCCTCAAATTGAAACCGTCTTTTAATTTCTTACATTTTACAAAACAAAATAAATCACAATTAAAATTGGTTGCAATTATTTCTATACATTATTTTTTTTTTAATTTTGTGGCATCTGTACACTCTTTCGCTTGAACATAAAAATTGTATATTTCTTCTAATTGCCGCTACTATGAATGAAAACAAATGATTTATCTTTGATTGATTGTGCTGTTCCTGTCTCTTTTTTTAAATATATGTACACTTAACGCGGGGCTTGACTTTTCTGTGCGAAATTACAGTTCCTTTAAAATTTTGACGTAATCTATTTGAAACTGAATGAACTATTATATTTTGCGCAAGAACGACAGGCCCGTAGGAAGCCATTTCAGTTGTGTGTGTGCATTTTTTCAGGTGTGGACACTTTCAACCACCAAAAATTTCTTGACAAGCAAATCAAAATTTTTCACGGCCATGAAAAGTCATCTATTCATTTTTCTACGTGTAAATGGATAATAATCTTGTCATCATATATGTTTCTCACATTTCGATGGGATCTTTATCCAATAATGAAATATTGCGTCCAGCACACGTTAATGCTTTTTTATGAGGCGATGCTGTTAATTAAATAATAATATACCGCTCTTATTTAATATTTATGCAAACATTTTTTTTCCTTATTATTAATTTAAAATAATCCAAACATTTAAAAAACACATTTGAATCGTATATTCGCCTGTCCCCATACAACTCTTTTGAAAAAAAGGAGGGGGGTCAGCAAGAAAAAAAAATTACCTCAAAAAATTTCTTGCCTAAGAGTCATGTTACATGTTGGATTATAATATACTAGTAAAGTCCTATCTTGATTTCAACTTAAAGAAATTAATGTCGAGATACACTGCCATATTTATTCATGGTATTTTACAGGCATTAAAAACGACAGTTCACCGAAGGCTGGCTGTCGGGGTTATATCAGTATGATTAACTATGGATTAAAATTAAAATGGCTAAATACATTTTAAATCATGGTATATAGGTAGTGCTAAAAGAACGGTAATTACTATATGTGCATAGATCTCTCGCTCGCTCTTTCTTTCGCTCTCTCTCTCTCTCTCTCTCTCTCTCTCTCTCTTTCTGAAAAAAAGTGTACATGTATATGGAATTTATCTTTTAATATTAAAACTTCTTATCATTAATTCAAATTAAAGCATTTGTAAATTGCCAAGAGAAGAAATATGCAGCGTTATTCAAGTCATGCATAGAAATCGTTTTAATCGCTGTTCCTAGCAATGTGCATGTCAAATGTCCCGTATATTAACAAGTTAAATACTTAAGCAAAATAATGAATAAATTTACGTACTAAAAGGTAAATAATATATGCCCGGTACTTATTAAAAATGTCCGCGTCGTTTTCTGAGCATTGTGACGTAAAAAGATAAGGGCCCATAACGGTAGTCATTTCATAATGAATAATATTATATGAAAAGATTATTTTCGTAATTTTCATTGGCTGAAATGACGTCATGTAATATTCCTCCTTTTGTGATAACGACGCAAAAGCGCGTCGGCGGAAAATGATAACGCACGACGCAGCGTTTGGTTGAACTGAAGTTACGTAAAACGTGACGTCGTAGTATTGGAAGCGTGTTTCTAACCATTGTGACGTAATGACAGCCAAGTCTGTTTAGTTAGGACTGTGTCAGTGCATTAACTTTCAGTGATTATATAATATAACTATAATGGACTTCAGTGAACGACTATGTGGTTATAAGGACTCATGGCAAATGATATTGACCTCAGACACAGAAAATGATAGCGACCTCGCAGGCTCAGTCGCTATCACTTTCTGTGTCTTCGGTCAATATCAATTGCCATGAGTCCTTATAACCACATATCGACCTACACTGAAGTCCATTATTGTATATAAATGAATATAAACTTACGTAATCTTCAATATGAGAGGCTTAACATTCCATGTATCGTCTTCTTTAAAGATACAATTTTGAGAGTGATATTTTTACATTTAAAATATCAACAGTGCTACGAAATCAAGTATAGAGAAATGGTTCATTTTAATTTTTTATGTAATCTCCAAAGTCTTACCTAATGCTTAATACATGCAATATCTTAATTCACTTCAGTAAAACATTGTCCTGTTGTCAAGTGTGGCTTATTTGGAATGAAAGATGCCAGGGTTAGGCAGGTTAACTAAAAGTACTCGGCTGCAAATAATTCTTCACTGTATGTAATGGTAAAGAAAAAATAAGACGTTTTATACAAGTTTCTCACTTAAATAACATTTAACATGTTAGTGAGTTTTTATCATCATAACAGTCTCTTTTATCTCGCTACCATCAATCACTGTAGGCCACCATGGTTTGTACCACCCTGGGTCACACCACGGACCGTTAAGGAAGGCGGTATGACAGTAGTTAAACCACCAGCCTCCTATATGGACAATAGCACAGTTATCATTGTGTCCGTCGTTATCTCTGTCGTAGGTGGTGAAGGACATCCCAGACAGATTTCAATAGGAATCACCAACGTCTAACATACTGTCACCTTAAGAAGTAAAGAAATTATAAATTAAGAATATCGGGGTTGTTCAATAAATAATGTAAGTGGTGCTGTGCTTGTAAAGAAACACATATTCGCTTTTTAATTTTTTAAGGGGAGGCAGGGCACATGTCGCATGACTCAAAAAACAGATTACGTCACAGTCGTTGGTGATGTACATGTTAAACGTAATTAAAATCAAAGACTTCTTATTTAATTTAATTCTTAAATTAATTAATTTAAACATTAATTATGAAAAAGAAATATTTAAGAGTTTTAAATATCTTGCACTCGTTTAGATGTTGTAATATTGTCAAATCCACATATCAGTTTCTCTTTACCCTGCAGTCTAACGGCATAGAAGTAATGTTATAATTCCCAGTGCAAGGAATTAAAGTACACATTAGTTACACCCGTTTTATCATTTTTTTTTCATAATAAGGTCAGAGTAAATGTATCGTGATTTTTTTAAAGTAGATTCGTTTAATCAATATTTTTTACGTGTTTGATAGCAAAGATTGTCTATATTTAGATAATTTTTTGTGTTTATTTTTCGTGTGACGTCATAATTGATTCACGCATTCAGAAAAGAGTATACGTGTTTTTTTTGTTTTTTTTCATGATTATGTCCTTTTCAACGATGCCCTGTTCGATATTGATGTTAACTTTACTCTGCAATATTTATGCAGATAATAATTACGATTAATGATTAACATTCGATAGTTAATTTAGGAGTAATTATTGATAGACCTTTTTTTCAGAAATGAGAGGTTTTTGAATTTTTGAAACTTCATACAAAGACTATTCAGGGCGTTATTTATGAGTTGATATCTTTAAAATAAATCAAGAAATGTTATCACAGGACCTTTTTAAAATGTTAGGTACACATTGATTTAGGAAAAAAAGGGTTCAATTAGACTAGAGTAGTTTTTACTGTTATTTTTAATTTTAATGAATGATGTTTCCCTGGTAAATAAATTGAAAATTCTGTAAAATTCTACTAGAAGCTATTCCTACAGTAGCAGTCTTGACAAAAATGAGATATAATCAAAGATCATTATTCTATTATTGCTGTTGTCATGTTTCAAGTGTTTACTGCTTCTTTGCTCTACCTTTGTACAAAACCTGTAGAACTTAGGTTTCGACAATGACTTATATATGTTTATACAGTAAAACAATTGAATGATGATTTAATTGATGTTTTTACCAACATTAATAACTTTTTTAAAGCTGGTGATAAAATTATACTTTATTTAATTTCAATTTATATAACTAGACTGAATTACTACCAATTGAATCTTATCCAAGGTAAAAATGGATAAAATACTATCTTATAAAATGTATTCGTAATATTAAAATCTTGACAAAATATTTTTTTTTCTATTTTACCGATAGAAAAAATGTTCATTGCCATATTTTTTAAATAATAACTTTGCAGATAAAATAATATTATGCACGAAGATAAATGATTACAGTGAAATGATTAGATGAGTTGCCTCCCGTAACTTTTATATAAGGTAATACGAGGGTCATTCAAAAAGTTCATAGACTTTTGTCCTAACTTTTTTATTTAACGTAATATAATATCCAAATTTGGTACAAATATTTTTACAACAGGTTCAAATAATTTGAGTAAAAAATTTGGAATGTATCCTCATATTTATTAAAATTACCAAGGATTTAAAACAGCAAAAATGGGGTCACGGAGCACCGTCAAAATTGAGTAATTTTCTAATTTTCACTTTATAGTATTTACAGTTATACCTCATATAAATGGAGCTGGAACGAAATAAAATTTACATGTTTAAATAAAGTATAGCTGTATTACTTAAAATGAAATCAAGTAATGTAATATCTCGTTCCATTTAAAAGATATCAGCTTCTAAATACATATGGACTTGATTAAAAAAGGCAAAAAACCATGACGTTGGAGGACGTCACGGAGCAGCAAGTAGCAATAAAATTAGACTTTACATTCGGGAAACTTTTTCTGCAAGCTTAAAAAATCCTTCTAAATCAGGATCTGTATAAAAAGAATCTGTGTTTTGTATTAAGTTGAAAATACAATTTTTGAGTGGTAGCGAGTTTGAGTCGGACGATGGATTGTCTGCAAAGAAACAGGTTAAAGTTAAAAATATTGTCAAAAGAGTAAGGAACGTAATTGAATGTGATGTGTGCTTCAATGTTGCAGAAATAAAGTTGCATGGTAAATCAAAGAATTTGAAAACAATAACATTCTTATTCAAGCTATATTTGTACAATTGTTAGCAAACCAGGTGTTAAGTATTGTGGATATGTGTTTTGAATGGAGAAGACGCAACAAACCGTGTTTGTAATAACAAAAATGTGTATACTTTTGACAAACTTTCTCAGCGTTGTTTTTACGTTACAATATTGGTTAACCGTGCTCCGTGGTAACAAAACATGTTGTTTTTAATTTTGGCTAACGTGAGTTCTGTTTGATCAAATGGAATGAAACTTTACACTTCGACAAAATTAATGTTTATGTTAACGAAAATGTGTTGATCTATAATCTTGTAATAATCATATGACGATGAGAAGCATTGTCTACGTATTTTTTGAATGACCCTTGTAGTTAATCAATTTTAAATATTATAATAATTGGTTAAGTAATAACAAAATTTTACAAGTATAAATGATAATTAATGTTCAGTCAGAAATGAGAATTGCGTTCTTAAAAGGGAAAAAAGAAAACGTTGTATTTTGTTAATACAATATCAAAAAGTCTTAGAATATCGATTAAGTTTTGGTACAAACAGCACAGTCAATTGGTTCTAATCTGCAATTTGGAGTATATACATGTTAGCAGGAAGGTGTTACTTTTCCTGTGTTAATTGTCGTGTTTAAGGGTTTTTAAGGCAGCTCACGGATCAAAATTCGGCGAATTAACACTTTTTTATATAATATGTTACACTGAAATCAGAAAAGTCATGGATACAAATTTTGCTATTATTATGCATTCTATAGACCTAAATGGGACTTATGCTACAGGAAGCACCACTTCACAACGTCACCACAAGAGATCTAAAATAAGGCATAGAAAATATGCCTTAGTTAAAAGTGAAAAGTTCAACACTACCCCGGGGATAATTAATTTCAATTTGTAATAATAGTTATGCAAAAATAACTCTGTATCCTGAAAAGTGCTTCTTAAATCCTACTGTCCTTTCATAGAAATAATAATTCAACATTTTTGAACGGAACCTTCCCAAAAGTTTTACATTTTGTTCATTAGATAAAAAAAATGCATCAATTATTGTTAACCATACAATTCTAGCAGCTCTTTCCTAAATTAATAGAATAAGAACTTTAGATAGAAACAAAAATTAAGTTTCAAAGTATGCAGCGTAGGGTTGAACTTTTGCATTTTTATACGAACGACTGAAAAACAGCTGATTGGCAGTTAACAATACTGTCTGCTTTCTTTGCACGAAGAAATTGTAAAACGACAAGATTCCCTTAATATTATGCATCTGCATATTTTGATTCATTTTTACCACCTCAAATCAATTTTAGATATCGATTTTACAGAACTGTTATCTGTAAAGTTCACGTCATATTATTTTGCTTCTGTTAAAATGTTTCTTATATAAAGTTAAGAAGGTAAAATACTATCTTTTATAGTTCACGCATAGCAAAGCTATACCCCGGGGTATAATTTTTGCTTTCCACCCTCGGAAAGTTTCCATGCAATTTTTGTCTCCAATTTTGATTTCCAGCGATAAATCTATTGACTGCTGATGTCATAATTACTTCAGAAGCATTGTGACGTCATTTTTTCAGATTTTTCTTACAGTATTATCCTACTCCAAAAAAATTCGAACCTCAGAAATTATAATATACTGAGAATAACAAAACGTTTATCCACTGGTTGTGAGTGGGAAAGCTCTTTTATCAAACCCTTGACAGGAAATAGTTCCCTGCAGTCGCAGGTTTGATAAAAGATCTATCTACTCACAGCCAGTAGATAAGTGTATATTTTTAAAGCTTACTAGGATGTCTGATTATATAGGCAAGTAGAATATTTGATTGTAACATTAACATACAGGCGCACTGTTTGTCATTTGGTGTGGTGTATTATCGAGTAGAAGATCTTGTGGCAAGAATAGCAAGTTATATTGTGTAAGTATATCATAGCCACCTGACAAGGTTAGATAGGCAACTGGTTGGAAGAAGACAATTAACAGGCCAATTGTCAGGAAAAGACAGGCAGCTGGTTTCTGTATACTTCTTAAAACAGTTGTACAGTCAGGCAATTGTCATAAAGCACGTAGAAGGTGCCAGTGTTCACTGTATATAAACATGACGTAGGTTTAAAGACATCAAGTGGTGTCATACTATCTATATATTTTTTGCATCAATCATGCCCTAATGAATCTTGTTAATCTTGGAACGCAGGCCTACTGTCCTCTCAGGTTGACAATTTACAGGAGGAAGAGAACTACTTACAAACACCATATTACGTGTGAGTTACTCTATTTCCCGATATTGAATCTGTGTTATAATTCAACTTTCTATCACCCACAAATTCTCTGCTGCTTAAGTTATCGATATTTCATATTTAATACTCAAATGTATTAACATCGAAAGGAATCTTACATCCCTCGGAGTTATTAAACCGACGACCCACCTAAAGTCCCCTCCGTCGGTCCATTCAGGTAAAGTCTGTAATTATCTTCCTCGTCGGTCACTGAGAATTCCTCGTACTGTTGATAGAGAGTGGTACCATTGGTCAGAGTAATAGATACGTACAGAGATGAGCTGCTTTTGGTTAACTGATGAATGGCGCAATTTCCTAAAACAAAACATGAAATACAATCAGGGTATGATAAACTTTCTTGAAAGAACTTTATGCGGTATTAACCAATATTTGCCCCCCAAATCAAACTTTGATGGAAATATATTTAATTAAGTTCTTAAACAGGGGAGTATATGCTAGCTTCGAAGCACTGAATATTTTCATAAGTAATGACGTCATATGTACGTAATGACGTCACAAACATGACGTAAATTTCAGTTTTTTATGAATTTTACAGAAAAATGTACATTTTTCGTCGATATTTTGAGTAAAAGTCACCGAGCGCATGCGTGTTCAGGATGAATATTTTGATATAATGTGTAGAATGATAATATCAATGAAATATGTCAATATTGTTCCTGAACACACATGCGCTCTATAAATTTCAAAGCTAAAATTGTTGAAATTTTGTCCATTTTGTCTTCTTTCTGAAAAAGGATATAAAATCGGACTAGTTTGTGACGTCATAAAATCAAAAATTGTGAATGTACTACTTTGAAACTATAATATTTTCTGTTAATTTATATTTCTCATACAATTTATTAAAATCAGCACATTTCAGGAAGTTTTCAAAATTTGACTTCTGTGGGGGCAAATATATGCAACATACCGCAGATAGTTCTTAATCTATTTTAAGGAGGGGTTCTTGCCTGATTTTGCTGAAATTAATAGAAAACAAAAAAATCGGATTTTCCCAGAGATGTGCACTTCTACATATTGTGTTCAAACTATCTAGAAAGTTTTAGCAAATTTTGTGCGGCAGTTTGGGAGGAATTGCATTGAAAGAAACAGGACTTTCAGACTGACTGAAAACTGATGGTCGGGTCAAAAACATCTTGTTGCTGTTGGGTATAATAAGTTAAAATATATACATGTATACCACATGTACAGGCACCTGATTTACTTATTTTTCTTATAATAAAAAATAGATATCAATATCTGATGCTATATATTAAAGGGAAGGGGTTTATTTTTTTATTAAAATAAAAATAAGTAACGCCAGGTGCTTCTGATGTATACCTATCCAATAGGACGAGATTACAGAACCAAACCCTTCTTTGTACTCATTCCAATTTCTTTCGAAATCCGTTGATCCGTCAATACGCCTCTGTATAACCTATTGTATATACAGAAAAAATATCTTTGATACCATTTCATCAGATATGAAGCCAAATGCTTTTATCTTTTCTGATTTCATGCAGTAATAAAGTACTTATCACACTGACCGTCCAACCTCCATTTTTTGTATTCATATCACAGAAAACATCCACTGAACGGTTGTACCAGGGATAGATTGTATAAACCGTCGACACAGTATAACCGTCAGCAAGCAAATGTTTACAGTCCATCAGACGAATGTTCTCTGAAGTTTATGAAAGAGAAATCAAAAATTCATTATATTTTAGATACAAAATATAGAAGAAATAATTTTGGGAGAGAAAAGTAAAACATTTACTTCAACAATGCAACAATTTTAAAAATAAAATGAGTTTGGTAATTATAATTACGTTTAAAGTTTTTGACTCATTTATTTTGATCTGACTTAATTTTCAATAGAGTGCCAAACAAAACGATCTACATGCTGATGGAGAGGCTCTATAGAAACCTTGCATTTCCATTCTAGGATAATATATTTCGTGTAAGACCGTGTCCATATCTATCCTTACGTCTTTATTTGACTGGTTCTAAGGCGATGTTGTATTTATCGCTAACTTTCCATTCAACTTATCTTGTCATTGGTCATTTGTAAAATTATGTTGTTGAAATATCATTCTGATAGAACGCACAAGTACTCTGAAGCTGATATTAAAAGAATTAATGAAATGTTAATTGACAATATCTCTCGTTTTGGGAGACCAGATCATCGAACAATCTATTAAAATTCCCATTGGTACCAAATGCAGCCTGTTATAAGCAGATCTATTTTTGTACATGAAGCAGAGTAAGTGCAAAGTCTTATACGTGAAAAGAAGAAAGCACTTGCAGTGCCTTTCAACTCGACAGATAAATACTATAAAATCACACATTTTTCGTGGGGTTAAATTTTCAAAGTTCGAGAAAAAATATTGGTTTGTGGGGTTTGGATTTTGTGGATAAGAAAATCTTAAGAAAGTGATGCATTTGATGGTTTCCATTTCGTAATGCTAATAACTTCGTTGATCTCTCAACACCTCCAAAACAACGAAAAGAAAACCCAACGAAAATAAGTAATTTCATTTTTAACCATGATTTTCCGCTCTTTTCAATTTTTTTTAAAAAAAGATTCTTCCCATGTATTCCCATGTACTTGTAAATCATTGATCTTCAAGAGTTGTTACACCCTATCCCCGCGGTCATGAACAAATCAACTGCCTGCAGATGCTTCCATATAAATGTAACCAAGCATTAACTTTTTTCTTCCTTAGAAGATTTCTGTAGAATTTTTGAAGATTTTTTTTACCCCTATATTTAACTCCCATTATCGAATGTGGCTCAATCCTATCCCCGGGGGTCGTGATTTGAACATATTTGAAAATATACAACCTGCAAATGCTTCCAGATTGATATGACCAAAAATGACTTTTCTGCTCTAGTGCAGATTATTTTAAAGACTATTCCTATAGATTCATGAGTAAATATTTGATCGTCCATTGTGACCTTACCTTACCCTTGGGGGTAATGATGAAAAAAATTGAATCTACATAACCTGACAAAAATCCACATGAGTTTCATATTTCATGGCCAAATGGTCCTCTAGAAGAAGATTATTCAATGTTATTATTTTCTCCCAATTTCATACATTGTAATTATTTCCATTGTAGAAGGCCATGGCCATTCATCCAATAATACTTTATATCCAGTTTGGATGAAATTTTGCCAGTTGTCCTGGAGAAAAAATATTAAGCTGTGAATAGTTTCAACAAGGACAGAAAACGGACAAAGAACTACGAACGATAGTATTGTTCTCCCGCCTACCTCTATATCAATTTTCAAAATTTAACATATTTGTATATATTACATATATTGATTTTCAAAATTTTTATAGATATTTACATGAATTTTCATAAAACGTCACTTATTTGTGACACCAAAGAGAGATAACACTATGATTTTGATTAAACTTGTGTTTTTCACTATAGAAATCAACAGAAAATGGAAAATATTTTTAAAACATCCCCCCCCCCCCCCGTGGAACAAAAATTCCTTTTTACAGGTAATATGTACTGTCATTTAACGAATTTATGCCGAAGCTTTTTGTGTTTCACGGGGGGGGGGACATATGTTTATAGACAAAAACGCAAAAAATGCTGATTTTTCACCAATTTTAAAGCTAGTTACAACTAAATAATTGTATTTTTTTAATTTATATATGTTTTATTTATTTACATAAAACATAAGAAAAGATATGAAATACATTTTATCATATTTAAGACTATTTCAAAATATGGTGATTCTTGAAAGTTCGATTTCACTAGAAAATATCGTCTACCCCCTTTTTTCAAGAGCTGGACTTCATGATAATTTACTATTTAGCGCTGGAATTAAAATGCTTAATTAATTACCATAGAATTTTTCTTTGTATTAAACAAAGATTTAATGGCCAAATTGTCATTAATATTGAATTTAATGGGTGCAAAATGTAGGCGGGAATCAAGAGTTAGAGTCCGTAGTTCTATCGATCAAAAAAGCTCACTTTAGCCTTCGGCTTTTATATTTCTTTTAAAAAAATAGAGCACTGTGTCGCTAAATAGAAAAGAAGATATAATAGAAGTCCACAATCTTTCCCAACAACCTTCACATTTTGTAAGTATTTCTTGTTTTAAATTCTGTTAAATGGGGACATATTTATTTGATTGCACTAATCAAAAAACAAATATAGATACAAGTACATTTCTTAATTTTCTTTTCTTAGTTTTATCAAGAAAATACAATTAATGGTTAATATTAAATTAAAGAACTTTCCCTGATTTTAAGCCGCTTTCTCTGCTTTATCTTATCTTATCTTTTTGCACTTATATCAGCACATTATCAAGGTACTTTTTCACAACTGAAATTGCTATGATTTATCAAGCAAAGAAAGAGATCTCTAATATTAACAAATTTCATTTATCAAATAAAGCTTCTATTAATGATGTACAAATTTTCTTTTTGTAAATTGTGTTCGTTATTGATTATTAACGATGCAAAGCCTATATCAAAGTTGAAAAAAAGTTAACAGATAGAAACAGACGTCGCTATTGTGACGTCATATAACACTGCTTTGACGAAGGACGACATAGGTCACCCATTAAGGAGCGGAAGTGAATGCATATCGATGCATTTAAACATTTTGTATCTTGTTTGGACTATCATAAAAAATATTATCTCTTATACCCATGTTTAAAACAAATTATGATATTTCATGTTTATGATAAAAACTTAGTCTTTCTTATGAAATAATTTAGAGTCCATTGCGTCAGTGAAGTTGGTTGTTCCCAAAATTAAACATTCTTGTGTTGTTGTAAGACATGCATTATTTTTTTTTTTCAAAATATGTCTTAATTTAACAAACATATTGATCTAAAACACAAAAAACATATTTTAAAACACCACTATTCGGTAAATGCAATGAAGGATGATTTAAATTGACAACAGATTCGGACCAAAAATATGCAACCGCATAAAATCGGGTGTATGAAAAATACAAACGACTTATTAGCGAATCGACCTATGGTAGTATTTACAGCTCTACCTTCATAGTCCTGAAAATAGTATCTCCATCCTACTTCCGGCACTGCTGAATCAGTCGAATGACGTCCGGTGTAAATTCGACATTTTTTCCTTTGTAAATTTATACCGAAGTTAGTACAACCAGGACCACACATTGCTGAGCACATAACCAGTGAATGAGCGTCATATTCAGACAACGGGTTTTCCTGGAGTGACTTATCGTCTAAGACTATTTTAGCTGCATAGTGCCTTGATTCAGAAGTGGATCGTTTAACCAGTAGAATAAATAAAGCTATATACATTGTCCTAATTTTGTAGGTTCTCATAATTTTTCTGCTTAGAAATTTCACTTCATCTTCAAGGTAGAATAGTTATAATAAAGTTCCTCTTGAAAAAACTGTTAGTAATATCTTTTCAATCTTTCATTTCATTGGATCTTTCTTAGGTTGGGTACAAAGCTTTATATATATAGGAAGGCAATTTGCAACACGTGACTATGTTTTTGTCACTCTTGTTCTCCAATCGATTGAATGAATCACAGAGCATGATACTCCACTCAGAAGGGCACGTGGTTTTCATTGTTCATGTTGATCGTCATCGTAAAAACAGTGAAAAGCAGCAAATTGACATTAAAAAACACAAAAATGAATCCATATGACAAAGAGTGTACTAAAATTTCAAGCATTTGCAACGGCCTGTTGCTGAGTAAATTGTGATAAAAATTATATGTGAAACACATCGACGCACGGACAAACGGGAGTTGACATTGGATTTAAACAAAAATGAATCAAACATTATGACTTGCTTAAAAAAAAAGATTGTGTCAAAATTTCAAAGGTCTGCGTTGTGATGTTGCTGAGAAAAACTTCGACGAAAATATATTTTGTATGAAACGGACGCAAAGAGGTTGACCTTAGATTTGAACAAACTTAATCCCAAAATATTGCATACCTCAGAGAATATTGTGTTTAAATTGCAGGGATTTAAATGTTTTAAAATTATATTTATTAACGACAAAGTATTCGAAAGATATATGTTTCGATCAATATTATAAATAAAGTTTTATATTCTCTAGTGTGCACTTAAAAAATTCTTTGCATGAACAAACAGTGCTACCTGAAGAAAAAATATCCCGATTAGTCCTTTTCATTTCTAGGATTATAGATATGAGTGAAATAAAAGTAGAATTTCCAATGAATGATAGATCTCCGATCCATGTTTATACTTAGTGATTATCTTTTAATTTTTATGTACGCATCATATAAAGAAACCTCATTTCATTTCTTTCTGATGTATGTAACAATTTGATGGCTTTTCCTATTTGTTACCATGACAACCTTGCTACAATTAAATGGTCTCCTTTTTCTTTATTCATGCATAATAAATACTAAAATTTTAATAATTCCTTCCCAAAAACGAGGAGTGATCAAAAAGTTCACGAACTGATTAAATGACTTCCATAAAAGAAAAATATATTTGGTTTCAAAGTTGATTATATTTTGAATTATCTTGGATAGACGCAATAAATTAAAGACAAATTTTTTATGGGTTTTATTTTTATTTGGCGCTTTTGGGCACGGCTGAATAATATAACAACATATTATTTCGGGCCTCCAAGCAACGGGTAGGCCCAGCAACAACAACAACATTTCAGTTCAACAACAACATTTCAGTACAACATCAACATATCAGGTGACCTTGACCCTGGGAGATGCAGAGGTCAAGGTCAACAACATTTCAGCACAACATCAACATATCAGGTGACCTTGACCCCTGGAGATCCAGAGGTCAAGGTCAATTAATAAAAAGATGCGGTGCAACAATAATATTGACACATCCAGGACTCTGGGAGGTGCAGAAGTCAAGGAAGAAAATAAAATATTTAGAATAATAAACACACATCCATGACTCTGGGAGGTGCAGAAGGCAAGGAAGAAAATAAGAATAAAATAGTTTTGTGTACAGTGTCACAATATTTACATGGTATTCAACTTTGACCCTGTGTGGTGCAGCGGTGCAATAATGAACCCATGTTACATCATAGTTCAAATGATGTATGCCGCTCAGTTCGTAGTTCATCTTTAGAAGTGACAGCCGTGCCGAATATGTAGGTACAGGTTATAAGTTGCTTCGTAAAACTTGGTTCGCAGTCCATCTTCAGAAGTGAGGGTCGTTCCGAATATGTAGGTACATACGACCACTTGCTTTGTAAAATTCAGTTCGCAGTCCATCTTCAGGAGTAACATAACAGCCATGCTATATACTTAGGTATAAATGGCCACTTGCTTTGTAAATCTCAGAAATGTCAGTTCACATTCCATCTTCAGAAGTGACAGCCATGCCGAATATGTAGGTAGAGATGACCATTTGCTTTGTAAAATTTTCCACTGAAAAGAAAAAAAAACAGAAACCAGCAGTATCTATTCAACAATGTACGATTGGGGGATAAGGGTAGGGAGGGATTTCTAAAATTCTACATTTAGCCATTGTTTTCTCAAATTTGATCAACACCAACCTTTCAACTAGCGTGTAACCGGCAAAGAGAGAGTTTGCAGCACTAGCACCTTTCTTTATATAATTGAAAGTTAGATAACTCGTGCTGAAACAAGGATAGATAACTGCGCCAAAAAATATTGCGCTGCCAAGATAAAAGCATCTTATTCGCATATGGGCGAGATAGATGCTATATATTCTTGGATAGACGCAATAAATTAAAGACAAATTTTTTATGGGTTTTATATTTATTTGGCGCTTTTGGGCACGGCTGAATAATAACAACATATTATTTCGGGCCTCCAAGCAACGGGTAGGCCCAGCAACAACAACAACATTTCAGTTCAACAACAACATTTCAGTACAACATCAATATATCAGGTGACCTTGACCCTGGGAGATGCAGAGGTCAAGGTCAACAACATTTCAGTACAACATCAACATATCAAGTGACCTTGACCCCTGGAGATGCAGAGGTTAAGGTCAATTAATAAAAAGTTGCGGTGCAACAATAATATTGACACATACAGGACTCTGGGAGGTGCAGAAGTCAAGGAAGAAAATAAAATATTTAGAATAATAATCACACATCCATGACTCTGGGAGGTGCAGAAGGCAAGGAAGAAAATAAAAATAAAATAGTTTTGTGTACAGTGTCACAATATTTACATGGTATTCAACTTTGACCCTGTGTGGTGCAGCGGTGTAATAATGAACCCATGTTACATCATTGTTCAAATGATGTATGCCGCTCAATTCGCCACAAGACCCCAGTCGTATATGCTTGAACAAAGCATCTACGAATGGGGGCGCTGCCACTTTACTAGTGGGGGTCCTGAGCGGGCTGAAACAGCCGTGACCCTTGCTCTCCAGATATCAATCATTAATGTGATGGCTAATACTTGCATCCATGCCTAATAATTGGCTTACATACCCCCTAAATTGTTTCAAGAAAAGTTTATTTTCTTAACTTGGATAAATGTACCTCATCCCTTTCAAATAATTTTGGCATGATTTTTTGATGTCAGGATAGTGGATTACAGAATCCCCAACATCACAAACTTTGTTAAAGAAAAGTGCATTAAACCCCTTTCTAGTATTCTCCAAGGCCAGATTATATGCAGATTAATGCCAATTAATGCGAGCAGAATATGAGCCCATATTAAGTGCACAAGAGAAAATTGGATCTCTTTAATAAACTAGTGCTAATTGTAACGGGAACCGTTACAGATGTTCCCCAAACGCTCCCCAACTCCCTTCTCGTGCCATATTCCCTGTAATTTTCATTAAAGAAGGCAAAATCTATGCATTTAAGACGTAAACAACGTTTTCCCAAAAGTATACCAAGTATTTCAAATTTAAGCAATGCAGGCGTGCGCATGTGATTGCATGAGCGTAATGACGATATCATCTTGTCTACACTATTTTACTCAT
>PRKT01000222.1:167637-183136 GCA_003671525.1 Saccostrea glomerata | reverse complement strand
TTTTACAAAATATTTATACTTTAAAACATATGATGCAAAATGTCTCCAAAAATCACTCGTGATTCGTGTCCTAAATTTTGACCCCTACCGAGCTTCCATACTAGGTACTTCCGGAAACTATCCAAACTCCCAGTAACATGGGAACATGTCCTCTATCATCACTGAAAATTTCAGCGCTCTAGCTCAAGTCGTTTCTGAGATCAATGACGGACAAGAAGGTTCGCTGAATTTTAATAAAAGGGCGATAACTCTAGACCGGAAGTGATTTTCGAAAAATCAAAAAAATGGTATAAACTTCAGATGATCTTACATCAACCCTGAAAATTTGAAGCAAATCGATCAAGCCATCTCTGAGAAATCTTCTGCACAAAATTTGTGCAGAGAAAAAGAATAATAATAAGAAAATTGAAAAAGAAACATAAGAATAATAGAAGGGTCTTCCGCTGAAGACGGAAGACCCTAATAATAATAATAATAATAATAAGAAACAGAGTAAAAACAATATGTTCCCCAACTTCGTTTGGGGAACATAATTACAAGAATTTAAACCTGACATTCTTTAATTTTCTCAATGTTGTTTTTCCCAATATCATCTCCTTAAATTATATACCACTGCAAGCTTGCCACCAAATTGAAATATCTAATCTTAGCAAATTTAAGTCACACCTACCAGGTATATTCTTAGCTTCTGCATAAGCTCTGTAATTGATTACCCAAACAATTATATATAACTTGAGGTTAATTAAAATCCTGGAATACGTTTGCAAGTTTTATAGCAATCCGATTAATTTCCATCTTCCTAAGGATTGGATAACTTGAGATGAACTTGAGATAAAATCCCAAATTCCGTACTTGCCCTAATACGAAAGAAGTGGAATTTGTAGTCCCAAGACTCAAGGTTGTAGACCTGAAAGGAGCTACGGAAATAATGACAAATTAATTGAACCCCTGGGTAGGTCTAATTTCTAAAACCTTTGAAGATTAGCGCAGGGGCAAATTTCTGTATTGGCAACAGCTTTATCTGAGGATTTGTCGGAGAATGCTATATATATATATATATATATATATATATATATATATATATATATATATATATATATATATATATATATATATATATATATATATATATATATATATATATATATATATATATATATATATATATATATATATATATATATATATTTATATAATAGAAAATGCAGCTGAAAGCAATCAATGATGCCTCATATGAATTTGTACATATGCAGAGTAGACTTTTAAGAATCTGCTTTAATATGGATCTTTTAATGGGCAACCTACTGTCAAAGCTGTGGGCTGTGCTTTTTAACCCCTGTAACAACTTTTGACTATAATGAACTCTTCTGTAAGGTCTCTATGACCTCAAAGTTTGCAATTATAAGAAACGGAAGCTAAGTTAGGACGAACTGTCGAAAACCCCAGGCTTTTGATTGACCAGTGTGCAACAAATCTAACAATCAAATAACAAGGGGGCAAATAAAATTTAATCCTTGTTGCACGCAGCAGCTCAAGTATGCTTTTACGCCTAATTAATAAGCCTTGCTGTTTTCAGAAAATTCTGCCCTTAGCAACTTGTTTAATTTATGCTAGATATGAGGTTCTGCAATTCGATTAGTACAGTACTGGTTGTGGTGATGTATGTTGTGCAGCCTGCAAGAAACGGTGCCACAGCTGCTGAGGAGAAATTGAATCGGCAACAATGTTATTAATTAGTACGCACGTGAACTGCTCGATAAAATATATTGTTTAAAATGCAGTTTAACACAAATGAACGAATTAATTTCATTACTCTACTAGATTTTGAGGACTGTTTATTCAAAACCATAACCAATGCCCCATTATCGATATAAAACCATATTCTCCTATTTACAAGCTGACTACCACTTAAACTGCATGACAGCCAAAACTACTGGGATAAGGTTTAGTGTTGTCATGTCATGCAATATATCTGAATTACTGTAATCACCCATTCACGTGGCCAAGGGAAATAGCACCATTGCCCTCAAAAGTATGCTCCACAACGTAGATGTGCAGAAACGGCACTATCTGTATACAACTCTAAAATTCAATTTGACGACAAATCACTTTCTTGGAAATAAACTTGACCATTAAATTGTGCTAGGAAACTTGCGCATATATCTTAAATTGATTCGTTTCATTGTTGTACATATTAATATGATGGTGGGGCTTAGACACCCCCGGGTTGAATCATACGAGCTCCTAATAAATTGGTAAGAAAAATTAATCTACCGTAACAATGACTATGAATGCCGTAGAACTAATAATTAATGTTCCTACAGTATGGGCATCAATTTGATACATTTTCAAGAGGTATTCTGATCAGCATTTGCATTGTGTCATTTTCTTAGCCTACAAGACAGTGAGTGGGATAAACCGTTTTGTCCTCAGTTAAGGGGAACCCCCAGTTGAATACAAACCCTTTGTAATGTTTGCATTAATTCAAGAATGACTTCCTTTCTTCCCCCGCAGATATGAAATCATCTAAGTAATATATATACCCTCAACTTTGTATCCTAAAGGGTCAAAATCCCCAGGGAACGTATGTAGAAGCCTAAATGCTGATTTAATATCCAATTTTACGAAATATGTACCTTCACCAACCTTTTTATGACTATCAGAGGATGTATAATGACTGTGAACTTACTATGGTTTATACAGTGATTTTTACTGCTGGCTGCAGGATAAGAAAGGTGCGTTATCAATCGCCACCCAGAGTTATCCCTCTTTGGTACCACTCCCACAGGAGATACTCTGAGATTACATGTGGGAACCCCCCCCCCCACTTAATTCAACGTCTTTGTTATTATTATTTTATAATTATTATTATCCCTGTATTGATAATCTGAAATTAAATGGTTATTTTGTTTTTTATATGTAGCATTGGACTTGATCGAGCTATAAAGTCTGAACCCCTGAGAAAAACCATGCACTCAACAATTTGTTGCTACAGGTTTGTTTAGATAACGATCAGCTTCGGTTCAAGGTCACTCTTTACATAGGAATTCTAATTGGTATGTTTCCTACAGCCAAAATACTTTTAGCCATTCTCCTTGTATTTTTTTGATGTGGGACTGAAGTTTTTTTTTTAGGAGTTTGGTGGAGCTTGATATCTTGTATATGGATTTCTACATTTTATACTTAAATTATTGTGGTTGCATTGGCTGGGTTCGAAAGGAGTATAGGTGCGTTCGAATGAGCTACTGGTATGTTTTTTAGCTGGGCTCTTAAGTTGACAATTGCATTGTATGACTGGGTGCATGCCAAGACAACTTGTTTAAGTACGCATGTACTGACACAGATTTGATTTTGACTGCAGGACCCCTTAAAATTGAACTCCATTCACATTTTGTTTGAGAGCGCGCATTCCGTCTGGAGAAATTCCAGCCGACAACTAGGATTCATGTATAACAACCACAGTTCTAAATCAACTAAAGCCCAAGAACTATAGGGGGATCTATAGATTTCCGAAGACGATACTGCGTGACTTATTAAAACCACAAGCAAACTGGATGGACAGACATAGGATATCCATTGCTTTATCTGGATGGGCAGATATGTAAATCGATGCACACATGAGCATGATACCAATCCATTTTTTAATTGAATTTTTTTTTTTTATGAAACATTTTCCTTTGTTACAATTTCTCCTGTGCACTTAGGGTTAGTCCCCCCCCCTGGCCCCGTTTGAGTGGAAGCAGAGACTGAAATTCTACAAGCTGGAAACCTGTAGACACCAGTTTGAAAATTGGTGTTAACATAAGTGATATAAGTTAACATTTTACTGTTTGTAAGAAATAGTAATATGCTTACCTGTATTGTTCTTATTAATTTATGCATTTTTTTTAAGTTAAATAAATAATCATCAGTTACAAAGAAATGAAGCTGAAAAGAGTCAAATAGTCATAGATTCGCATGAAAAAGAGTTATCAAATTTTTATCAGTTAGGCCTACATGATATTATTCGATTACTTTAAATTTTTTCACTTGGGACAAAGATGGCGGCTAGCACATGGTGATTCAAATAGACAAATTGAAATGCATCTGACCTGATCTAAATAAAATCTTTGTTATCGAATCGATACGTAAACAATACGAATCAATAAAAATAGTAATAGCGATTAAAACTTTTTTTTAAAGCAAGAATCTATCTCTAAAATTCTACGTTTAGCCATTGTTTTCTCAAATTTGATCAACACCAACCTTTCAACTAGCGTGTAACCGGCAAAGAGAGAGTTTGCAGCACTAGCACCTTTCTTTATATAATTGAAAGTTAGATAACTCGTGCTAAAACAAGGAGAGATAACTGCGCCAAAAAATATTGCGCTGCCAAGATAAAAGCATCTTATTCGCATATGGGCGAGATAGATGCTATATTAATCCTCCGGATTTTAATGCACACCATCCATTGTTCTGCGCATTTGCGAATCACGTGATATTAGCGGTCACGTGATCCCCTCTGTATGGTTCTGTGACAAGAGCTGAAAGGTTTTTCTGAGTTTTATATTTTTTTTCCATGTCATTTCATTTTTATAACAATAACAGTTCATTTGTCAGAAATGGTAAAAATAATCTGGACCACAGAATATCCTTACCAAAATTAAGCATGGCGACCATTTAAACATACATCTTCTGTCTTGGGTGAGACGCTTGTTGATGGTGGATAGAGAATGGGTACCTCCTTTTAATTGCATTTATCACCATATTGTGATAAATGCCTTTAATTCCAGTGCAAGCGCGATAACTCTTGTAGCCTTGTTCCCAATGAAACAATTTCAAGCTTTCGTAAGACCATGAAATCAATGTTATATACATTGAGTAAATTTAATCAAGCATTCGGCGATACTGATTCAGAATATTCTAGAGAAAGAGCATGGAAGCAGCCGGACATCTTTAAAATATTTCACCCACCCACCCATCCGTCCCAAAGTATAAGAACATATACTGCTGTGTTTTTTTTTTTCTTTAATTATCTGATTTCAGTGAATGCAGGCTGTTTATTGTTGAAACTCAAAGAAGTTGCACATGGAGAACTTGTATCTTTGGACTCTTGAAAAAGAATGTACAATGCGTAATGGTGTACACTGTGGGACAGTTATGTGAAATAACCATAATGTCATTGATTAGCAACAGTTGCTAAGGAATTATGAGTTCTGTTTTGTTTTCAGTGACGGTGGTGTTTATAGCAATGTTTATAAATATTTGTGTTCATGACAATGTGTAAAACAGTTTGTTACAGATATAGTTTGCAATTGCATAATTTTTCTTTTATATTTGGGGATCAGGGTAAAGTCTGAATGGTCACAATCTGGGAAAGGGGCGGCAGAGTTCGGGGATTACCACGAATGAGGATTTCTTCCATGTCTGGCTAAAAACTCTGGGTAATCTATCGTCAGTACTGGTGAAAATTTGGGGTTAGCCTCAGCGGCACCTGAGGGACCGGCTTGACCCTTGTGGTACCAGGGGCAGGCTTTGAGGGGTCAACCCCTGAGGGTGTTATCCGAAGGTTGTTTTGTACCAGGTCCCGAGACAGTATAGAGTGCGGACCTTGGTCAGAACTTGAAATCCCTGTTCGTATGTGGCAGTCACTCTTCGGGTGTCAAGAGGTCTGCTCCCAACACAGTTAATATCCCTGTGGAGGCGCTATCGCGCCAGGTTAGTACGGAGGACATCCCGGTAGGCAGGCAGCGATTCCCGGATTCCGCCGGTTTACTTTCATATATAAGTATAAATAGTTTGTGACAAACACGTGCCACGAAATGTTAATGGTGTTTTATAATTAATAGTTACATTTGCTGATGTCTTTCCATATATAACAATGTAAATTAAATTGACATTCAATTTTCAATGACATGCAGTGGGGCAAACCGCACGAGACTATCATAGGCACTTGGGATATGGACCCCCCCTTTTCCATTTTTTTTTTGTCTTTTTAAATCTGGGTTCGTGACACATTTTTCCTATTTTTTTTATTCTAATATGCACTATATGTTATCAAAAATGCAACTCTTTTGTCTCTACCAGCTGTTTTTGAAAATGCCGTTTTCCACAGATATATATAAAGAGAGAAGGCTTGCAACTCTTTTCTAGTCATCCGCCTCACCTCGCTTAAACTTGTTCGATTTAGTATCTAAATCACAATAAAACTGGGGATATGCATACATTAATAAATTTGTGATACATTCCTCTTCCCTTTCATTTTTCCATTTGATTTTTATATGCCCCCGATTTGTAAATATTTCGATGAAATCATCCGCATCTAGGGTAAATTTTGTTGATGTGCACCAACCGGGGGCATTTCGAATAAATCGTCCATCTTGTGTTCACCGTTCACTTTGCGCTCGCGTCCGCGCTCCGTTCGCATTTGCGTTTACTTACTGTTCACCGTTCACACATCATTCACCAAATTGCGTTCAGCGATCGCATATCGTTCACTCACCGTTCGTCTGTGTTCGTTTAGCGTTCGTTCACCGTTCAGGTTGGAAAGTAGAACGTTTCAGGGACTGTACAACAGAGTCTGATACATCTACTTCATATACTTGGATATTTTACTTAAAAAAATAATTGTAATCTAATAACCAAGCCCAATGCTAAATATGGTGGCTTTATAACATTTTTTTCGTCAACTTCTCTTAATTATGCATCAATATACCTTCATCACATGCATAACAGCAATCTTGTTTACAGTCATCGTTTCGTAAGTTCTATGATTGATTCAATGACCTTATCAGCAAATACAATTTGTCCTTAAGTCAAATGCTGACTGACATTTTTCATACTAATTTTTACTCCATTGTTTAAACACTGAGTTGACGACGGATTTTTGCGTTAAATCCGGATCATGACAAGGAGTACACAGCGCGTGTGATCGGTCAGCATCCTGCTCACTCCTTCAGCATACCCGATCCCACCTCTGATGTTCTGAAGGTCCATGTTTATTCTGTTCCTAATTCCCATTGTTTTACCGACTTTGATATTTAATAATGTTCAGTGCCAAATTTAATTATTTTAAAGTTTCACTGGGTATAAAATACATTGCAGCAATGTCAGAGAGGACAATTACTTTGATAAAGCTCTTCAGGTCATTTGTGCGAGATTAATAGAAAGATGCAATCGAATCTGTTCCTCAAACAGCTCCAAAAAAAGAATAAATTCATTTGAAATAAAAACCACAAAGACAGAATTTTTTTCGACGAACACATTGATTTAATTCAGATGTGAAATTATATATACTCTCGCTCTCTCTCTTCGTTGGTTTGAATCCTACTGTGGGATGTGGAGACCGGTCCTTCGTATGAAACGATATACATAAACCTAGTTCCCGTGTCGCAGTAGGCGCTGGCACGAAAAAGATCCCTACATGCCATATGGCAATGAGTGCCGAGTGTAGGACAAAATTTTTCAACACCAAAAAGCGGTGGCGTCTCCATATGAGTGAAAAATTCTCGAGTGGGACATTAAACAGTATACAGTCAATCCCTTTTGTCTGGAAAATGATAGGGTCGTTTGTTATCAGAATACCCCTTATTAGGAGCCAAAATTTCCGTATTCCGAACTTATTCAAATTCGTTTTCATGAGAAAAAGGTAAGTTTTTCTGTTGCCTAATTTATTAACTTAGATATCGACAACGTACATCATGTATTATCAATTAGCAACAATTACTTTCATTCACAGTCACTAAATAACAAAAAAAAATTCTGAAACAAAAGAGCATTCAAACCGTCAATCTGATCTGAACAATGTTTTTTGGGGGGATGGTGTGCATAAAAGTCTCTACAATTAGATGAATCTGATTTTTCCATCGAGATTTTACGAGCATTGACCATATAAACAGATAAAGGGCATTTAAGGCATAATAAACCTCCTCCCCCTAAAAAAAATAAACTGATAAAAATGATTGTAAAAAGGAAACAACATCTTGTGCTTCCCCGTCTCTTTTTAAGGGGGGGGGGGATAATAAAAACCTTAGTTTTCTTCTAAAATGCTTGAATTATCGATCATTAAAAAGAACAATAACAATTGAATTAAATAAAAATGTCATTTGTTGTCCAAGGTTATTTTTCTTGTGAAGTTTTTACAACAAACCATGGAATTGTAAGAACAAAATAATTGACGTTATTTGATAAAACACAGCGTTATGACGCAGAATTTGAGTTTTTACTTAAGGAATTACAATAATATCTAGTCTTTAAACTGAGACATGTAATGTATCATTTGAAAGAAAATTGTCTATCAGGACCACTAAACAACTCAAAATGTAAACATTTTGACTTCGGGGTGGTTTTTGCTTGACGGTCATCATTTATAAACAGTACGTGTATAATGTATAAAAAATAAGTTATGACTCGTAAAAACATTGATCCAATGTTAAATTAGTATTACGTTATCACCTGTACTTTTAAGAAAAATATAAAATAATAAAAAAAATCGGTTTCAATCGGTTATAAAGTTTGAGCACTTGAAATTTATTTTACTATCATCAATGAAACCTGGCGCATGTACATGTACATCTTTTCGGAAAAAGAAGTTTAAAAATATTCGAAATTTTATTCGTCACGTAGAAATGACCCGTTTTTTTCTTTACAAAGGCATTTTTATAAATATAAAAAATAAAAGTAACGCAAACTTTGGATCTACCTTTTTTCCCAGGGCCATATCACGTCATAGAAGACAACGTTGTATGTAGAAAATTCTGTTATAATTTGGAAAAAAGAATGCACCTCATGTGAAAGAATTTTTTTTTATATGCAGACATGTTATTCATTGTATGTAAAAATTAATTTTTTAAAACGTTCTCTTTTTTTTAATTTGGTTTGATCATGTGCTAATTTCTGTTGCATATAAAAAATCACATAGCCTTCTTGTAGAATACTGATCTACATTCATAATTTGTTTTTTTTTTTTTTTTTTTTTTTTTTAGAAATACTAGATATGAGTGAGGGGGAATTAATATTTACAAACTATGGGAGTCGATTGTAGGTTTGTTCTTTCTGTTTTTAATTTTTTACGAAAAATGAAATAAGATCTCTAGAGCTTTAGCAAACCAATTGCATGTTTTCGGTAAGAAAACTATAATTAACAGTATGCTTTTGCTAACATGAACAATACTTGGATTTATGATCTCTAAAGACTTATAATACACGACTAGAATATTTTCAGCTATTTATTGAGTTAATAAAGAGGAAAGCTTTATTTTTCAATTTTAGAGTTTTTTTTATAATGCTTGTTATAGCTGTCAAATGTAGGGCGCTGATACATGTACTTTTCAATATGCCCACAACCTAACTCGTAATCTAATGCAAAAAAGCCTGGAAGAAAAGACATTTTAAACAATATATATGCAATATTTGGTTCGTGACTACTGGTTGGCTTCTAAATGTCTATCTTTCTCCAATTTTAGGATTATATTTCTAAATTAAATGAATAATAAAAAATCGCAAATGAAATCTATTCTGATTTTTTAAAAAAAAAAAACATTAATAGATATTTATCTGACAACATATTAATTAATCATTTAAATTACAATGAATAAATGTTGCTCATTAGCATGCGTAGCTTTCGTTACTAAGTTGTTTTTTCTACCTTTTACTGAAGAATTACTATCATAAGTAACGAGGATCTTTACGTATAGGGCTACGTTTACGGGCGCAGATACGACCTGTATTAAAACTCTTTCTACGCACACGTACATTCAGTCGTTAAGTCTACGTTTAAATCTACATCTACGGCAAAATTAACGACCTTTAGTAAAACTCGGTACTGATCTGATAATTTCTTGATGACGTTATTATTTATGGGAGAATAATGTCCGTGGCATTTGTTTGATCAAGGCAATAACTGTCAGTGGTAGAATCAGAGATAATCAATACAATACAACTCGTACCACGGATTATATGTCGAAATATCTGTTGAGGGACAAAACAATATAAGACACAGCTTATCATAGAAATTACTGTATAAAGATAGAAATGAATGGTAGTTTACCACAACCTTCCGTCCGCTGTGTACTTCAGAATTTCTTTTTTACTCTCAGTTTTACAATATTATTATTCTTTCTATTCTGATACAAATATTTAATTAAAGTTCATAGTTTTACAGATAATACAAAGACAAGCCGACAAATACATTAAATCCACCTTTTTCTTATCTGTATTAAATATATAGCTATATATTTAAGACAAGGATAACCATTATTTAGTTATAGGTACTTTATTCTTAAAGTAATCTTAAAACAAGAGGCCCATGGGCCTCATCGCTCACCTGAGCACTCTGGCTAGGAAAAAGTAGAATTGGTTTATTATTGAAAAGTTTAAATCCAAAAGTAGTTCCATGACCAATTATAGATTTTTAAAGAATTTTACTATATTATATTTCTGTAAAAGTTTGGTCGGCTATTATGACCCCGCCCTACCCCCGGGGGTCATGATTTGAACAAACTTGAGTCTACACTCTCTGAGGATGCTTCCATATAAATATGAATAATTATGGCTTTGCTATTCTTTAGAAGAAGATTTTTTCAGGAATTCTACTATATATTTCTATGTAAAACTTTGGTCGACCATTGTGGCCCCGCCCTACCCCTGGGGGTCATGATTTGAACAAACTTGAATCTACACTACCTGAGGATGCTGCCATATAAATATCATCAATTATGGCTTTGTCATTCTTGAGAAGATTTTTAAAGAATTTTACTATATATTTCTATGTAAAACTTTGGTCGACCATTGTGGCCCCACCCTGCCCCCGGGGGTCATGATTTGAACAAATTTGAATCTACACTACCTGAGGATGCTTCCATATAAATATCATCAATTTAATATGGCTTTGTCATTCTTGAGAAGAAGATCTTTAAAGAATTTTACTATATATTTCTATGTAAAACTTTGGTCGGCCATTTTGGCCCCGTCCTACCGCCGGGGGTCATGATTTGAACAAACTTGAATCTACACTACCTGAGGATGCTTCCATATTAATATCATCAATTATGGCTCTGCTATTCTTGAGAAAAAGATTGATTGATTGATTGTATGTTGTTTAACGTCCCTCTTGAGAATTTTTCACTCATATGGAGACGTCACCGATGCCGGTGAAGGGCTTCAAATTTAGACCTATACTCGGCACTCAGGGCCATTGAGCAGTGAGGGTTCTTTATCGTGCCAACGCCTACCGTGACACGGGACCTACGTTTTTAAGGTCATATCCGAAAGACCCGTGACTTTCACATCCAGTGCCGAGCGCTTGGCGAAGGAACAGTCACTACCTTTGTTTACGTCTTAGGTATGACGCGGCGCCGCGATCGAGAATCGAACCCGGGCCTCCCGATCACGAAGCGAACGCTTTACCACTAGGCTACCGTGACCGGTTTGAGAAGAAGATTTTTAAAGAATTTTACTATATGTTTCTATTTAAAACTTTGGTCGGCCATTTTGGCCCCGCCCTACCCCCGGGGGTCATGATTTGAACAAATTTGAATCTACACTACCTGAGAATGTTTCCACATAAGTTTCATCTTTCCTGGCACCGTAGTTCTTAAGAAGAAGATTTTTAAAACATACCACCAAATTTTCAATAATTCCCAATTATCTCCCCTTGATTGAGGATCTGGTCCTTCATTTGAACAAACTTGAATCCCCTTTACCCAAGAATGCTTTGTGGAAAGTTTGGTTGAAATTGGCCCAGCGGTTCTTGAGAAGAAGTCAAAAATGTGAAAAGTTTACAGACGGACAGACAGACGGACAGACGGACGACGGACAAAATGTGATCAGAAAAGCTCACTTGAGCTTTCAGCACAGGTGAGCTAAAAATTCAAAGCATTCTATTCGTTTTAAAATAATGAATTATTAATGAACAATTATACATCTAATACAAAAGCACTTGATAGCAATAAGGTTTTCATCTGCGTCATCGTCAAGAACAGTTTTTTTTTTCCCAAACATAATTTTATACTACACAGGCAACTTCGCCACATATGATTCTCATATGAGTATCATATGATTCTCATATGATTGGTTTCATATGAGAATCATAGAAAAAGGGCATCATATGTGAATCATATGAAGCAAATCATATGATTTACATATGATCCACATATGTGAATCATATGAAAATAACTACATATGATTCACATATGAATGATTTAAGTGTGTTTCAAGCCATTTACATATGAGAATCATATGTAAAGGGCATCATATGTAAATCATATGAAACACCTATGTGTGTTTCAAGCCATTTACATATGAGAATCATATGAAAGGGGCATCATATGTTAATCATATGAAAAACTTACGTGTGTTCTCTTTCAATATTTTTCACATTCTTGTACACATTTAAAAATCAGATATTTCTGCTTTAGATGAAAATTTGTTACATTACAATGATCTATCTTCATTGGTTAAATATGTTTCAAATATCCTATAAAGCTTACACAACTTTTTGATAAAATTATTTTAAACAAGAGAAATAACTTATTTTTCACTGTGTACATTCTAATCAAGAAAATATACAAACAAGTCAGTAACATTTGTCGATACATGTATTCAACATATTCTAAAATGAGTACAAATTATAAGTTTTTAGCAAAATGATTAAGTAGTTAAACATGTATACATGTACAAATGAATAACATGATTAGGTTATGTACTTGTATAAAAATACTTTAAGACATGAACGTGTCCACAGCAAAATTGATACATTAGCAATAACATTTGTCATGTATTCTCTATTGTAAATTTATGAAAAATCAAGTTATTTAATATTCCAGCATACAGATAAGAATGGGAAATCTTTACAGGTCAAATTCAGACAAGATTGTGTACATCCTCTCCATTTCATAATTATTCCATTTATTTCCTTGTTCTTTTTCCTTCTGTATCTTTCAATGTTTTCAGTTGTCCTACCTCTGATATGACAATTTGAAAATCTCTTTGAACTGTACAAAAACTGCAAATCCGCCAGTTCTCCCCTTCCTGAACAATTTCTTTGTGGCACAGAATGGTCTCTACAAAAATTTCAAAAATAAAGATAAAATGATTCTTAAATTACAAAATCAATTCTACAAGTTATACTTCAGTAACTTATCATCAGCAAATAATTTAATTCTGGTTATAACACTGTATTTGATTGGATAAAATATTTACTTCATATCGTATAAAATAGGTTGCCTACGTCACAATGACTTACGTCAGAAACGTATCAATCCGCCTGACGTTACATTCAAATTTTACAAATTGAAGTCATTTTGTTGGAACAATCATCTTTTTTTCTTACATCAAATGAATGAAAATTAAATTATAAGCAATGAATTTAATAGCTACCCATTTTATACGGTTTATAGAGCGTAAACTGCCCCAACCCAGTTTATACCGTATAAAATGGGTAGCTATTAAATTCATTCCTTAAACAAATGTATTCCCAAGTCACTGACACAGATATAATACGAGAAAAAATTATGCTATGTTATACAAGTTGTTTTGTGGAATCCTATGATGTAATTTGCAAGACAATTACACTGTTGGAAGATATTGCTTCATATTAAAATCATAAAAAGCTATTTTTTTTATTTTTGAAATTGAATTTGAAATGTTCAAATATATATTCAAATTGCCAAAAATTAAGAAGATTCTGACACAAATATATTACTTTTGGACAAAAAACTACAGACAAGTAGATAGGCAGAAAAAACAGACTTTGTGATTCCAGGATATCCCAGACTTTTTTGGGAAGAATATAACAGTGTATATTAAACAATCAGTGTGTAGTTACCTTAACTTTGAAGCAAGCCTTGGATCTTTGGATTTTTTCTTATGAGAGGCTGACTGTATATTCAACCTGTAAAACAAATATTCACACAGTAGATATTTTCCAAGCATTATAAACTAAAATTTAAACTACAAAAAAAAGAGAGAGTACAAGTTTGTAGGTTCTCAATTGTCTTAAATATCTTACAATTTACCTGAAACTATAGGTTCTTTAGTGTTGGAAAAAAATTATAAATGTCAGTCAATGAATACGTTGATGTAAATATTCAATGGATTAGCTATCTGATGTACTTTCAACATCAGTGGCGGATTTAAGGGGGGGGGCGCACCCGGCGCGCGCCCCCCCCCCCTAAAATTGTCAAAGTTAGCGTAAATCAAATTTGTCTACTTTGTAGACCTCATTTTCACTCTTCAAAATCTCTAGAATCCAGGAGCTTCCGGGGGCTTCGCCCCCTGGGCCCCCACCAGGGCTTTGGTAGACCTCATTTTAACCCTTCAAAATCTCTAGAATCCAGGAGCTTCAGGGGGCTTCGCCCCCTGGGCCCCTACCAGGGCTTTGCCCTGGACCCACTGGGGGCCTCAAGGCGGCCCCCAGACCCCTTGCCTAATTTTGGCGCCCCCCCTAACTCCAAATCCTGGATCCGCGCCTGAACATAGTCACATGCACATGTATTTGAGCCTTGAAAATTGCCACTGTTAGGCCTATTATTAAATAGATTAAAATTGTTTCATAATGTAGAATAAAACATCTATATTATTGACTTGAATTTATTTTTTATGAAGCCGTGCAAACAATGTAGAATTATAAAGGAACAAAACGAAATTATCAAGAAATACTTTGTCATAAAGGAGTCATTACAGATGTACACTTTGATTTTTTATTGCAATATTTTTACCTTTAATATTGTGATGATGCAATCGTCTGTCAGAATCAGCTTTAGGCAGTTAGGATCAATCGCCAGTCAGATTTGGGCTTCTTGGACTTGATAAAAAAGCAGCACTGTGACACTGAACTCAAGTTGTTGAATGCATCTAAGGCCATGAAAACAAACATCTGTCATTAAGTTGATGAAAGAATCGACTTGATAACGATCTCAACATACAACAACGCCAACTGCTATACAGGGTTTCTACTTTCACTTTCAAATCAGTACGTAACAAAAGTAAAAAAAAAAAAGAAAACAAAGTAATGCCTTTAGCCTAACATGTAAATTATATTTTTTACATCCATTCAGAAACAATTTCATCCAAAATTACTTACAGATCACTAACAATATGTAGGTTTGCGAAATGCATTAATTTAACAATTACAAGTGATGAGAGTATTACTGTATAGAAATAAGTTCATACGAACCTGTAACCGTAATGAAAGGATATTTAAACAATATGAATTAGCCTAAATGTCTTTATAAAAATGTTTGGAGATAACTTACTTTTTCCGACACCCAGTACCCAGCACTTCTGCTGCAGCAGTGACGTCAAACATGACGTACACTTTCATCCGATAAAAGTCAATACGGTTCCGGAAAAAAATACGGAATTATTTGATTTTACTCAAGTAATAATCCAAACCCAAAAGATTTGAAATAAAAGGCAAACTAATTTATTATCTTGTCAATTTTGTATGGGAAATGCATTATTACAGAAAAGAAATCTTGAAAGTTTTATTTTTTATAAGGGAAAGGTGTGGGGGGGGGGG
>PRKT01000222.1:140191-167477 GCA_003671525.1 Saccostrea glomerata | reverse complement strand
GGGGGGGGGGGGGGGGGGGGGGGACATGGTAGAACTTTACGTAAGTAATTGCTAACACATTCTATTGAATAAATGTACATGTAAACTACTATTGATAGCTATTATTGAAATTGCAATTTTAATTGCATATACTAAGGGCAAAATAGTGAATTCTGTTTCATATGATTCTCATATGATCACTGTTACATATGATTCTCATATGATCACTGTCAAAATATACATATGATATTTACCTGAGTATAACACGGGCAAATTAGTGAATTTAATTTCATATGATTCTCATATGATCAGTTTCATATGATTCTCATATGAAAACGGTCAAAATATACATATGATTTTCATATGTAGGGCATTTCATATGAGAATCATATGTGTATAACTTCATATGATTAACATATGTTTGATCATATGATTCTCATATGATTGGCCACATATGATTCTCATATGATTATATATACATATGATTCTCATATGATCTACATATGATCTTCATATGAAAGGCAATGCATATGTGGATCATATGTGGCTAAATTGCCTATGTATTAACATTAAACATATCATTACTTATTAAAAATAACTGACAGATCAGTAACATTTTACATGGCAAGGGAAAGTTGTGATATAAAATAATTATATAATTATATAAAGATTTTACATTCAAATATAACATTATCACAAAATTAGACTATAGACAAATAACATAATCAAACCGATATCAACTTTACAATACCTAGAATCAATCACAGCATTACAATTCAATCAATAACATCACTTAGTAATCATATAAATCATTAAATTACCCACTTTACATGTACATGCATATTGCAAATTTAATATTTGTATAATTATATATTGTATATTGAATATCCATGTTTTTTGGGGGGAAAAATTTTAGAGATAAAGAAATCAGAGCAATTTATATGCAATTGAGATAACTATTTTGGAAAAATAAGTCAGTGAACACAAATTTACTTAGTAAAATTTTATAACTTAATGCACTTCTTTTTTACTTTTTCAACAGTGGAAAACTGCAATTTATCCTTTGCACAAAAGTGATAATTTTGAAATTGATATTTCTACATTGAAAAAATATCAAAAGTGCAGCATACATTTCTCCTCAATTCCAAAACTTACTATAATGAAACATGTCTTGTCTTTAAAGTATGTATTCCAATATCCTGATCAATACGTGGCCATATTTAAATAGAATTGTCTCATTGTCTTTTTATTAGAAGTATTATCAAGTCCAGCCAAACTAAAAACCAGAGGTTTCCGGAGAAAACGAGTTGTGCTGTATATGGTTCCAAACTACTTGCTGGCCCATAGCTCTTTAGTGATGTTTTATCATCATGGAAGTCTCCTGTATCTCATAACCAGCCGAAACTGAACGATACCATGGATCATACCACTCTGCCGATGACCAGGGGCCGTTAAGGAAGGCGAAGTGACATACGTTATACCACCAGCCCCCTCCTCCTCCGAAATCAACAGCACAACTACCACCACTCCACCCGTCATTATCCCTGTCTAGGGTGGTAAATGACATCCCAGATAGATCTTTGTCATAAGTCCCAGTATTGGACATACTGTCACCTGAACAAAAAAAAATTGTTACTTACATAGTGCACAAAGTATTTAAAGAAGCCGACTTTGGCTGTATTGTGTAAAAACTACAATAGAGAAACTCGAATTTTATACCACGTGAACATTATATTATTTCTAGTGTACATTCAAATCCAGCTTAAGTAAAGGAAAATCTACTGCCTTGCCGTTTCAAAATATAGGTACCTTTACTATAAGTTTACGGGAAAATGCTAATTTTTTGGGCACTTGGCAACAAATTATAAAAAAATAATTCGATAGATAGTTTGCTTTAATTATTATATTTGTTGAGTAAAGCTAAATTGTACATTATTATGCAAGTAACACAAAATTCTACAGCCTTTCTTCAGAGGATGCAAATTAAAATGTCAAACTTAACAAGTCTTCCCCTCAATTTAACAAATTATGCAACAAAAATGATAAAAGCCATGTATACCATGTACTACATATACGTCATCAGTTGCAGAGCGTCTCTATACAGATTCAGAAAACAAAAGTGTCGAGATACAAATAATCGGGTCACAACGTCACGTGATTGAGTAAAATCAACAGTAAATTTGGGTGATTCACACTTTGGTACATAACAGGAGGCTCATGGGCAACATTATACAGTTATGCACATTGGCTTGGAAAAAGCAGAAATCAGTACCGAATTAAAAAAGTAAATGGAGGCAAACAAAATTTCAAGCCTCAGACTGCTTCCATATCAATATTGTTTATCATGGCTTTGCTGTTCATAAAAGGAAGAATTTTTAAAGTTTTTTTCTTAATATATCCCTTTGCAAAATCCTACTGGCTTTTTATGACACTTCCTATCGTGAATTGAACAAATTTGAATCTACACTACCAGAGGATACTTCTGTTATAATAAGACTAATCATGGTTTTGCTGTCCTTGAAAAAATAAGATATTTAAAAACATTGTCGTTATTTTTTAATGTGAAACTACGACCCCCTCCACTGTTCCTCCACCTTACCCGATGGGTAATGATATGAACATATTTTAATCTAAAGCATTATTTAAGCTTTAGCATAATCTTATAGTTTTCTTGTCTAATTATTTTTGAAAAGAATTTTACGTGATGCCGCCCAATTGTCAAGAATTTCTTATTTAATCCTTTGAAACAAAATGCGTTTGCACCTATGTGAACAAACTTTAATCCCCCTTTTCAAAGATGTTTTGTGGCAAGTTTGGATGCAATTGGTTCACTGGTTCTTGAGAAGAAGACGACAATGTGAAACGTTTACAGACAACAGACAGGCGCCAGACACTCTGATCAGAAAAGCCAAGTTGATCCTTCGGCTCAGATGAGCTATTAAACATCTCACCTAGTGTTCCTGTGGTCAGGTAAAGTCTGTAGTTGTCTGTCTCGTTGGTTATGGAGAATTCCCCGTACTGTTGGTATAGAGTGGTTCCATTGGTCAGAGTAATGGACACGTTCAGAGAAGATTTGTTTTTGGTTAAAAGATGAATGACGTCATTTCCTGCAAATATGATAGTGATATTGCTTAAGTAAAACTAACACAGGAACAATAGATAACTGATTTATAAAGTGGCGATCATGAACATGCTCATTTTATATATTTCAAAAAGAAAAAAAAGACATATTTGCAAGTCGAAAAGATCAAACCAGTCGCTACCGAATTTCTTATATACTCAAGATAAGGATACAACTTTCCTTTAAAAGTAAACCAAAATGTTTGTACCAACCAATAAGATGAATTAACAGATCCAAATCCCTCCTTGTATTCTTTCCAAGTTCTGTTGAAATCGATTGATCCGTCAAAACGCCTCTGTATAACCTAGATTGATGAAGAATTGTCATTGATATTAGTCTAACAAATCTTGATTTCTTTGATCAGGTATTTTTCCATGCACTAATAGATGGAAAAATTATTAAACTGACCGTCCATCCCCCGTCCTTGGTGGTCATATCACACTGGACGTTTACTGACCATTGGTTGTCACAGGGATAAATAGTGTACACAATAGACATTGTATGACCATAAGCAAGCACAGCTTTACAATTCAATGGATGTTTATATCCTAAAAATTATAAAAGAAAAGAGGTTAAAGTAAACAATCTTATAATAATGATCTATACAGAAGAATATGTATCTTAGCCACTCCTTTCAATCTCGTGTGTCCCAATCAGGTCTTTTCCGGCTATTTATATAAGACCATGTCAAATAATAAAATCTTTTAAAGATTATAGTTAAGTATTAGACATTCTAAATTTATTTCACTTTTTAATCACTATATAATAACATAAAAAAAAATCTCAATATAATTATTCACTATAGTCAATTTTCTTTAGTCCTTCTGCATAGGGGCGGTTCAAGTATGAAACTTTTCTTTCTCTTTTAAATTACCTATCTTAATTTTCATCATAACTGTCATACTATTCAGTAATTGCAATAATTTTCTTTTAGCAGAGTTCGTTGTGAGCCGGGTTTACTGTAATGAAAATGAAATACCTTCAGATTCCTGATTGAAGTATCTCCAACCCACTTGAACTTCTGTTGAATTACCTGGCTGACATCCCGAGTAAACTCGACATTTCTTTGTGTGCAAATTGACGCCAAAATATGTACATTCTGGACCACACATGGCTGAACACATAGATACTGAATATGCGTCATACTCTTCCAAAAGATTTTCTCGAATAAAAATGCCGTTCTTATTTAATTGAGCAATATACCGTTTCGACACTGATTCGGAAATTCTAATTGAAACAACAAACACGGCCGACAACAATCCCCTGTAATAGTTATTATACATCATTATCATCTCTCCTCTTTTTGAGTTGTTATAAGCAATATCAATTTTACACTATTTAAGTTATTTTTTAAACGAATTCTTTACCAGTCCCTAATCTGATTGGATACATATGTTAAAAGTAATCGAAAAGAAGGTGGGTCTAATAAATTAAACGACTTCACATCACCTGAGTGGTTGTATTAAATGAGAATTTTTTTCATACTTAACATTGAATCTACAGTCTAAAAACACCTGACATTTGAAAAGAGGTACATGATTTTTTGAAATATTAACTAAAATACTTGTATGGTACAAACATCTTGTAATGAATCAAGAAAACCAACTAAAGTATTCATTTGGGGTTGGGAAACTATAATTTCTTTGAATTTCATAGTCTTTTGCACTAACTTATATCAATACGCAAGTTTCGAGATAACATGTATCTCCCTCGAGGCGCTCTTTCGTTGCGGAGGGGAGTTTCGTTACAACGTATACAGACAGGTGGGACAGTTATTTATATATTGGATACATTGCATCATCGATATATATAGGATCTCACATGATTTGTAGTTGGATAAAAATCATATCCAACCACAAATCATGTGAGATTCTTTTTATCCCATGTTTTTTACACCACGAACAATGTTTGATACTGTTTTTATAATGGACTCCATTTAATTTTACTTCATCACTCTAACATAAAATTCATTGTGACGTCACAGCTGTGTGGTATGAAAACGATATCACATGAGCTACTGTAGAAGCACAAATTTTCGTGGGCATAAAATTTCTTTGTTTTGTCATCAAAAATAATTTCGTGTGCATTTAATTTCGTTGTTTTAAAACTAACCCTTTTCAATATAAAGTCAGATAAAATTTCGTGTGGGATTAAATTTCGTTGAATTTTGTTAACAACGAAATAAACGAAATTTAATCCCCCACGAATATTTGTGCCTTTACAGTATATCAACGGGATAAAGGGGTAAACATGGGATAAACTGGTTTATCAGATCTACATGATTGTCAGGTTGCACTTTACATCTTGAGAATAAACAAATTAATGTAAAGGCGTCATTTTCAAAGCAAAGATTCGTACCAAGAATGGAAATGTCAGTGCATGTGAGACTTTTCAGACGAGGGGAGAGATATGGACTCCATAAAAACAAAAATCCTATCAGTTATTCCTTGAATAGAAAGCTGAATATTCTTAGATTTTTTTTTTACAATTTGAATGATGCTTAGAATTAGACGAAACATGCGTTCCTTGGTAAATTCTAAAAGAAATTACAGACAAAAAAATTTACTTATTACTTATATGTGGCGAAGACTTAATGGTCATTAATCTATATATTTTGGTGTATTTTAAAGTCTGATGAATTTTATAAGTCTGATAACTGTTTACAAAATTGTCTGCCCTTTTGAAAAATGTAAGTTTGAGCATTTACATATAGGACACATATGAGACACATATAATGATTGTTTGATTGTGTTTTGTTTAATGTCCCTCTCGAAAATACACATATAAGATATTCAAATAAATAACTAGAGGTAGCTTCTTCGATAGAAAAAAAATGTTACGTTCAAATTACAATTGTTTAATTTATAATTGTTAAATGTAGACTGTTAACAAGAGTAAGTGTATTTGTCAATTAAGATTAAATTAAAAAGAGTCCACTTAAATTAAGTGCAGATTGTTGAAATCTTATAAATTTTTCAACCTTCCTCATGATCCTTATTTATAAGTTTAAGGCAAGAGAAACATTTCTTGTGACAAAAATATTTTTTTTTTACAGTTAATGTTCTCCTTGCTTTTACTACTTCCCTTTAGCTTTATTCAAATGTGAAATGAGTTCATTCTTTTAAAAAGGCGAAAGAAAAATATATACACTAAACTATACTTTATTTATCGAAAATTAATGTTTATCCTTGCACACGAATCTTCATTCATATGATGGTCAGATTTTAAGTATGAATGAATGAGGAATGCACTAAGAAGTCAACATTTTTTGTGAGAGATAATAGCTTTAGACGAGAACAATTATACAATAACCACTGAACAGAAAACTCTATCTTTATTTGAGTAAATATGTCAAAGTTCCAATCTATTAATGTTATGTATTGGAGGTCTGTTTTTACTCTGCTTCCATCTTGTATTGTTTTATGGACTTTAGATCTGGAATACTGTTTGTTATCTCCATATACCGTATTTTAAAAAGACCTATTTATCTGAACGAAAAGCAACTTCATTTTTATTCTTTCAAGGACATTTTGGGACAACCTGGTTATTGACAATGACCAATGTGAATAATTTACAGTTTTTCGAACAAAACCGTTTTTCATAGAATAAAATACAAATAATTTAGGAATAATGTTCCAATATTTCAAATAGTGTTTGTACAATTATTTTGTCGCTGAGAAGATAAGCTGAATTAAATAAATTGTTAACATTGTCCTGGTGAGGTGAATTGATGATCAACAAAATAACAGGTAAGCCTTTAATTATCCATGTAAAATCAATCATATGTGTGTATGAGGGTAAAATTATTAAATAAATATTGTGTAAGACACAGCACTAATGTTCTAGGAAATGGACCAAATTGTACTTCATTAACCATATTTTGCAATAATATTGAAATGAAAAATTAATTAAAACGTCGATGAAGAAAAAAAATTCAGGAAATACGACCGGACCTCTAAATGATATCAGAGGTGAGATCAGATACATTTGTACCATGAAGGAGTAAGCATCTCCCTTCGATAGGCCACATACAACAAGTACAGTTGCTGGAACGTTATTGTTAACAACTTACACGAACGATCACGTTACACGCACGATTCCGCACGATTAACGCACGATTAAACCTGATGCACGAAAGATCCTTCACGTTCACGATTCTACACGTTACACGATCTTACACGATTGCTAACGCAAACGCACGATTCTTCACGCAAAATAGCTCAAAGTATTTAGATTTTATTGATGCAGTTATCAAAAGGATTTTTTATCCAATCAGAAATCAAGTATTTTATAGAAATTAAGTGATTTAGGTATCACAGCAAACTAAGAATGGTTCAATGGTCTTAATAGCCATATCAATTTGGTTTCGATCAATCTGTTTTCATTTGATTTATGTTTGATTTCATATGATTCTATCTCCGAAATTCTCGTGTTTACTGTATGTGATCAAAGGTAAAGTTGTGAATATACATATACATTATATGTACATATACGAGGGTTGTTGGGTGAAATCGTGGATAAAACGTTTTTCTTGAAAAGTAATGAGAGCACTAAGCTGAAATTTTCAGCAAATGTTTGTTCGTCATATTTAAGTGCATCATAATATTTTCTGATAATATTAAGACAAAAATGCAGATTTTATTATGATTGAATGTGCACACTGCACAGGGTACGTTCCTACGGCGCACGGTCAAAAAACCAAGGTGTTATTAGAGAATACACAAGTATTAATTTGAAATAAAACTTTAAATACATTAGATTGGGATGAAAATTATCCTTATTCGATTCCACAATTAACTTATTCGTCTTTTTGAAAATTTAAGGCATTTTGTTAATTTTTGGCAGTTTCTCGAGCATTCGAAATGGGAAAGTGGTAAACTCAACACACCAAAAATGGCGACGTTTGATGACGTTACTGAGCACCGGAGGTCAGTTCAGTTTGATTTAAATATTGTTATGACACGTTTACATACTTTACATGAATTCAGAAGAAAAAAAAACAAAAAAAAAACATCATATCACATCATAAACGAATGAAATCGGAGTTTTCTTAACGACGTCTTTTTATCTTGTCCCCTGGTAGTGAAAACATACGAACAAACTGCTATTGTAATAGCAAAAGACAATCACTCAGTCGACCGTCGATATAAAATTCTGTATAAGCTAAATGATGGCGTGAATACTCTCCGTAACATACTAATAAGTCCTTTGAAGATCGCATGTTTGTGCCAGATTGGTTCCTCAACTGTGGACTCAATTATGAGAATCTATTCAAAGGGAATTCTTATTTTAAGCGGAACTTATCCAACTTTATTTTTAGCAAAGATGAAACATGAAGCTGATTTAGACACTTTGAAGTTATCATACGGCGGCCATAGGGCCCTTCAATACATAACGTAAAACCTCACAACTAGTTTATTTATGCATACATCTATTTGAAACCTGCTATGTATATTCATAACGTATGTACTTAAGAGAAGTGAAAATTTCAGAACGCAGTGATAATTATTTTTTATACTAGACAACTTGTCCACAATTTTACCGGACAACCCTCGTGTATAAGTTTAAACATTTCACCAGTCGTTTCCTTAAGCTTTTTATAAAGGTACATGGTGTAAACTGGTGCAACGTGGGGTGATAGTTTTTCCATCATTTTTTTTTCTTTTCGAATCTTTTATACCTTGAAAATCATTTCCATAGTTCTCAAGTTTAAAAAACAATATATGAAATGTTATTTTTGTTTGGAAGCAACTGAGCAAAATCTGAACAGGAATATAACATCTATACATGCCAAAGCTTTGTTTCTTTCCAAGGCCGTCTTTGTTTTTACAGACCGACATTTCTTTCTCCTCTATAAATCCATACCAATAATTTAACCATTCAGAACATGCTTGTCCAGAAGAATTTGATTCTATAAAGCATAACAATACACAGTTCTTCTCATAGATTAATGTAAAAAGGAAAAAGAAACAAATATCAGCGTGGATCCTTTGCACTCTTCAATGATCAATAGAAATGATTGCTTTTAAATACAAAGATTATTGCGTTAAAATGCAAGAAAAAAATATTGCTTTTAAAGTCAAGATCTAGTAAGTTAAATGTGCCTACAGATTTATCAAATTTGAGAAATAAATTCCTTAATTGATGCTTAAAAACTTTTTAAAAAAGGTATTTCGGGGCATAATTTGTAGGTAAACAAGATGAAAAGCTTTATTTAAAGGTAAGGTTTGCGTCCCCCTCCGATTCATACTTTTTTAAAAATCTGCATACATGCTATATATCAATTAATTCAGGGAGATTAGCTTCATCATTTAATATGATTTTCAAAGGTATTGCCTGTCCCATTTTTTAAATAAAAGACCCCAAATTTAACGTATTTCATATTTCACCTCGAATATTATTTTCATTAAAAAAATGATTTATTTTATAAATTATCAAACTTATATTATTAAAATAAACTAAATTAGTATAATTCATGCTTATATTATTTAAACTTTTAATTTTTCCGTTATCGAAAATGTGAAAATTTTGGGTAAAAAAAGAAGATTTTTCAATTTTCCTAGATAAAGTTAAACCTTTGCCATGGCAACAAAAATATAAAAATCAACATTTTTCATATCTACCGATTCCACCAAAATCCATGAAGTTATTAATTTGATCATTTTCATTAAATTTAACTAAAAAATTATGTATGTCCCCAATATTATTTCCATGGAAACAGGGGCTATATTATGGGTTCAGAACATACAAATCAGTCTTTTTCTACACTTTGAAAGACAACATTGATGTCACTTTGTCATGGTGTACTCATCAGACTATATGATATTTTAGATATTGTTTTGGCCTAAAATATTCAAAATAACACTCCAGGACCTGACCTACATGATGGTCTAAAAATTTATTCCATGCAACAACTGTAGTATTTATGGTAATCTTTACATCTGAATATTCTGATGAAATTGTCCATGAATTATACTGCAACACCGTAAGAAGTGTATATACACATACTTCAGAACTTGTCGCAACTAAACCAACTAAAAGCCTATCAAATTTGACCTCATGCTAATTAAGTAAATCCAACATGTATGAACTTCTAGACATCTTTGTAGCAAAATATCTGTATTCAGTTATGGCTGGTGACTTTGTCATTATACATGTAAGCCATTCTTTGAGTGAAATGTTATAAGCATTGCATCCATGAAGCTGCTGTTTTTTATTATTTTTTTTTTTACTTTGAAAAGTAGAAATGCTATCTTTAAAGTAATGTTTGTTTGCTCTATCTTGACTCAGGGTAAAATTATTGGGTCGGTAGGTGAGGAAATCTTCAGCATATTTTTAATGGGATAAGAGGAATAAAAAAAACAAAAATACTTTGAAAAAAAGTTTTGAGTCCGGCTATTTTAGTCAGTCGGTCGGGAGAGGCCAGCAACCAAACATTTTTTAAATGGTCTAATCTATTTCTACATTTCATGGACATTAGATCAATCATTAGATTAGGTAGTCTGAGAATCTAATTTAAAATTGAAATGTCTGAAAGTAAGAACAAAATAAAGATGAATTCCAAGTGACATCAATTCATACTTGAGTTAAGAGAGTACCAATGATTTCAGAGAAAAGCCACATTTTGCAAAATGACATAACACTGTCATAAATATTTGTCAAGAACAAGGAAAAAGTAACAATGTTACAGTGACAGATATATCTCCTGGATATTCATGAAACTATAATTTAAATAAAACAAAATTTTCTACTTTTTAAAATCAAAATAAAGAAGAAAATTGAAAGATGATAAATGTAAACAATTTTTAAATAAACTACATGTATTTATGAAAGATTTTAATTTTAGTGGAGCACTAAACTGGTCTTATCATCCCTACTAAATGATCAACCTTACAACTTCCAAGTGTCATGTTTTAAACTGTTACAGTAGATACAATTATACATGTACACTGTAACTTTATATACAAAAATCATCAGTCTTCAGAAATACTTATTTGAGCATATTAGGTCCTGGCGATAAAAAAATCAATGAATAAAAATATTAATTTTAATTGTTCATATATATATATTTCCTTGCAATTTTACCCTTTTAAGAAACTTATGAAGTATAGAGACAAAAGCAACCATCAAATAATAACTATGATGTATAGGAGAAAACTCAATGAAATTAATAAATTTCCAATATAATCAATGCAGAATCAATATAGAACTATCGTAAAATTTACAGAATGAATTAGTTAAATGCAAATGCTTGATAAAGAATGTTTTTTTTTCATGCACAATCTGTATCTCTTTTTATAAATTAGAAAATGAGGTATCAATAAAAATCAAACTTCATTTACAGAATGTAATTTGAGTTTAATGCATGCTCGAATGTTACAAATATTAGGCCTGAAAAATCAAGGATGATATTTTTCATAATTTCTTGGATGAATATTTTTTTTTTGCAATGTTGCCCCAGGATATTAGTCACATCCACATGTTCCTTATTGGAAATAAACAATTCCTCCTTTATTGTTCATCCACCGTGCATCACGCTAATCTCAAGGGCTTCTTATATTTCTATGCTCGATTTTTAAAAAGATTTTCTCCTGAAAATGTCCTTTGTTTTTAGTCCTAACAGTATCTGAGTAAGTGACAACAAATATCAAGTATAACAGAGGAAATTCGTTATCGAGTGAATGCTTAGCACCGCTGGTTTAAATTCGCCTATTTCAGACGTTTGGGTAATTTGTGAGAGTTGTCTCCCTGTAAACGCAAACCTTACCTTAAACTGTCATTTCCAATAAAAAATTCAGAAAATCAGTCAGGATTATGGGAGGTATCTTTTTCATATTCGACAAGGGAAATGTATCCAGATTGCCTACAGTCTCTCAGAAAACGGTATTTGAATTTTCATGGCCTCTTCTTTAAATTAATATCAAATTTAATATAGGTATCCCATTTACTTCTCATATGATTTTAAATTGAATGTCATGATAATACCCTATTTTCTACATAATTCTGCCAAACCCAGTACGGGAGAAAGAAAGTTGAAATAGATTATGACGTCATAAGGGATCTAGCACCCAAAATATTCTAAAGTTATTTACTAGATCTTGACCTTAAACGCAAAAGTATTGCCTTTAATCGCAATATTACTGCGTTTAAACGCATAAATTATAGTGATAAAACGCAATAATTTTTGCGATTAAAAGCAAAAATTATTGCGATTAAATGCAAAAATTTTATTGCCTTTAAGCTCAATAATTATTGCGTTTAATCACAATATTCTAACGTTTAATTGCAAAAGATTGCGTCTTTTTGTCACATCCTATATCTCAAGAACTGTAAAAGATGCTGATTTAATGATAAGATTAGATTTTGCACATTCATGTCACTTGGCACTATGACTTTTATTATTACCATATGCATGGATACTGTTCTCGTTACCCCTGACTTTTGACCAACTTTTCAAAGTATTTCAACCGTTCACGGTAGCTCAGTCAGTAGAGCGCTCGCTCCGTGATCGGGAGGTCGTGAGTTCGTATCTCGGCCGCGACTGACCTAGTCGTTAAATGGGTAGCAACTGTTCCTTCGTCATGCGCTCGGCACTTTGAAATGAAAGTTGCGGGTCCTTCGGATGAGACCTTAAAAACCGAGGGCCCGTGTCAGCGGCAGGCGCTGGCACGATAAAGATCCCTCACTGCTCAATGGCCCTGAGTGCCGAGTAAAGGTCAAAATTTGAAGCCCTTCACCGGCATACGGTGACGTCTCCGTATGAGTGAAAAATTCTCGAGAGGGACGTTAAACAATATACAATCAATCAATGAATCAAAGTATTTCATACACGTATATAATGCCGATATACAGCAGTTTTTGCAATTTATTATATAAGTCTATGCTTTTTAACATGTGCACCGTTTGGCATACGTATTAAGAAAGATGCCAGCATCATTGCACTTCCATTGACTTCAACCTACTTTGTAAAAATTATCCTGAGTAGTTTAAATAAACTTATCACATTTGAATTTTGAGAGGCATGATTTTAAAATTAGCATTTATACATTTGTATAAGCTCAAGATGCTATGTTCTAAAACTATATTGTATTCAGTTACATGTACCATACAACCTTATGTTTTAAAACTTTGGAAATACATCGGGTTCTGCTTTCCACAATGGATCGTGTACTGTGAATACTTATGAAATAGAATATGATTTGACTCAGTGTATGGTCTAAACAAAAATTGAAAAACTTGTCCAGTCGGAAACGGACAGAAGAAGATTGTTGTCTCGATGCAAGGTTATATTGGTAATTCAAAGGTTCATAGACACAAATTTGAAGCTATTATATATTTTCTATTTTTGTATATGGAATCACGTCTTATATATTGCAATACCATCTCACACGAAAATATATGACTAAATTTTTTTTTCATCTCGAAGTTATTGAAACTTCGAATTTATGAACGTGTTTGATGGACACAACTTTCACAAAAAGTTAAGTGGCAATTTTGTTGTGAATCAATTGAAAATATGAAATTTAATCCCCCCCCCCCAAAAAAAATGTATTCAGAGTAGAAATGTTCGAATGTAAAACCCCTTCACAAGTATCGTCATTCCGCGCTAATTCTTGTTTACAGAGTTTATTAAATGCAAAAACCCATGTCTTGTTTTTGTAAACAGGGCACAGGCTCTGTTATTGTAAATGTTTACTACGATTCACCAGGTCATGTGTTTCTGATCTTATAATTATTCGATGACGTTATTGATTGATGAGAGAATAATATCTGCGGCGTTTCTTTGATCTAGAGAATAACTGTCAGCGGTAGAATCAGACCTTAAAAATACAATACACAATCTTATCACGGATTATCTGTCGAAATATCTGTAGACAGACACAGCAGTACAATTCACAGCTTATCATAGTCTACATATCGATATTTCTGTATAAAGATAGAAATGAATAAAAGATTACCTAAATCTACCTTCCGCTGTGTAAAGAGATACAATGCATTGCAAAGCTTACAACAGTCCCTTAATCGATATATCTATTAGTAACCAGGTTGGAAGAAGAATCCCTAGAAGTGATTATCAACTACTTACAATTAATTAAGAATATTTTACTTACTCTAGGTTTACAATATAATTATTCTCTCTATTCTGATTCAAATATGAAGTTAATGGTCATACAGTTTATACAAAGGCAAGACGACATATACATTGATGTCCCTTTGTATCTTTATTACATACCGAAAGGAAAAAGAAACGCAGTGAAAACTTTTGAGGTGAAATAATTTTATTTATTTCTTATGTATTGTCTACTAATCCTAGTTAACGTTTAAAATCATCTTTAATAAAAATGTTGCCTCATAATTCGAAAATAATTGAAACTGATATAACGATACCCCCCAAAAAAGTGAAAATTAAAATCCTCATTATTTTCCATGTCTCCTTCGTGTATATGTCACAGTCTTGTTTCCCCTTTGCGTGGAGTTCATCAGTTTGTATATCCTACAAATAGGGATATTTATCAACATATTCAATAAGATAGCCCTTTGTTGAAAGGGGCCATATTCGACATTCCTGTCTTCCACTCAGTCCCACAGATGTTCATTGATCGAGATTATTATGGACTTATATGTAACAGAGATCAGTCGAGTGCGTAAATTGATAATAAATACGTTTTCATCTGCAAGGAAAAGTTGTTATACAAAATAATTATAATTATATTAAAGATTTTATATTCAGTTATAACATAATTACAAAAATAGACTAGATCAATAACATAATCAAACCGATATCAGTTTTACAATAACTAGAATCATTCACAGCATTACAATTCAATCAATAATATCAGTTTAGTAATCATATACATCATTCAATTAATCATTTTAAATGTGCATGCATATTCAGAGTAGATATTTGCATAAATATTGTATATTGAATATCCATGTTTTATGGGGAAATATTTTAGTGACAAAGGACTCAAACCAATTCGTATGCAATTGAGATAATCATTCATAGAAAATAAGCCAGTGAACACTAATGTACTTAGTAAAATTTCACAAAATAATACAATTTTTTCAAAAACTTTCTTAACAGTGGAAAACTGCAATTTATCCTTTGCACAAAAGTGATAAATTTGAATGTGATGTTTCTATATTGAGAGAATATAAAAAATGCAGCAATACATTTCTCCTCAATACCAAAACTTACTATAGTGAAACCAACATGTCTTGTCTTTAAAATATGTATTCCAATATCTTGATCAATACGAAGCTATATTAAAATTCCCTTTTAAAATATACTTGTCTAATTGGTTTTTTAATAGATGTTTTAAAATATATAAAGTCCAGCCAACTTAAAAACTAAAGGGTTTCAGGTTAGACGAGTTGTACTGTATGTGGTACCAAATTATTTGCCTGCCAAAAGCTCTTTTCAGTGAGGTTTTATCATCATGGAAGTCTCCTTTATCTCATAACCAGCCGAAACTGAAGGAGACCAGGGATCATACCACTCTGCCGATGACCAGGGACCGTTAAGGAAGGCGAGGTGACATACGTTATACCACCAGCCTCCTCCTCCTCCGAAATCAACAGCACAGTTACCACCACTCCACCCGTCGTAATCCCTGTCTAGGGTGGTAAAATACATCCCAGACAGATCGTAGTCATAACTCCCCGTGTTTATTATACTGTCACCTGAACAAAAAAGTTGTCACTTGCATAGTGCAAAAAGTGTTACGTGTGTAACGTCCGGTGTAACGTTTTAATATTGACCCAGCTGAAAATTGACCCGGGGTTCATTTTTCAACGTTGAATATTGAACCAGGGGTGTTTTTTCTCCGTTGAAAATTGAGACCAAAAGTCGTTGAATTTATACCCGGGGTCATTTTTCAACTTTTTGATTTTTTTCTTATCCCCGGTGACCTCAACAAGTTGAAAATTGACCCTGTTGAATATTGACCCCACTTTAGAGTTTGAACAATTTTTGAACTGGGAAGTTGTTTTATGGGATTTATCAGTATCTCTTTATTGATATTTCGGTTTCAATTTTTTTCCATTTTTAAAAATAATAGAAATCATCCCGTGTATATACATGTATGTACATTTTGATCAGTACACAATTAAGAAATAAACAACAATGTTAAAAAATTCTCTGGTAAATGAACTTTTAGTTGGTCAAGTGATCAAATCCTGTGAAGCCCGAAGGGCCTCTCAATAGATTTGATCACGTACCAACTAAAAGTTCATTTCCCAGTGAACTTTTTAACATTGTTGTTTATTACTTATATTTACATTTGAGACCAATGCATGCATTTCGAGTTAAATTGCATTTATTACACGAAAAAAGTATCACCTCGTTCTGCGATTCGGTCGCTCTATGACCTCTGACCCCTAAATAACATTCACACAAAATTGAACATATTTTCTCTTCAATAGATTTATCTAAGAAAGATATTTGCAAATGTAAATATTTTCGGTTATCTTCATGCATGACAACTTTATTTGACGATACTTTCTAAAATCCACATCCATAAATAAGTACAAATGATTTATTAATAGGGCATAAAACAAAAATCCTGGAAATCTGGTGTATAGAAACTGAGCCCTATTCAATATTATATTGATCAGGTGGGCAGAACATCCCATCTAGTCAAATTCAGTATAAAAATTAATAAAATTAAAAGTTTAAAAATTAGAATGAAACACATCGGTCAAAATGAATCCAGTGATAGGTTATTTGTGAAAAGATCAATATAGCGATTATAACATATAAGTAATGATGACTTTAAGGCACATTGATATTCTGATAAGAGAGATAACTCTTAATGTCACGAGTCTCTATCATTTCTTTATGAATTTGTCAAGTTGAAAAGCCTTTTTTTTAAATTTTGCCCCGCAAGCTATGTTAAAATTGTTTGTATTTCATTTAGCAAATACATATGTACATTTCTCTTGAAAAAGTAAAAGTTAAAGAAACATTTTATATGAGTAAGCAGAGGGTTAATGAACCTAAATTAGATTGGTGAAATCCCCGTAACAAACATATCTGTCAGTAGCCTGCCTCGGCCTAAAATTTAAATCGATCATTTTCAGAGCATAACCTTGAGAATGAGAACTAGAATTAGTGTCTGGGATGGACTAGAAGCTACACTTCCCACCATCTTTGATATCAATAATAAAAAAAAAACGCCGTCTCTGCAACTTCTTTTGATCTAAGCAACTAAAAGCGCATTCCTCTTCGAAGAGAGAGAGAGAGAGAGAGAGAGAGAGAGAGAGAGGGGGGGATCTAAAATTTTCCTCGCCAGCGGGAGTATGGTGCCAAAACCCTCTGAAAAATTGAGACAATAAACCATAAACAAAATACAAAAACGAAACGAAACAAACAAACAAGCAAACAAAAAGTGGAAAGGGAAATTAGCCAATGTTGAAAACCAAACCACGTTTCTCTAATTGGATGGAAGGCTGCTTCAAAAATCCTCACAAACTATCCTGTGGGGGGGGGGGGGGGGGGTGATCAATGTTATATTTTGCCTACTTTACTACAAAAATTAAATAACGCCGAAAGTCAGGGTTGTGTATCTAAGGAAAACATTTTTTTTATTAAAAAATAATTACAAAAATGAAGAAAACAGCCCAGTCACAAATACAAAAAAATCCTTCAAATATATATAGTACTTATCCCAAAAAGGGGAGATCACCCCCTTTTACATCCTCTACTTAACAAAATAATTATCTCGTGGAGATTTTGAATTTTTTGAGATTCTTTCTTGAACTGTTTGGTTAACTATGCGAAAAGATCACTAAACCTTTTATTTTGAAAAAAATCCGTTTTTCAAGTTGAACTTTGAACTTTGAAATCTGAGATATTTTCAAAAATATTTTATTCTAAGAATATAACTGAATTACTGAATTAAGTGTGCATTGATTATATTGTTGTCAGAAGCAAATTGAAAGTGCCGGGGCGCTAATTGAAAAGGAATAAAGAACAAATCTAAAAAAAATTGACAAGAAAAAAGAAAATTTGTCCATTGTCAAAACTAGTAGTCCAAATCCGAAAATCCTATTTATGCTGTTGAATTTTGAACCGGTTTCATGATCAAAATTCAACGACCCGGCTCAATTTTTAACGACTAGGGTCTAAATTCAACACCTTTGGTCTCACTTTTCAACGTTGAAAAATGACCCCCGGGTCAGTTTTCAACCCGGGTCAAAATTCAACGTTACACCGCCTGGGGCTGTATTGTGTAAAAACTACAATAGAGAAACTCGAATTTTATACCACATGAACATTATATTATTTCTAGTGTACATTCAACTCCAGCTCAAGGAAATGAAAATCTACTGCCTAGGCCGTTTCAAAATATAGGTACCTTTACTATAAGTTTACGGGAAAATGCTAATTTTCGCATTTGGAAGCAAATTATAAAAAAACAATTCGATAGATATTTTGCTTTAATTATTATATTTGATTAGTAAATCTATATTGTACAAGATTATGCAAGTAACACAACATTCTACAGTCTTAATTTTCAGAGGATGCATACTAAAATTTCAAACTTAACAAGTTTTTCCCCTCAATTTTAGAAATTACTCAAGAAAAAAACCCTTCATGAATACAATGTATATGTACTACATATACGTCATCAGTTGCAGAGAGTCGTGATCTGGATTCAGAAAACAAAAGTGTCGATATCCAAAAAATCGGCTTACACCGTCACGTGATTGAATAAAATCAACAGTAAATTTGGGTGATACACACTTTGGTACATACACATTGGCTTGGAAGAAGCAGAAATCAGAACAGAATCAAAAAAGTAGATGGAGGCAAACTTAAAATTTCACTGCCTCAGACTACTTCCATATCAATATTGTTTATCATGGCTTTGCTGTTCGTAAAAGGAAGAATTTTTAATTTTTTTTTCCAAAGATATCCCTTTGCAAAATCCCGTTGGCTTTTTGTGACACTTCCTATCGTAAATTGAACAAATTTGAATCTGCATGTACACTACCAGAGGATACTTCTGTTATAATAATACTAATCATGGTTTTGCTGTCTTTGAAAAAATAAGATATTTTTAAAAAAAATTTCGTTACATTTTTATGTGAAACTTCGACCCCCTCCCTTGTTACTCCACCTTACCCAATGGGTAATGATATGAACATATTCTAATCTAAAGCATTATTTAAGCTTTAGCATAAGCTTATGCTTTTCTTGTCAATTTATTTTTTATTTTTTTAATTATTGTCTCAGAATTTTACGTGATGCCTCCAAATTGTCAAGAATTCCTTATTTAATCCCTTGAAAAAATGCGTTGAACCTCTTGTGAACAAACTTCAATCCCCCTTTAAAATGTTTTGTGGCAAGTTTGGATGCAATTGGTTCACTGGTTCTTGAGAAGAAGACTACAATGTGAAACATTCACAGACAACAGACAGGCGCCAGACACTCTGATCAGAAAAGCTCAATTGATCCTTCGGCTCAGGTGAGCTATTAAGCATACATCTCACCTAGTGTTCCTGTGGTCGGTCCATTCAGGTAAAGTCTGTAGTTGTCTGTCTCGTTGGTTATGGAGAATTCCTCGTACTGTTGATATAGAGTGGTTCCATTGGTCAGAGTTATGGACACGTACAGAGAAGATTTGTTTTTGGTTAAAAGATGAATGACGTCATTTCCTGCAAATATGATAGTGATATTGCTTAAGTAAAAATTACAGAGAAACAAGAAATACCGTATATCAGGATTTTTCCGCGTGTATCTAATTTCCGCTTTGTTCACGACGAGTTCTGAATCGCGGAAAATGAAACAGCGTAAATTAAATACAAAATTTTCTTCTTGTAGTAGAATTATTTCTAAATGCTTATATCGTAGAGAGTAGAAATAGCGGAATCAGAGGACAAGCGCAAGATACCGGTAATAGGTATAAGCCCTTATTGTTTTTTTTAACTAATTGACAAGCTAGCTAATTATATGGGTCACGCACCTTGCGAGAAGCTATGAAACTAATTATACCTGAGCCGCTAGTCAGTTTTGAACAGTAAATGACCTATGATTGTTTAAATCTTAAAAAAAAAATGATATCAGTGGATTTGAGAGTTAGTACGCAGCACAGGTGTGTAATCAGCTGAGCAGGTCTTCCGAAATTAATTGACGAGGTGAAGGTCGAACGATCTATTTCTCACTCATATGAAGTGGCTCAAGGTTAAGGACATACGCAACGTACCTTACCTACTGATAATTTTTCAAGATATTCTAAATTTAAACTTATAATAGCATAGCATGTTCTTAGACAAAAAATCAGCATGCCTTACCAGGGGTTTTGAAAAGATATCAAATTTTGAAAATTTTTGCATTATTCAAAGAAAAATGTACAAAAATTACAAAACATAAACTCCAGATTTTTTTTCATTGAAAATTGTTTTAGGAGAGGTGTACAAATCCATATATAGACATTAAAAATATTGCCCACAAGTCCTCCATTTAGTGGAACTCTTCAACTCCAGGGAAGAACCCAATAAAGTTCAAACTACGTTGCGTATGACCGTAATGACTTTACATCTTACATCTATTTCCTTCAAAGGCTTAAAATATAATCAATAATATAATCACAAGGAGTTTAAAATAGTGAAAATTTGATTCGCGTTAATTTAATATACTGATTTAGGTTCTGATTCGCGGAAAAAACATGACGCGGAAAAAACCTGATATACGGTAACTGATTTATAAAGTTACAGTCATGAACATGCTCATTTTATATATTTCAAAAAGAAAAAAAAGACATATTTGCAAGTCGAAAAGATCAAACCAGTCTCTACTGAATTTCTTGTATACTCAAGATAAGGATACGACTTTCCTTTAAAAGTAAACCAAAATGTATGTACCCAACCAATAAGATGAATTAACTGAACCAAATCCCTCCTTGTACTCCTTCCAAGTTCTGTTGAATACGATTGATCCGTCAACACGCCTCTGTATAACCTAGAATTATGAAGCATTGTCTTTGATGTTATTCTAACAAATCTTGTTTTTTTTTATTAGTTTTTTTTTCATGCACTAATTGATTGAATAATTATTTAACTGACCGTCCAACCTCCACCCTTGGTGGTCATATCACACTGGACGACAGAGCATTGGTTGTTACGGGGATAAATGGTGTAGACAGCAGACAAAGTATGACCATCAGCAAGCAAATCTTTACAATTCTGTGGTAGTTTATTTCCTAAAAATTACAAAAGAAAATGGGTTGAAGAAAAGTTGAAACTTATTATATTATTTATATGAATAAGCAGAGTTATTCCTTCTTGATTCCCGACCAACTCTGTACCGTCTTTGTAAAGTATAGTTAAAGTAATAAATATAAATAAATAATTAGCTATTCTAAATTTATTTTATTTGTTATCTCTGAAGAACAACATGATTGATGAAATTCTCTGTTTTGTGTAAAATTTTCTCTTTTATCAATTTCCTATAGTCCTTATGCATAGGGGCGGTGCAAAGTCTGTAACTTTAATTTTTGTTTTCTTTCTATTACCATATCTTATTTTCATCAATGGTTTCATATTGTTCAGTAGCTGTAATTAATTATTTCTTAGCGGAGGTCGTTATGTTCGTTACGTTTATTAATTATAACTAAAATGAAATACCTTCTGATTCCGAATTGAAGTACCTCCACCCTTCTTGAACTTCTGTTAAATTACCTGGCTGACATCCCGAGTAAACTCGACATTTTTTTGCGTGCAGATTGACTCCAAAATACGAACACCCTGGACCGCACATGGATGCACACATAGTTACTGAATATGCATCATACTCTGCCAAAAGATTTTCTTTAATAACAATGTCGTTCTTATTTAATTGAGCAAAATATTGTTTCGACACTGATTCGGAAAGTCTAAATGAAACAACAAACGAGGTCAAGAACAACCCCCTGAAATTGTAGCTATACATCATTTTTATCTCACCTCTTTTTCATTGTGATATTGATAACAATTTTACACTATTTAAGTGATTTTTTTAATCGAATTCTTTATCAGTCCCTATCTGATTGGATACGTTTGTCACAGATAACGGAAAAGAATATGTGTCGAATGAATTAAATGGCTTCAAATCACATAGGTAGCTATATTGAATTCAACATTTTTTCATACATATAATTTGTTTTACAGTCTGAAATCACAGTATTCTTATACGGGTGTATATAATTTGCAATATTGACCAAAATTGCCTCTGTGATAGAGACTCTAAGTAATAGATCACGAGATCCAACTTAATTATTCTGTTTGGTGTTAAGAACCATGTTTTCTATATTGAAAGGAAAAAAAAAAAACGCATAGTAAACATTTGAATTAAATAAAAACTTTACTTTCGAACTCGTTTTCCATAATTGTTATCAAACATTTTAATTCATCTTTAATTAACAAGTTACTAAAATTGCATGTGACTTTGACTGAGTTTATGAATATTGAAATTGATATGTCAATACCCCTAAAAATTAAAAGAAAATTTCACATTATCTCCCTTGCGCATCAGTAACATACTTCATATTCCTGTGCATTGTGTTCATCAGGGCATTTATTATACTCCCCGCTTTAAAAGTTGCTGGGTTCACTGTAATCGGTATGTCCGTCCCCTGCGAGGTGAAATTCATAATTTCAGGAATTTTTATGAATCGTTCATGAACATTCATGATGTGTTCATGACTGGTTCATGACTTGTTCATAAAGGTGGTTCATGAACTTTATTCATGAATATATTCATAAAATGTAGTTCATGAAAAAATGATGAATATATATGAATATTGGTAATTTTCATTTTAAAGACAGAAAAAATGTAGAGTTCAAGGTATTATGAATGTTCATGAATTTTCATGAAGACTAAAATAATTGACAAAAACGATTGACAGAAAACACTCTCATAATACAACTTTTGCATGCAGATGCAATTGTTGAACAAGCCCCTGGTATAATTTATATTTAATAACATTCTTTCACCATCTGAAAAAATAAATCGTGAAATCTCTAAACATTTCGTGTTTTTATTTGATTTTAATTAAACAAACACTGCATCACCATTGACAGCATTTTTTTTAAAAATTCATTACTTGTGTTTCTTCATAATTTAAATTAAACAGTTATATTCATCATAATGTGCTTTTATTAATGTCGTTTTTCATCACGCAACTTTGTTCGACCGAATTTTCTTTAGCATCAAACTTTAACCAAGTTGTTGGAAAATGAAACATTCTGGAAAATGAACTTTGTGAGCTTCGTAAAAAAACGTTTTATATATTTATTAACAACTAAAAAATTATATCACTTGTCTGTACTGTACCGTATTATTCCTGGATCGAAACGCTATATACATTTCAATTTTGGTGCAGTTAAAATGTCAAAAGTTTCCCTTGCTTCGTACGTAAATGATAGAGCACAGACTGCATGGTTGTAAAGTATCTATGACATAGTCCACATTCGTATTTTGTAGTTTTAATTCTCCTATGCGTCTTCACAGCTCAGAATATTCTGTCTGAGGGCGAGAGATTGTTATTATTTATCATGTCATAGGGGGCCGCCATACTTGCTATACGAAACTAAAAGTCAATACATGTATAATTTATGACGTAAAAAATTCGAATTCTTCATTGATAAAACTGTTTTGATATAAAAATTAGTATTTTCAGTGAAAAATTATTCACATAGTGTTTGTATTTTTTTTTAAACAGATATCTTGGAAATTCGAAACTAACGTATTTCTTAGCTATACCGTACATTTTTGAATAGGCGCAAACTTGAAAACGCGCGAGACGTTGGAAGTGGGAATTTTTTTTAGAGTGGAAGAATCCAGTATTTGTGATCTATTATTTGCATTAAGTCACTGTGCCGTTTTCGTATTGCATAATTTTATTTCGATCGGGTTCAATATTCTGTTTATACTAATTATGGTAGCCATGCGGTTTGCCAGGCGTTTTTGGCTGTTAAGTTTGGTGATGTTGGCCTCCCTAAGGAGAAAGTTTTATATTGTTTTACTTGAATTTATATCTAACTTGATTATCTGTATCTAACAGTATTATGCAATATATTTTATCATGTTTAAATTCTGCAACTACAATGTTTTGTAAAACCGCGCATTTTCAGCATGCGATAGGCATAGGGCTGTTCAGCTCACATGTTAAAGTTACGCATTTAATTTTGCATGATTGCTTATGATTTTGATATTTTGTCAAATTCTTATTATGCTTTTGTAATTTGTAGTTTTTTACGCTCTCACGAGGTGTGTCCAATAAACAGTACAGTCACTGATATTTGTCAACTTTTTAAGAAAAATAGCAGAATATGAAGAAGGAAGACTGTATATAGGATCGATCTACTTCATAACTGGTGAGTGACAAAAAATGGAGGCAATCACTAAGTCAGAAATCTGTCTGTAAATGTTACTGTCTATTTGTAAAATAACAACTAATTAAAGCACATTTAATGATAAATTAATATGTCTCTTTTTTAAATGCAATTTTTGTCTAACTTTGCTTTGAGTTTGGATCCAACCATATAACATACATTAATTATAGACTGAGACTCAAAACATTCATAGGCCTGATTGATCTACAAAATGGCAGTCCAAGAAAATAGGCTTAAATTCCACTCAGAATGTTTTAATTTGGAAGTGTCTCTGATGCAAAATTGAATGAAATTAGAATGCAAGAAAATACAAAAAAGTCTTATGTTTTACAATCATGGGTACTTTCAGAAAATCTTTCTTTTTGAAGGAAAAAGAGAAGCAGTTCACAATTGTTGATGTGCAGAAGACAAGAAACTCTGGCTGCACAAAAATCTGAGCTCTTAAAAAAGAGAGAAAAAACGAAATGAAAATATGAATGATATTCAATCAAAGGATCCAAATGATGAAATTCTGGAAATTCCACATGGAGAGGCAATAAGGATTTTTGAATTGATCATCTCTGCTCGAACTGCTTGAAAGCACTGAAAACTGTTACCCTGGTGCTGAACAAACTTTTCTCCTAGACTGGAATTAAAAACTGTTCAATTTCTGGCATTGAAACACAATTTGAAACATGCTGAGGAAGGATCCCCCTCTCCTTTTGACCAAGTAAGGTTAAACATTCTGCAAAGAGTTGCATTTGAATTGAATTTTTTTTATACTTTTACCAGGAATGAACTACATTACTCATTTACTATGGTTTAATGTGTCAGAATTGTCTTAAGTATTTTAACAAAGATTTTGTTGCCATGGTTGGAAAACAAACAACATTTCTGTGAAATCTTTCAAGATGCTGTATTATAAATCATCTACTGTAACTTTTTTAGCATGACTTCATGCATTTTCATGAATAAACATGAATAATAATATTGCATTTTTGTTTAAAAATAAGCAAGAATATTCATGAATGCTAATGGTTCATGAATTTTATTCATTCATGAACATTCCTGAAAAAATTCATCAAATTATTTATGAATAGTTCATGAAGATCCGATGAACTTATTATTGGACATTCTTGAAATGAGATGAATATTCATGAATATGACTCTTCATGAATTATTCATGAAAAAAATATTCATGAATATTCATCAATTTTCTTTCATGAATAAAAATTCATGATTTGAAAATGTCCAATAATAAGTTCATAGGATCTTCATGAACATTTCATGAATAAAGTTCATGAAAAATTCAAGGAACTTCATGAATTTTTCATGATCGTCTCGCAGGGGTTCCTTCCCTCCGTCTGTCTATTACGCTTTGGGGTACCTATCTCTTATCCGCAACTCCTCTTATATCAGTGAAATTTAATGAAACTTTCACAGAATCTTAATTACATACTGCCATTGTGCACCTCCAATTTTTACTTTTTTATCCGACACATATTTTGGGTTTTCCTGCCACAGAAAAAGATGGACTTTTCCATTATAACCATATGGGAAGCGGGGGTATTATTTAGTGAGCACATTGCTAACAGTACCTCTAGTATTTCTCATTCTTTATCATTCAGCCCTTCCGACTGTATTCTTAATAGTGTGAGTAGCTGTAACATTCTAAACCCAACAAATCCCCCGCCAAATGAATCCCATGAATTTTCGGTTTAAGACAGAATGGATAGAATCAAGCTGGTTTGAACTTGAATGTTTGTAAGACAGTCTCGTCAAACACTAGCTACATTTTCCCAGTGTGAACATGCTAAACCGTTATACATACGACAAGTACGTGCGTGTGTGAGAGCGAAATCGACGAAAAGTTGCCAAAGTCGGGGAACAAATTAGAGCAGAGAGTTTATGTCAGTATTAAGGTGAAAATAATGAGTATAATTGTCTGCAGTATAAATATCGGTTTTAGTAATAATGCCTTGACTATAACCGAGGTGGCATAATGAAAAGCCCTATCTTGATATGTCACGTGTTACGTGCCAACGCCACCGTCATGGTTGGTTGGATACCTTTAAGTTAATATCTTGGTTAAGTAGTTTTGACAAGCAGTTTTAGTGCAAAGTAAACAAAATACACATCTTACCAATTTTCATAATTTTCGGTCACATAGTCTAAATATTTTCGCATATGTTGTTCTCATGCGTTTCTTTTTCCCTTCAGTATATGAATTTAAGATTTTTGTGCAGTTATAATCAATGGATATCGTGCAGGAACTTATATCCTAGCTTAAAGTTAAAAATACATTTTTAATGTCTTTGTCTGAGATAAAACTACAAAAAAGTAATAAAATTTTAATGGATAAATAACCCCATACATCGTTTTGCTCAGAACGTGACAGATCTACATGCTTTTTCGCTGCCTGTTGCTTAATAATATATCTGGAGATGCTGAGATTTCTTACTAATGTTTATAATGGAATTAAAGATCAGGTTAAAATGTAAATATAAGGAATACCTGTTAAATTTTGTTTGTTTTATGAAAATTATCAATAAATTTGCTCGTGTGATATTTTGACGCCTTTGGCCTTCATGCGAATTAACACGAGAGCAAAACGATTTAACACGTCATACATGTAAAACTTTTTGTAAAATGTAGACTGTTTACAAGAGTGGGTGAATTTCTTCATTTAAATTAAAAAAAGAAAGTTAATGAGTCCACTTAAATTTAGTGCAAAAATGTTTAACCTTCAGCATAATTCAACCTTTCTCTTGGACATAATTTGTTAGTAAAGAGAAACCTTTTCTGTGAAAAAAAAAAAAAAAAAAAAAA
>PRKT01000222.1:66507-140178 GCA_003671525.1 Saccostrea glomerata | reverse complement strand
TGAAAAAAAAAAAAAAAAAAAAAAAAAACTCTGCACAGTTGATGATTTCTTTGCCTTAACTACTGAGTACTTCCTGGTCTATCAGCTGTTTTTCAAATCTTTAATGTGTTTATTCTTTGAAAAGGGTGAAAAAAAACATAACAAAGTTTAACCTATAGTACTCTATTTATCTGAAATAAATGTTTATCCTTGCACTTAAATTTTCATTCATTTCTTAGTCAGATTTTATTCATGGATGAATGAGAATTGCGCTTAGAAGACAACTTTCTAGAAAATAATAGCTTTGGACGAGGAAAATTAAGAAATAACCACTGAACAGACAACTTCATTTTTTATTTGAGGGAATGCGACAAATTATCAATCTATTATGAACTTAAGAAGAGGAATTTATGACCTTTCATCAGTTTATAAGACGCGTGATATACATACATTTTTTTTTCCTGTCAAGTGTAGAAGTAAGAACTATTTATCTAAAAGTCCTACACGCTACATGTACATGTATATGAACCCCAAATTCTGTGTGAAACAAAATAATTAATGATTTGAAACACATGAAGTGTAATAAAAAATATTTAATGTTAAATGTTGCATTTTGATAAGCATTTTAATAAAAGCTCAATATGCATCACAGCCAGAGTAGATGGTTGATACTGATTACATTAAAATATAGATATCTTTAAGAGTAAGACGCTTGTCATCCACGTCAAAAGTGAGTAGTATCACAAACGTCCTACCTTGTTTTCTTCACGCCATGTTTGTTTATCAATCTACAAGTAGCGACGGCGTCACGTGATGGATTTATTTAAAAATAGCTACATAGTATTGTATTTCTCTCCTAGCAGGGATATAAATAATTATGAATTGATAACTATATAACCCGTTTAATTTTAATTTTGTAATTTACAATACTTTTGTAACATTTATTGATAAACAAAATATATAATTCTCCAATTTTGTTTAAACTTGCGCAAGTTAAAGCGTGTATACTTTTTTGGGAAGCACCGTTTCAATCTATCATGGACATTTTGTGACAACCTTCATGTCATTGATTATAAATCACCAATATGAATATTTCACAATTTTTCGAACATAAATGGTTTTTCCTAGCAAAAAATACACATTATTCAGAATTATTGGTCCGATATTTCAAATAGTTTTTGTACGAGATAAGCTGAATTACATAAATTGTTAAAATTGTCCTCGTGAGGTGAAATGATTTACAACAAAATAGAAGATAAGCGTTTAATTATCCATGTAAAATCAATTATATGTGTTTGTAAGGTGAAAATTGCTTGATAAATATTTTGTAAGATATGGCAAGAAGGATATAGAGATAACGAACAGTATTTAATCTCAAAGTCCATAAAACAATACAAAATAAGAGAAGAGCAAACACGGAACCCGAAACATCAGAGGTGGGATCAAGTGGGATCAGGCACTTTTTTCTAGGAAATTGACCAAATTGTACTTCATTAACCACATTTTGCAAAAAAAATGAAGTTGAATATGAAGAAAACGAACAGAAATTGATCTAAAAAGTCAATTAAGAAAAAAAATTCAGGAGTATACGCCCGGGCCTCTAAATAATATTCGTGGTGAGATCAGGGACCAGGAGGAGTAAGCATCTCCTGTCTATCGGCCACACACAAGAAAACAAATATACATCTAACCTACACAGCGAATTGTGCCACGTAAGTTTAAAGTATGGTTGCACATAACATATGTTACATGTACCTGAATCGTATGTAACACATACGTGTATTACAAACACATGTTTCACGTACATGGCACAACGTACGTATAACATGTGTGTGACGACATACGTACATAGGTATTTGACGACATAGGTACGTGAAACGAACGCTTGGAATACACGTATGTGTTACGCACGTTTCACGTACGTGTAACATGTTATATGCAACCATACGGTACGTTTATAAACTTATGGTTTACATGTGTATTGTCAACTACATGTTACACGTACGTTAATGAACGCATGGTTTACATGTGTATAGTCAACCACATGTAACATGTACGTTTATGAACGTCCGGTTTACACGTGATTTATAAAGCATAAAATTCACGTATAGTTAACATGTATAATAAACCACACATTACATGTACACCAATAAATATGGTTAACTTGTATAAAAAAGCTCACATTACACATATACATTGATGGATAGCATGTGTATTATCATCCACATGTAACATATACATTAAAAAGGTGTTTTACATGTGTGTGAAAAGCTATAATGTTTGAGAAGGCTTTATATTTTCTATATAAATGATTTTATTACATACATGTATGGTAAATGTAAGTCGATTATAATATTATACTTTTCATTTCTATTTAATAATTTCAAATTTAATTAATAAATAAAATTATCTTTTAGATTTTGTTATTATGAGAAAAAACAATGCCTTAAACATTCATTGTTGCTGGGGACTACAATATATTGGCTTAAAATTCAGGAACTTTTTGTTTAAAGGTATGGCTGACTTGCGCAATTAACTATTTTACTTAATAGTTTTTATTGATTCTGGAGAACTAATCAAGATAATGTATATCAATCAATAGACCCTTAAGGCTTAACTTGTTATTTAGGAAACATTTTTAACATAAATATTATTATGATATTTGATTAGACCCGTCGTATGTGTTTTGCCTCTTCAATGCTTCAATTTATTCCACATTGTTTACCTTACGTCCACTTTCATGTCTGGCATGATGTTATCAGTTCGCATTGGTTTAATTTACTCTAAAAACAGTAAAACAAAGTTAAACATTAAAAGTTCTTCAATCCCGTCTTGTATAACGGATATCGACAGAGGCACATAAAATTAAACTCGCTCATCGGTAGATATAATCATTCCGAATTCAGGAGCAAAACTAAATTTAAAAAAAATTCACGATAATTTCACAACAAATCTCAAAAGGGAGTAAATGATTCACCCAAATAAATATCAAATATACTTTGGGTAGCGTCCGTATACAACTTTTTTAAAAGTTAAGTTAAAATTAAGTTTTGCGCTTGAATTACCATACCATTTTAGTGGTCGAAAGTATGTCTTTCATATTTCAAAGACATGTGTAATCATTGTTATAAGACCTTTCTGCCGGAAGACCAAAGAGCGATATATGGTAAGTGTCTCAATTGGCCCCTAAAAATGAAATTTTAATTTTACTTTATATATAGCTTTGATTTGTATAGCTATATATGCGACCTTTATTAGTCATTTTCATTTTGATCAAAACGCCGTTTTTTTTAGAAATATGACATCATACAAATCACGTTTTCCTGCCATTTTAACAAAATTTGTATAAATCTGCTTATTTTCGAGCAGTTTTTCTTCCAGAAAATATAAAGCGCAGAATAGAACAAGCTTTATATTTTTACCAAAGATGTATCTATCCAATACTGATTAGTGACAGAAAAATTATGTATTTTCTACAATGCGCTCTATGTTTCCCATAAGAAAAAACATCAAGAAAAAGGTATATTTTTGCCTCTTTTGTTAGATAGCAAAAATAGCATTACTTCTCATGTCATTAACAGTTAGAGAGTGCATATAAATGTGAAAAATATTTTAGAAATATTTCTAATATAATTTCTTCTTCAAAATAAATATCAATTAAACATATCTGAATGTCATTCTAAAATGTTGATTTTTAGGGGGCTAAAATTTGCTCTTATCATATATACTCCTTTAACCCTTCGACTTAAACTTTGAGTGTGACTCACTTTAAAGAGAGTTTCAAAACTTGAACATTGGCCATAACTTTTGAACAGTTGTTTCTAGGGCTTTCATACTTCACTTGTGTATTTACGGTGACAAAACCTTTTAATGGGTTTTAATTAAAATATTTGACCTTGAACTTATAGTTTGACACACTACTTTCACTTTGATCATAACTTTTGAGCTGATAGTAGTCAATCTATCATATTTCACAGGTTAATTCTTTGTAACAAGACATTCCTTGGATATCAACAATTTGACCTTAGACCTTGACTCATGAGTTTGACTTGCATTCGGGAAACTTCAACTATAAGCTGACATACTTGAATATCAGTATTCCATAAACACATCTTTTTTTCTGAGTTCACCCACAAATCAATGCTATTTAAAAAAAAATAGGTACATAATTACAAGGTAGATATTTGAGGGTATAGCGAAAAAAAATAGTTTAAAAGATCAAGGTTATGAATACTTAAAAAGATTATAGTTATTTAGAATTTATATTTAAGTACACGGAATTAACCAGGATTAATACATTATTAAGTAATATTATCAATGTGGATAATAATAATGTTCAGGAAAAAATATGCTCTTCCCTTATTCCATGCATTTATTTCTTCTTTTTCTTACAGATAAAAGAGAACTGGAGAAGAATGAATTGATTTTAATATACTCTACATTAAATTTGTCTTAAATCTGAATATGTCTTTTGTTGCAATTGCTTAAAGAGCAATTAGGAGGACCAGAAAGTGTAAAAAATACTCCAGAGGGACATTAAACAATTTATACAATCCTTCATTAAACAATACAAGTCTCTGAACAGGACATTAAACACGGACCCTCGAAATTCCATTAATACATCCCTCGATTCCACGTCTGATGGTTTTGAAGTCCGTGTTTGGTCTGCTCCTATTTTGTATTGTTTTATGGACTTTAATATTGAATACTCTTCATTGTCTCCATATCCTTCGATAACATTTTGATGCATACAAAATCAAATTTAATGGCGAAAAACGATCAATCACAGAATTTAAAAAGATTTAAAAAATAGAATCAAATGCATTTCCATCCTCATACTGTAATAGTTTAAAGTACAAAAGCTGTTTTTTTTTCAACTCAGTGTAATTAATGTAATATTTAATCATAATGAATATAATAAAGATGTGTCTTTTTAAGATATGACTTGAATAAGCGTACGTATAAGTTAGAATTAAAAAGGAATTGTAAAATATATTTTCCTGTAGAGAAAATGAGCCAACTGAAACTTAACAATCTGAAACTTCACTTTTATTAAAATTATGCGGAAGATTGTAAAAATCTCTTACCTGGATAAATACAACAGAGAAGACACAACTCGTCGGAATTTCTTGATGAGGAATCTTTCCCTGCCTATTTATACTATTCTATGTGTAAGAGCTCCACCCTGTCCATATACATGTATGTTAGTTTATCAAAATTTTCAACTACAAACATCAATTTGCGACTTGAATTTTTACATTTCTGTCCCTCTTTATACTTTAGACTTTTGAAATACAAATTAAAATTTATATTATACTTCTTGCAAAATCTTTACTTTTTATTATTTTGTTGATAATTTATTCCAATGGTTGAACTTTCGCCTGTTACGTAGGATTGGTTGTCCCTTTCTCTATGACCAAAAATGCCCTGAGGAATTCAAGGTTCATCACACTCATGCAAACACGCTCACCGCTTTTCTCAGGTGATAAGTAAACTCAGCATCTTTGACTATTTTTATCTGATACTAGGAAATATCGACTCCGTCGTGTCCTATCGTTTCTCTAACATACTAATTGGTTTTGAAAGTTTTTGGTTTCCTTGGCGGCCCCCAATGAGCCTACTCTTTTTCGAACTCCAGAGATCGTTTTTCTGGAGTTCGAAAAACAGTAGGCTCATGGGGGCCGCCAGAGAAACCAAAAAGTTTCAAAACCGTTCATACAATATTTAAATTTCTCCGCCGAAGTATGGCTGAAATATTGCCGACTCGGCGTTAGAAAGCAATAATTAATCAATCACATACTAATTTCTGTTATTTAACAGTATCTATTTTTATGCACTTCTTGTTATGATACTAGGAAGTGAATGTCCTCTCGTTTCTCTCACACACTAATCTCTTTTATATCTATTTTATGCAATTTTTGTTGTGATAGATGTATCTATTGTTCCTGGATAATACTATTTGTATTCCTAAACAATATTTTACTGAAAAGTGGGATTTAATATTAAAATTGAAATTTAAATATTGCCAAGTTGTGTTGTGAACTTTAAGCTCCTCTATATTCTATTTATGGGATGTTACAAGTTTTATTGTGAACAAAAAGATGGTTTTGGAACTGATATGAAATGATGTTTGAAAAATGATAGTGTTTGCAATTGAAATTTCAACTGCTTCATAATATAAAACGTTTTAGATTTGACGGTGTGCCGAATCCAGAATCATTCATAGATGTAACTGAAACAGAGGAAGTGTGGAGTATATTCGACATTTTGAATACACGTGAAAGCAAGACATATAATTAATTGATTATACAACTGGATACTAATTTTTTTTTTCCATGTTTAATCTCTGTAAACTTTGGCAAATGTTTTTAATTAGATATTATTATAATTATGAAACAAGCGTAACAGAGTTTGTTGGAGACTAGCAAATAACTTGTACAGTTTAGCACTGTTTCCTTTGCCTCTTTGTCAACGTTTTCTAGTTATTTATTTTCATCAAAGATGGATTAATTTTTAATGGAAATCATTTTTATAATGGATAGATTGGGCCTCTAATGGCACTACGTTGAAAAAAATAACTACGTTAAAAAAAAATAATGGGCCATTGTTCGACAAACACAGGTACCGGACACTGGACCCCATTGAGCCACCGATGGTATGTTGATTAACAGACACTGGGCCATTGTTGGGCCTTTGTTGATACAATCACTGCTGGCAATTGACGTTGTGCCATTTTTGGGCCAACATTGACAAAATGCAGTAATGAAATGGACTAACGTTGTGCAAATGTTGGGCCAACATGTTCGGCCAACGTAGGACCGATGAGCAAACTTGCATTGGGCCAACGTTAGGTATCCAACATAAGACCAACGAAGTCAACAACTGTACACCAACGTTGGTCAAACATAGTCATGCTATCTTGGTTACATCAGGTCTGCGTTTTTTAAAATTTGTAAACAGGGGGCCATCCTGCCTATTTCTAACATACAGTGGCTGCAACTTTATTGTTGACAACTTACACGAACGATCACATTACACGAACGATTCCGCACGATTAAACCTGTTATACGAACGACCCTTCACGCACACGATTCTACACGTTACATAATATTACACGATTGCTAATGCTTATGCACGATTCTTCACTCAAAATAGTTGAAATGTCTAGGAATCGATATTCCCAAAACGAAATACGGCTTATTACTGATTTTAGATTTCAAAGAATTATGAAAAATTATTTCATCGAGTTTGAAAATTAAGAAAAGGAAGTATATATTTCTGGAACTAAATACATGTAAGACTTATTTATTATTTTAGATTATAAACAATTATTAAGGTAATTGTCTGACTTAAGAAAACGGTGTAATTTTTTCCGTTCTATCAGAATGTGTACATGTAAGAAGACCGTTAGATTGGAAAGATTGGATTTTTTTATATAATATGCAGAACAGGGGTAAGATTGAAAAAAAGGCAGCATGGAATGACTTAAATAACAATTTATATCCAAATGATTCCATCGATTCAATGTTTGTAAATCTTCAAAAAGGAGCTTGCAAATTATTTAATACTGTGTTATATCTTTTAAAATTATACCTCTTCTGATTTTTCACTATAGAAGTATTGATATATTTTGCCGATTCCCTGAAAATCACCGTAAAAGGACTGATTCCCTGCAAAAAAATGCATCCGTTTGATGAACTGATACACACGTATGCGGAGAACCCAATGATTTTTTTTTATCTTATGAATAGAACCTAAACGTTCCTAATTAACATCATGAATATTCATAATGAAACTCACTTAGCTTACATGTAATATATCGGTATAATAAAAATGCTAAAGTATATAATTGAGGGAGTCAGCAAGATTCCAGCTTCCAAAGAGCAAGTCAAATTTCCTGAGGGGCACATGGCAGAGATATAAAGGGAACTCACATGATGAATAACCTCATTGACTGTGTCACGTGATTATAAAACCTAGCTGACTCAGTGACAAAATGTTTCAACGTCACTGACAGTAGAACATGATGATAAGTAGTTTTCAGAAACGTTTTCTTTAACTATTAAGATATTAGATTTCCCCCTTATTTCCCGATCACGCCAAGAAGCACTGGTTAGCAGGGAATGCTCACTCCTCCATGGTACCTGATCCCACCTCTGATGATTCGGAGGTTCGTGTTTGCTCCTATTTAAATAGTATTGTTTTATGGACTTTGATATTATACTGTTTGTTATCTCCATATCCTCCTACTTTTACTCATTTAGAAGCGTATTGCCTTTATCCAAATGTGTGATACATGCTTAGAATAAAATCCAGAGTGGCAACATCATTTACCGTCTAAGAACAGCAAACTATTTGATAGTTTAAAAAGATTCTTGTAGAAAAAACAATGCCCTAACGAGACAAATTTTAGAAGCCTGTAGAAATACAAAAGTATTTATATGAAGGTAGTTTTGGTACAGTAAAAGGACTTGCATAAATAAAAAGCAACCCCTGCGATTCCAAAATACCCGACTCATTGTGGATTTTGCATTGTTTCATTTATCGATCGCTGAGCTGCATACAATTACCTTCATTGATGAAACAAGAATTTCAACAGTCTCGATTAAATTAATATTTTCGTAAGTCCTATGCCGATACAATGACCTTGTCAGCAAAGATGATTTATCATTCAATCAATTTAATGCTGACTGTTAATGTCATAATTTTTATTATACCATAATAAATGTTTATGACGTTAATTCTATTTTTATATTTTTTTATCACATGTGCGTAACAACTTTGGTAAATAATTCCGGATAGGCTATCTTCTTGTCTTTGGTTCTGCAATTATTATTTGTGTATTACATAATTTCTGCCCAGCATCCTTGTACATCCATTTATTGTGAACGAAAGAACGATAAAACTTCTGACTTGGTCAGAAGGACAAGGTAATTAGCAATTATGTATGTATATATTTTTATGCTCACAGTAACGTTTAACGTCCCTGATCTTGTTAATTATGTTTTTGATTTATCATAGATATAACAATTACTCTGTATTTAGAGGATTTTTGTACAAGTATTGCTCTTGTTGTTTTTATACATGGCGCCATTTTGGCCCACGTTTAGTGAGATGTTGATTGATAATTATTAGTCCCATAGCACTTCGTATTTTATATATCATACCAATTCAATGATTAAATAGAACTGATTCATTATGTAAATTATCAGTTGTGAGATTATTTGTTGTGCACATGGAATTTTTGTGGGATTATTAACTTAGAGTTATTCTTTTAAAATTTTGTTTACATGTTTTAAGTGAAGTAGCAAAATCATATTTCTGATTGTCGCTGGTAATATTTTTAATGAGATTAAGTAGTGAATTGAATTAAACTTATAGATGTTTTTTTCATATTATATATTACTAGTCAATTGGCTGATTTTATTGAATATTCTAGTCTATATGTGTATTTATACCAAAGGGTCATCTTAGTGCATGTTTGTGTACTTAATGTAATTTTGGATTTTCTTGTTATGTTATAATTACTGATAATTTAATTTTATTTGTAATCTAGTCTTTCATTGGTTAATTTCCAAAAAGGAAAGCAAATTATTTCTTAATAACCTGGTTTGGAATGGGGACACATCCCCTTGACAACCAGCTGAATCATCTGTATCCATATAATTCCCTAATTTCCTGTCCTTGGGATTCATGGGGAATTCCATATTTAATAAATGTACCTTCTACCTCAAACAGTAGCTCGATCTTCGTGTAAGCAAACATCATGGCTGCTAGATCTGTATATCAGTTATTACCTCCCCTTGTTTCATGTCACTCCCGTTACTAGGGAAGTATTATTGAGCGGCAAATTTGAACTCATAAAAAGCAACACAATTCTACACCCACAGTTGTTAAATTATTTTGAAATTAATTTATAAGAAATGACTCTAATTCTTGGCCAAATTACTAGATGATAACCAGGTTTGGGTCAGTTTACGCTTTATAATCCGCGAATTGGCCAAGAAGTAGAGTCATTCCTTAAATAAATTTTGTATTTGTTTTTACAGTTCTTGCATTGATGTTACCATCCTGAAATAGTAAAGACATCATCAATGTATTTGACTTCACGTTTTTGACCAAGCCTCTAAACTGACTGTGCCAATAGATTTTGCACTGTTGTCATATCTATCGCGTAACTGCGTAATTACTGATTTTAATGGGTTTTTAACACATTTTAAAATTTCTATCAAAATAAAACACTGGTATATTCTTAACATATAATTATCGTTCAGTCTAAAATTATTTCAAAAACGGCCATACACGTATTAAAGACAAAACATCTGCAACATCATATCCTCGATTCGCTTGACAATTTAATTTTTGTCGCTACAAACGACAATTGACAAACTGATGAGTGGATGGATTGAAGACCGGATTAAATCAATTTTCATATTTCTGAAATTCTAAAAGCTGAAAAATCTCGAATTTAGATACATGCAAATACACATCACGTTAAATGGAATGAGGGTGTGTTCTATTGTGAGAATATTAATGAAGTAAATTATAATTTTAATTTAAAATTGATAACCTTACTTAATAAATATATCCCTACGAAAGTCATCACTGTTCGACCCTCTGATAAACCTTTTATTACAAACGTAATTCGTAGAAAAATGAGGAAAAGAAATAGAGTACATCATAAAGCAAAACAATTAGATAATCCTAATCACTAGCAAACATTTAGAGAAATTCGTAATGGGGTAGTCAAATTAGTACGAAAAGCTCGAAAGATAATAAAGTGAAACTGGCCTCTCAGCTTATCGATAAGACTATTCCTCCAGGTAAATGGTGGCGAATTGCTAAATCTGTCTCAAGATTTAAAAAACAAAATACTTCCCCTCCTCCTCTGAAATCTAGAGATGGCAGGATATTTGTTCATCCAATTGATAAAGCAGAAGAATTTAATAATTATTTTGCAAAATATTTTACACATTAACACTGAGCCTGATCTCCCTGAACATGGACCAGGTCCTTGAATTAATTACTTTGATGATTTTGAAATTATTGAACAGGACGTTCCTGATCAATTATCAATCTTAGATACCTCTAAACCACCAGGGCCATACGGGTTATCTCCAAGAATCCTAAAGAAACACGGTTCTCTATTCATATAGACCATTAACAAAACTTTTCAACATGTCACTCAGTAAGAAATATCTACCTTATGTATGGAAACAAGCTCATGTTTCCCCAGTCTTTAAAAATAAAGGAAGCCCAATGCTAATAATGATAGGTCCATTTCTCTTACAAGTTCTGTCTGTAAAGTTATGGAGAAAACACTTTTCAAGTATATGTACACTTATATAAAAGACTACGAATTGATATCAAAAAATTAATCTGGGTTCCAGGTGACTCTACAATAAATCATCTAGTCGAAATATATGATAAAATTATGTCAAAACTTGATAAAGGCCGAGACTTAAGATTTATATTCTGTGACATTTCAAAGGCCTTTGACAGGGTCTGGCATAAAGGACTTTTTTTTAAACTTAAAAACTTAGGCTTCAAAAATAATTATTTGGGATGGATTAAAGACTACCTTACTGACAGACAACAAAAAGTAAATGTAGAAGGCTTTTCCTCAACTTTTAAAACTGTTGATGCGGGAGTACCCCAAGGGTCTGTGCTAGGCCCATTTTTATTCTTATACATTAATGATATTACTGAAGGCATACATAATGAAATTAGATTATTCGCGGATGATACATCATTGTTTGCAATAGTGGACACTGATATTAATACTCCTACATCATCTCTTACAACCAATCATGATAAAATAAAGCAATGGTCAAACTCTTTGGCAGTAGACTTCAATGCTGATAAACCATAAAATGTTAATTTTAACAAGAAGCAACGACTTTTCCCAGACATTCATTTTGGTGAAAGCGGAAAAATTATTAAACGATCTAATAGTCATACACATCTTGGACTTCTATTCCAATCCGATGGTAGCTGGAATAATCATGAAAAAGCTTGTAAGAGATTTAATATCTTAAGACTATCAAAACACACATTAGATAGAAATTCTTTAATTAAGATATATCTAGCGTTCATTAGACCGGTCCTTGAATATGCTGATGTAGTATGGGATAATTGCTCACAAGAAAATGCAGAATTGCTAGAAAAGGTCCAAGTAGAAGCCGCAAGAATTATTACTGATCTGAGAGTAAATTCCTCAGGATCTAATCTATACGACGAAATCAGCTGGGAGCCATTATATCAGAGAAGAACAAACCATAAACTAATATTATTTTATAAAATGTTCCATGGTATTGCCCCTAATTATCTTAACGAATTATTACAGCCCTTCCAACCAGTGCAACACTCTTATAGTTTGAGATCAGATGGTAATAATCTTACTTTACCATTATGTAGAACTGTATCATACTATGGAAGTTTTATTCCTTCAGCTATAAAACTGTGGAATAATCTTAGTTCTGATGTGAAAATGTCACCTTTTTTATCAATTTATTTAAAAAATAAACCAACCTTTAGCAGTTGTAAATACTTCAACTATGGTAGCAGAAACGAGAATATACTTCACTGTCAACTACGTAATAAAGCTAGTAATCTTAAAGCACACCTAAAAGATCATTGTATAATAGCCGATGCATCTTGTCCGAAGTTAAATTACCATACAGAAGATAATGAACACTTTTTTATTGATTGTCCAGCATATAGCATTCAAAGATACAAAGTAAGAAAAAACTTAAATGAGCTTGATGTACCTTATGATCTGAAAATTCGTTTACAAGGGAGTTCGGAGTATACGTTCCAAACGAACCTCAATATTAAAAAAATTTTACATGTATATATCAAGTTAGTTAAACGTTATTAATCATATTCTTTTGTTTTTACTATGCATTCTTGTCACTTTATACATGTTTATATTTATTGTGCTTATTTTGATCTGGATCTGTGTGAGTCAGGGTGTGGTTGCGTGTGTGAGGGTGTGAGTGAATGCGTATGTGAGCACCCATATCTAAATATACATTGTAAATATATATTCTGTTCATTTAATTGTAACCTTGACCTGTTGTATAGAGAGGGTATTTATAGGCTTATGCCTGGTGCCCAATCTATTCAGTTTACTGAATAAATATTGTTTAAATTAAATACACATCTATGCAGCAAAATCAATAGCTTGAAGATCAAGTCTGCGTTTAATTTAGCAATATATAGCAAGGTATATTTATATTGAAGTGCAGTCGGCTCCAGAGCAGGTTTCAGTGTATCTTAATTCGTCTTTCTGTAACCATTTTTAAGATTTAATTAAATTTTGTTTCCCGATTAATATTTGTAACAGATTGTTTCTTCCGCCTTATCACAAAGAATACCAAACATAAAGTACACATTATAATTTACCGTTAAATAAATTATATAATAACATATTCAAAAATAATAATATATTAGTAAATATTGAAATAGTAAGAAGAAGACATAATTTAAATATAATACTTTAAAGATCTTACATAAATCTTTAATATAATCAGGCAATAAAAAAGATCTGTAATATAATTTAGCTTCTGTCACTAACCTTTTAAAAATAGTGCCTTCTTAGAATAACATAGGATCAATTAATCGCTGAATTACAATTTAATTAATAGCATCACAGTTGTGATTACATGATTTATTTCAATAGATCATTTTGTAGGCGTATTGTATATTAAATGATTTATTTATATAAAATAATGTATATCTTAAATTCATACTTTTATGCTTATTTTTTAGTTTTTTTTAAAAGATCTTGTAAGAGATCACATCGATGAGATTAATTTATATTTAATTTAGACAACAATAAGAAGTACAAGAATAACAATATGCTTCATAATGTTTTGTCAAACGATACAACCCCTTATTCCTTATTAACAATGAAAAACTGTAATCTATCCTCTGTATAAAAGTTATATTTTTTATTAAAAAAAAAATCAAAAGCGAAGTAACAAACTCAATGTGTACTAACTATGATAAACGATGTTTTATCTTTACAATGTCTATTCAAAATTCTTTTCTAATACAAGTCGATATTTAAATTCATTTCAATAAATATGATTCTCAAAATCGGTATTACAGCTTTTCCAGTGCTTGTATTTATTTTAAAATCCGAAAAGTCATTAAATTTTCTGTCGAAATACCATATAAATGGAAATTTTACCGAGACGTAAAGAATGGGTGGACTTAACTGGTCAGAAAAAAATGCCGTAAATTTAAATTTCATAAAATGTTTAATTTTTTCTCTCATATAAGCCCACGAAAGCTTAACCGTGTATTCATGGTATGGATGTGAATTTAAAACGCTCTTTTCTGTGAAAACTAAATAAATATCGAAGGCATGGTGTCTGAAGATTTCTTGAATATCAATAAATAATCAGGGGCACGCGTTTTTCATCGTCTGAATACATAGTCAGCGCATGTATGTCGGCTGCTTTTAAGAAAACTGTAGTTGTATACTGAACAAAATAATGTCATATTAAAAAAAGAAGTGCCGACAAACGTGCGCTCACACTTAATTTAACCAAAAAACATGTTCAAAACCAACTTCTAACTTCCACTGTTACGACTGCGATCGACCTGTTAAATATTACAATTCATCACGTGATGTTCACCTGCGAGTGTACTCGTGAAAGCAGTCACATTGTATACCTTTACCTGACCTCGTTTTAAATAATGTTTGAGTGCGGTTGGTTGCCGTTTTCAGAATTTAGATTATTAAATTTTGTTTTAATTTTGTGTGTCATCAAATTTTTTAAATAAGTTCATATTGACATCGCTATAATATGCTGAACAAGTATTCGATTTTTTGGAGAGAGAGAGAGAGAGAGAGGGATAGAGAGAGATGTCGGCAATGACGCTGATCGATAGCCTCGCCTCCTATAAATATTGATTATGTGATCTAAAAAACCTCTCCGGATACATGTCGAATTCTGGAAGACGACACTAATGTATCGTTGCTTCAATTTTGATACATGGCAACAGGGCATTGATTTTATACAAATGTTCCACCCAATATAACCAAGTATACGTAGCTCTTTCCATTGCTTGTAATATAATATTTTGGATTCACTTCATTTACAGTTTGATAGAAAAGTTGCAAAAAGATCCAAAATAGGGCGTTAAGTCCACCCATTCTTTAGCAATTTATCCTTAAAAATTAGTATTTTATTTTTAGCGATATGTAATTTTAGCGATCTTCAAATGCTCACTAAAGAAGCTATAATAAATAATACGTAATTAAATTATAAACATATTAAATTTTAGTTGGCACTCTCGCTAATAATGCCAAAATCAAATCCTCGCTAAAAATTCTGCTTATACGGTATTAAGAAATAAGATATCATTTTTAGAGTGTCATTGGGATATGACAAGAAGTCGGTCACGTGATCAAATTCTATAACGCCCGAAGGGCGTTATAGTTGATTTGATCACGTACCGACTTCATGTCATATCCCATTGACACTCTAAAAATGATATTTCATTTCTTATATTTATATTTTTATTTCTATTCACATTACAAAGACCAAATGCTCTAATTAGACTTTGTTATTGAATACAACATAACGGATAAATACGACGTCATATGACGTCACAATCCAGACTTACCAAATGTCTCGTGCACTTTGATCATGTGACCGACTGCATGTCATTGAAAATTGAATTTCATTTTTTTAGTATTGTCATATAAGGAAAGACATTGGCAAATGTAAATATACAAAATTGAACACTATTAGTGTGTTTTTATCATCATGACAGTCTCTTTTATCTCTGTACCATCAAGTACTGTGAGATACCATGGAGCGTGCCATTCTGCTGAGGACCACGGACCGTTGAGAAAGGCTCGGTAGCAAGAGTTATACCACCAGCCTCCTCTACTGTAAGCAGCACAGTTACTATACCATCTGTCGTTGTCCTTGTCTGGGGTGGAGAAGTACATCCCAGACAGATCAAAGTCAAAATTCCCTGAATGTAACATAATGTCACCTGGATAAGTAAAGAAAATGAATATTAAGAAAAAGGAATATGAGCCAATAAATGTCGCCAATGAGATTTCATTCCAGGTAGACTACATTCTTACACCATTATTCTTTATTTTACGCTTAATTTAATCGATTTGTGATTTAATTGGTGATTTATCCAATGTAACCATGTTAACATGGTTATCTACCCGATTAATATCACTTTATATAAGTACACTACATGACTACCAATTAAGTGATACCTAAATTAAGATATTGGATAAAATACTTTCTTGAATGCGTTCGTGATGTTTAAATCTAGATAAAATAACTTGCATCATTTTTACACTTGTCCATAGATACCATTACCATATTTCTTTTTATAATAACTATTTACAGAGGAAATAGATTATATATAAAGTTCAGGTAGAAAAAAAGAACTACAATGTACTCATAAACATCTTAGGGATTGTGATCTTATCCATTTAAGGACATTGATTTCTTGACGTAATTCGACTTTATATCACCAACAAACTTCTCTACTACTAAAGTCATCACTACTTCATTAATAATTTACAGATGTATAAAACGCCCCCAAAAATTTTGGATACACCCAACTTAGTGGTCCGACGACTCACCTAATGTACCTTCCGTTGGTCCAGCCAGGTAAAGTCTGTATTTGTCTGTCTCGTTCTTTACAGAGAATTCCCCGTATTGTTCATATAGAGTAGTTCCATTGTTCAAAGTAATGGACACGTACAGAGAAGACTTGTTTTTGGTTAATTGATGGATGACGTCATTTCCTAAAATAGAATAGTGAATGCCATGGCATGATGTATTTTCTTGAAATACATCTATTACAAGATAGGATTCTTGTCTGGTTTCTGACTAAATGAAACATTTAAAGTATATCTGCTGAATTATTTTTATAAATGAATTGGTGTTTATGATTCTTAAGATTATGAATATCTATTTCTTCTCCAAAACCACTGAATCAAATCCAATCAAACTTGCCACAAATTATACTTGTGTAATGGAAACTCAAGTTTGTTCAAATGAATAGGCATTCCCTCTTTCAAGTAAGATAATGAAGAATTACAGGTATTTAATAATTTCAAAAATAAAATATGGTAACATGTTTTAAAAGTCCTTTTAAAAATTTTTGTCGTGGAACGTTGAAAGAGGAAGCATACTCAGGAAGTGTCAATTAAAGCTTGTTCAAATCATGACCCTTGCATTTAGGGTTGTATCACATTGGACGATCAAATTTTCACAAGGGAATACAAAAGAAATCTTATTTTGTTAGAAGAACAACAAAATTATGATTGGTCATTGTTGTAAATAAGTATCCTCAAGTAGAGTTTATTCAAAATTATGCAAATCATGACCCCTGGGAGTAGGGTGAGGCCACAATGGACGATTACGATTTACACGGGAATAAATGGAGAAAATTTTTTTAAAAACTTTTTCTCAACAATAACACAACCATTATCCTTTATGCTATATATGTTAAATCTTCATCACCTTAATTCATCTGAGAGCTTACTAAGGCGAAATGTAAAGTATACTAAAAAATCTTATTTCATATAGAAGTAATTAAAACTTCAAGTTCTAGACGGGTTTGATTGATTTGAGATTATTTGAGATTACAAGAAGGAATTATTCCTCTTTTATCATTCTGTTTGGAAAAATAAAAACGAATTAATAAAATTGCCGTTACTGTTATAAGGATGTCTATTATCAGAATCACGATATTAAGTTTTGTTCTTCTTTCAACTTATCAGGATACTTGGTAAAACAAAAATAAAGAACTTCCTTTATCCATGCATTCCTTTATTCATGACATCGCATAAAATGTATCTTAACCTTATTATATTTTTACAGAAACTAATTTATAAAATATTAACAGAATATACAACTTTTGAACACGAAATTAGGTAAAAAAAAATACTCCGCATTATACATTTTTAATCAATTGAGACTTGATATCCATTACAAGAATTAAATACATGCATAAAATATGCATACCTATCCAATAAGACGAATAGATAGAACCAAAGCCTTCTTTGTACTCATTCCAAGTTCTGTTGAAATCCGTTGATCCGTCAATACGCCTCTGTATAACCTATTATATATAGAGAAAAATAGATTTTTCAAATCATTGATATTTCATCATATATATAGTTATATAATTTTATCTGTTATAATTTCATGCATTGGTTATTTACCCATCACACTGACCGTCCACCCTCCATATTTTGTATCCATATCACAGAAAACATCCACTGAACGGTTGTACCAGGGATAGATTGTATAAACACAGGACGCAGTATAACCGTCAGCAAGCAAACTTTTACAGTCCATAGGACGAATGTTCTCTGAATTTTAACCAAAGAAAAATCAATTATAAATTATATTTATATACAAAGTAAAATATAGCAGAAAAAAAATGAAGAACAAGGAAATGAAAAACTATATACAATAAAGTATCAATGTAAAAGATTAAACTATTTACTTTATTTTACCTAAAATAAAGAAAATGATTTGGGGTCCTATATAAAAACTGTGTTTAACATTAATTGTGGTGTATAAAAGATGATATACACCCACAATATTATATAAAGATGCGTTATAGCAACTGCTTATAAAAAACGATGCTTAATGATACAAATATCATTAAGCGTTACAAACTTAATGTAGTAAATTATTGCATTAATGGTTGATTTCTTTGACCGCTAATGCGAAATCACCGTTTTATGAATAGCGAATGACCTAGTCAACCATTTATGCAATGATTTTAAATGCTTAATGATATTTGTATCATTATTTAGCACTTTACAACTTACTTAAGTGTTATGCAACATACACTTAATGTTCACTTCATAAAAAATAGAAATTTAACATTTCCCCGCAAGCATCATATGGCGTGGTACACGTTTCTCTTAAGTTTAGCTTAAATAATAACATGACGTTATATTTTAATGCAAAAATAACTTCTCTTATTTAATGAGATGTTTGAAAGTATTAATAAAAGGAAATTGGCATGAAATTAAAGATTAAATGAACTTTTTAAAGTGCGTAAAAATGCGTGATTGCAAGGAGATGGTATGTGCGGGATTTTTGCGTTAGAAATAGGAAATGGTATATGCGTTAAAATGCGTGATTGCGGGGAAGGGGGTTAAGTGACGTTATATCTTTGATGGTTGCTACATTGCATTGATTTCTACAATAAATATTAGCCTACGAAAGTGTACGACAACCCTCGAATATTAAAAATTGCTTATCCCTGATTCCTTAATGAATAACTGCTTAGAAATTTAGAAATTTCAACATGAATTTCTATTTTCATCTTTCGAGGTAATTTGTTTTATAGGATATAAAAATGTCAGCATTAATACAATTATTTACTGTTTAAGGAAGATTCTAAGTGTTTAATAAATGACTAATGTTTAAAAAATTCAAGGTAGAATTTAATTTAACGCTCCCCTAATCTGCAAGATCCTTACGTTCATTAGAGTATGACGTAAAATAAGATAAGATTAGTCTTGCACACTATCCGACTGATTAATAGGGTTGTCTCGCATACATCCCAAATTCAGGGTTAGTCATCGCACACAACTTACTAATTAGGGATAGTGTGCTGCACCTGCTAAAAGTCTTAGTGACTCGTTCTTTTAGATCAGCTAAGAAATTCAGTTGCATCTGTAAGTATTGCAAGGTCCTGATTCAGATGTAACAGTTAAGGCATTACGATGATTTGATTACATGGAAGATTTGCTGTGTCTCCAAAAAATGACAACACGTAATCGCCGCAAAACCTTCGTTCACATTACTTTTTGTTGATTTTTTTTTTCAATGAATAAACAATATCTATTTTTTTTTCAGAAAAAGGTTAAAAGGTTTGTTTGAGGACGATTTTTTAAATTTAACCTGCAACCGTAGAATTGGACTTGGGGTCCAAATCACCAAAAAGCTCAACCGATCTTGTTTTTACTTAAGTCAACGACACTACATTTTAACGCATTATTCAGGGGACTAGAAAAATAAAGTCCCCAGAGTTTAAAATTCTTATATTATTTTAAAACATGCATTAAAAAAATGTTTTAACTTAAAAAGTATAGCAATGTAATACCCCGCAACCTATTTTGAAACAGAGATAAATGCATGATATTTTGAATTGATTACAATTTCGGACCAAAAATATACACCCACATAAAATCGGGTATATGAAAAATACAAACTACTTATTAGCGTATCGACATATGGTTGAGTATATACTGTATTACCTCCAGAGTCCTGAAAATAGTATCTCCATCCTACTTCCGGTCCTGCTGAATTAGTTGAATGACATCCGGTGTGAACTCGACATTTCTTTCTTTGTAAATTGACACCAAAGTAAGTGCACCCCATACCACACATTACTGAGCACATAATCAGTGAATAAGCTTCATATTCAGCCAACAGGTTTTCCTGGAGAATATTTTCATCTATGTCTATTTTAGCAGCGTAGTGCCTTGATATAGATGCGGCTCGTTGAACCAATATAATAAATAAAGCTATATACATTGCCCTAATGTTGTAGGCTGTCATAGTCTTTGTGCATGAAAATTTCACTGAGTTATGAGACATCATCTAAAAGGTAGAATAGTTATAATAGCATATCTCTTTATACACTTTTAATAGTAGTCTACAGAAGTAATATTGGATTTTATCAAGCTCCCTTTTCATTGGATGTTTATCAGCTCGGGTACACTACCTTAAATATATAGGAAGACAATTTTTTTTTAACACGTGACGATGTTTTCGTCACACCTGTTCTCCAATCAATTGAATGAGTCCCAGAGCATGACAGACCACTGCGTATTTCCAATTCCAGAGCGACACGTGGTTTTCGTTGATTTGTTCTCTTCCATGGCCATCGAATAAATAGTATACTGTAGCATCTTTATTTCTTTATTAGGCCAAAATTGAAAGATCATATTCCAAAGACACTGACAGGTGCTCACAATCAATTGGACTTGTTTTAGATGATTAATTGTTACATCAAATACGAAATAAACGCATGTACATGAAAAGATTTTGATAATATTGAGAGTCAAATAATAATTGCCTGAATATAATCATGTGTATAGAACTTATTTATCATTTTCTATGATATCGATTACACGTTCAAAATGAAATGCTTTACTTAAATTTACCAATACTTTAGATTTTAATGCGATAAAACCTTTTATAATTATATACGTCAAAGCATTTCACACTCTCATTAATCCATTGAACACAGTATGTTTCGGCACATAGGTTGCTTAGTAACTAAATTGGGATATATCATTGAGTGAAATGCTGACTGAGGTTTTTCATACTAATAGTAAGGCCATTGTTTATGCACTGATTTGACGACTTCCGTTATTTCCCGATCATGACATGGCTGGTGTTACCGGTCGGCAGGGGATGCTCACTCATCAATGACACTATATCCAACCTCTGATGTTTTGGAGATTCGTGTTTGCACTGCTCTTGTTTTATATTTTTTGATGGACTTTTGATCTTGAACACTCTTCGTTATCTTCATACTATGTTTTATTCTGATTGCTTTAAAAATAGTCGTTGAACAAATCACCGGTTATGATCGACAACAGATAGGATAGAGTATAACTAGGATTCATAAAAGAAACTCAGGTACACTTACAAAATGTTTCATCAGTCGGTCGGACTTAATTTTCGCGATCACGTTAAATATTATAGCAGGAACACAGAAACACAGAAACAAGAAGCCCATGGGTCACATCGCTCACCTGAGAAGCTTTGACCATTCCGTTTTTTTTCCCAGATTCCCCCCTTGTAATACCTACCCCACTGATCCTTATTTTAACAATTTGAAATCTACACTACTCCAGGATGCGTCCACATAAGTTTCAGCTTTTCTGGCTCAAGGGTTCTTGAGTACAAGATTTTCTCAGATTTTTCCTATATACTTTTAAGTGAAACTTTGATTCCCCATTGTGGCCCCGCCCTACCCCCGGGGGTCACGATTTGAACAATTTAGAATTTACACTACCCCAGAATGTTTCCACATAAGTTTCAGCTTTTCTGGCCCAGTGGTTCTTGAGAAGAAGAGTTTTTAATGACCCAAACTTTTTTGTCTTTTCTTGATTATCTCCCCTTGTGAGGAGACTTGGCTCTTTATTTTAACAATTTAAATTTCCCTTAACCCAAGGATGCTTTGTACCAAGTTTGGTCAAAATTAGCCCAGTGGTTCTTGAGAAGAAGTCGAAAATGTAAAAAGTATACAGACGGACAGACGGACAGACGACGGACAGCATGTGATCAGAAAAGCTCACTTGAGCTAAAGACGATTTATTTTCATTTCAAATTGAACTGAAAGAGACAAAATACACGCGTCGTTTTAAATAATGTACTTCAATAAATATGTACAGTATACAAGTATATACATAATTGTATTTACGAACGTGTTCTTAAAGTAGTGAATCAGCCTAGTTTATATGATTATTCATGGAGAGTGCAGTTCGGTGGTCTATTATTCCAAAAATTTTAGATTGCATTCCCATTCTGCTTGCAATTAAAATGCTTCTTTGATATTTTTAATCATTATTTAATATTATTAAAACTTCAACTCTTCATATTCCTGTTGTTTTTCTTCAATATGCACTTCATCGAAGTCACATCTGTAGAAAAAAATAATAAACAACGATTCCCATCAAGCAACTTTTTTGCACCAAAAATTATTTGTCAATCTCAAAAAGGCAATTAATATATAATTTGTTTACCTGCTTTATTCTACTAAAAACAGAACTGATATCAGAAAGTATCATTATACATGTTCTTCATCCTTGCGATAGAATTTAAGTATTATCTTTTTCGGTGTTTTGCAATTGTTTTTCACTGATACCTACAGATATGAATAGATGAATATATATAGTAATATAATTTTTTGTCTAGCACACAGACTGTTATCTACCACACAGAAAATATGCTTTAGAATGTTAAAAAGAAATTATTCTAAAATTATATAAGTATTGTAGCTTACATTTTTGATTCACTTTCGTGTTTTAATGTATCTTCTTCCTTCAAAATTTCGCTGTTAAAACCTTCATTTTCAAAACTACCATCTGCATATGATATGTCATATCCTAAAAATGTATGATTGATATCGTTCATTTTGTGGAAACGGGCATATCAATTAAAAAATATTTATGTTATTTAGGTTTAAAAATACATAAAAAGATAAAGATGCGATAGGCTAAAATCATTACTAGAATTGTTAATTTTCTTTTTTTCCAAGATTCAAAAAGTTTTTCTAAGTCGTCTACAATTTTTGTCCAGTTTTTATTGTAACATAGTTCCTTATCATGCCCTATGAAGATCCCTAAGGCTTTTATACAAGAATTATTAACGTCAACATTTTCTATTTGCCGATACAAATTTTTCCATTGGCCTGTTAAAAGACATTCTGTTTTGGACATGTTTAGTTTCATACCAGATACTTTACTGAATTTTTCTATAACCTCTAAAGAATGTTTGAGGGACTTCTTATCCTTTAATGGAAGTGTGCAGTCATCTGCATGTTGAAACTTTTTTTGTTTTTTCTTGATTATCTCCCCTTGTGAGGGAACTTGGCCGTCCATTTTATCAATTTAAATTCACCTTTCCCCAAGGATGCTTTGTACCAAGTTTGGTCAAAATTTGCCCAGTGGTTCTAGAGAGGAAGTCAAAATTGTGAAAAGTTTACAGACGGACGGACGACGGACAAAATGTGATCAGAAAAGCTTACTTGAGCTTTTCTGGTCACGTGAGCTAAAAAAAAAATTTTTTTTTACATTTACATTAATGTATTGTTAATTATAAATAAAGTTAATTAATTGAAACCATAGAAATATGTAACTATTCATATTTTTAAACAATGGTTTAATACATGCATGAATACAAAAAGATTATTGTGATACAAATTTAGTATCTCTATTTTACAGAATCAAAACTCCGTGGAATGTCTGTTCAATAACTAATGCACTTAACGTTCACTGTGACTCACAAGGTGAACACGGAACAGTACAAGCTATTGTTTATATAAGACAATCAAATAATACTAAACGTCCAGTATACCTCCGCTATTCGGAGGTTATCCTTAGTGCTAACTTTGGACACTGTGAAGTCAATAATTGTCATTACAGCACCATTCTTTGCTACAGTATAAGTCACATTATCCAACGATGGGGTATACGATGAGATACCGATGCGTTTTTTTATGAAAATGGCGTGGTTGCCGGCCGGGCACCACTAGTGATCGGACGGTGACTGAGGCTTTTTTTGCGAATCGGTGGGGTCATCGGTAGGAAATAATTCGTAGTTAAAATTCAGCGATGTCTCCAACGATGCCTCACATCGCTCCTCATCGGCAACCCATCATTAACACATCTTTCAAGGATCGCCGATGTATGGCCGAGCATCGTCCAATATCCGTTGAATCTGAGGTCATCGAGGAGTTAAGTGGGGTTTATCAGATAACCACCGATCATCGGTCGATGTTCGACCAAACATTGACCCGTAATCGACCGATGTACGAACGATGTTCACCAATGTATGAGAGATGTAATATACATCGGCCGATTATCCTAGAACAACTTTTATGATTAGCAATGCATCGCTGGGCCTTTGTAAGTCCGGCCGGCAACACAACATTTTTCTCATAAAACGCAATTGGTTGCCAATCGTATGCACATCGCTGGATAATGTGACTGATACTTTAAGGACTACTAGACTGATGTGGACCGATGTTGGGGCATCGTTAACACCACGGATTACTAACAATTACCACCGGTCTACGGCTACCGGCCGGGAGATGTGACCTAGGCATACTTTGGCATCGTTAACAATGACAGTGGCTGAATTCTCTGGCCAGTTATCAAAGCTTGTGGTTTCCTTCACGTATTTTGATGCTCCAAACACGTTAAAAGCAAAGGTGAAAAAGGACTGAATTTCACTCCCCTTGTTTGAACGGCAGTTTCTTACAAATCCTTTATATGTTGTGAAATTTCCATTCTTGGATCGTTTTATTCCAAACTTGCAGCTTGGTATGAACTCTCTCTGAGTCATGTTTCCTGAATAAGGTGTCTCTAGTCGAAGCATCAGAATTTCTGACGCCGACTCCAATCGTAAAGATAAAACTGGGTACGAATATTTATTGAACGATCCAGTATAGTTTTCTTCAAATATCCCTCACTGTCTGAAACTGAAAAAAAGTCAAGAATTCAAAATGAAGGATATATTATCCCTGTTTAAAATTCCAATCACCCTTATCGACAATACGAAAAACGTGCTCAAAAATTGAAAATTAAAAAATCTTTGACAAGACTGTATCTCTAGTGGTATAATCTTGGGAGTCTCTGAGTGAAGCGTTCTAAGCATATTGCTTTTTGAAAGGAAGCTAAAAGATGTAGGAGAAGTTGCTTATGAAAGGATTTCACAAAACATTCTATTTTAATAACCATGGCTATACCCTTTGTCTAAATTTTTAAAAAGACGTACAGAATGAATACAAGTATCTCAGAATAGTGTGCTATTGTAAAGTCTTTATGAAATTAAAACAAAACTCTATAGGAAAGGAAGCGTTGTTTTTAGTAAGAAAACCTTATTGAAAATGTGTTCACGAATACATAGACGGTCGGACGATGGTATCCTAACTATCATCTGATTGCTGGCCAATAGCTTAAAAAAACACACATGTATGCGAGTTAAATAGCGCTTGTTCCAAATAGGATATTTAAAGATAAAATTTCCATCTGCTCCAAATTTCACCATTTTTTTCTTATCCAAACAATGATTTTTCAGTAAAAACGATAGTATAAGATTCAAATAAAAAAATACTTTAAAGTATTAGTGTTGCTTACTTTTTTTTCTGCAAATTAATGAATAATATGTCAAATCATGATGTGAAGAACATTTGATATGGTAAATAAAAAGATGAATTATTTTTTATCTCACAATAAAATTAGAAGTACATGTATGAGGTATATATCAAAATAGTATTTACTCTCATACCTATTTGATTCTCATAAGAAAATGTACAGGAGTGTTGCTTTTTAAATCAGAATATCAAATTGATTTCTGTGCTAGTAAAAAAAAACGCATACATCAACAAGAGTTATCTTTTCATTATCGCCCTTGAAAATATTTTTAGAGATTCCTGTAACAATTGAATGAATAAATGATTAGAGATAGAAATGTCTCAATTTACACCGTTTAAAGGAACTGGGTATAAATATTTTAGAGAAAGTGTTATAAATTATGAAAATATTGCCGATAGAAACTATAAATCAACATCTGTAATGTAGAACAGATTCGACTGAGTTGACAATAAAATGGTCTTCAGAATTGAAATCTGTAAAATCTGACATGACAATACTTTGAATTTCATAGAACAATGTCTTCAGATAGCTCTCTCTCTCTCTCTCTCTCTCTCTCCTCAATTGTCAAATGGATATTACACTTAAAAGCAAGAAAATCATTCAAAATTAGTTCTTTCCAAATATTATATTCTAAAATACATAATCGTTTGGAAAAAGGCATTACAATATATTTATTAATCTTAGAACTTGTCTTTGTTAAATGTTCCATCAAGGCTCGTGGCATAATTAACTTTCAAATCAGGAGGCCCCTGAAATCTGCCGTCATAGGACTTCACTCTCTCATGTTCCGTTGATGTCATTGTCCAAATCATGGGTTTAATTTTACTTCTCCCTAATGGTCGCAAGGTCTCTGTTAACTGAAAAAGATTCAAAGGAACTGATCAAACGAGAAACCTATGTAAAGAGACGAGTATCTGAGTATCATGATACAGAATTATTTAAAATCACAATAAAAACAAGAGGCCAATGGGCCACATCGCTCACCTGAGCACTAAGCCTATGAAAAAGTAGAAAATGGTTTATATTGTAAAGTTTAAATCCAAAAGAAGACACATGACCAATCATGTATTTGCTATTTTTTTAGAAAATGATTTTAAAAGAATTTTCCTATATATTTCTATGTAAAACTTAAGTCGGCCATTTTGGTCCAGCCCTACCCAGGGGGATTGGGGGAGGGGTCATGATTTGAACAAACTTGAATCTACACTACCTGAGCATGTTTCTATCTAAATATGATGAATTATGACTTTTTCATTCTTGAGAAGAAGAATTTAAAAGAATTTTCCTATATATTTCTATGTAAAATTTTGGTTGGCCATTTTGGCCCTGCCCTACCCCTAGGGGTCATGATTTGAACAAACTTGAATCTTCACTTCCTGAGCATGCTTCCATATAAATATGATGTATAATGGCTTTGTCATTCCTGAGAAGATTTTAAAAGAATTTTCCTATATATTTCTATGTAAAACTTTGATCGGCCATTTTTGCCCCGCCCTACCCCTGGGGAGCTTGATTTGAACAAATTTGAATCTACATTACCTGAGCATGCTTCCATATAAATATGATGAATTATGGCTTTGTCATTCTTGAGAAGAAGATTTTTAAAGAATTTTCCAATTTAATTCTATGTAAAACTTTGGTCAGCCATTTTGGCCCTGCCTTACCCCCGGGGGTCATGATTTGAACAAACTTGAATTTACACTACCTGAGCATGCTTCCGAATAAATATGATGAATTATGGCTTTGTCATTCTTGAGAAAAAGATTTTGAAGGAATTTTCCTTTATATTTCTATGTTAAAGTTTGATCGGCCATTTTGGCCCCGCCCTACCCCAGGGGGTCATGATTTGAACAATTTTGAATTTACACTACCTGAGCATGCTTCCATATAAATATGATGAATTATGGCTTTGTCATTCGAGAGAAGAAGATTTTTAAAGAATTTCCTATATATTTCTATGTAAAACTTTGGACGGCCATTTTGGCCCAGCCCTACCCCCGGGGGTCATGATTAAAACAAATTTGAATCTACACTACCTGAGGATGTTTCTTCATAAGTTTCAACTTTCTTGGCACAGTGGTTCTTGAGAAGAAAATTTTTAAAATATGCCCCCAAATTTTCAGTTATTTCCAATTATCTCCCTTTGAATGAGGGCGTAGCCCTTCATTTGAAAAAACTTGAATTCCCTTTACCCAAGGATGCTTTGTGGCAAGTTTGGTAGGAATTGGCCCAGCGGTTCTTGAGAAGAAGTCGAAAATGTGAAAAGTTTACAGAAAGACAGACAGACAGACGGACGCCGGACAAAATGTGATCAGAAAAGCTCACTTGAGCTTTCAGCTAAGGTGAGCTAAAAATGATTTAACGTCAATTGTACAGCTTCTGTTTTGTGAGCTTAATATATGCCACAAATACTTAAATACTTCATCCTTGGTTTTTCTGCACACACATCATCTGCTTTCATACATGTCCTTCCCATAACGATTCAACAAAATAGTTTAAACCTTCTTCAATACCTAGCAGAGATGTACTCTGTGAAAATACAAAATATGACTTATTTTAAATATTTTCTCATTGTATTACTTTTCGAAAATGAAACTTTAAGAAAAATGTAGAATGATATAAGAATTTGAAGTATCTTACACAATCAGCCTCTAAGTTCCACATTAAGAGAATACTTGCAATTATAGCAATCAAGCTTGTTAGTGTCCCCATCTTCTTCCGAATTATCTCTGTTGCTATGGAAGTACCAAATATAAGATTACATATGGTATGGATGTTATACAGCTATAAGATATACTACATATACATAGTCTATATAATGTAACCCTTATTTCATAACAAGTAATTATGGAAAGGTTAAAAGTCACTTATAGATCATTGGCCTTGTGTCCTGTCACGTTAATGTTGATTTAATATCTAAAAGGTCACTTCATGTTTTAAAGAAATTACCATTTCAAAGTTACTGTACTAAATTAAACAACGTCATTATCTGTAAACAATTTCTCAATGTAATAATAACAATTTAAATTTTGATGTCAAAAGAGGTCAACAATGAGTTTGCTCGCACAGCATTTAAGAAGTATCACTAGTATTTACACAAAGAAATCACAATGCAAACTTTAGGGGAAAATAATAAAATTGGTATTTGTTGCTTCCCATTGTAGTTTTCAAAGAATTGTAGATGTTCGCTTTAGTGTTCTGGGTTAGGGTTAACTACAAGAAAACAAAATTAGACTGACGCGTAGACAGAGCGAACCAGTGCACAACCTCCTTTGGAGTATGTAATACATGCTCCAAAAATTGGACACATCCTTATCGGTCGTATATACTACTAGAGGAAACTATGTAGTGAATATTACAAAATTCGCAGTACCCCTTGACATACCCATATTGCAATATTTTAACATATTTGTCTGTAGATTTCTTTAGAGGGGAAATTGTTGATAGAAATGCAGAAACGTACTTTAAGACATTAGGCGTGTCATTTGTCATCAAATAATAACGGGTTTTTTAAGCATTAAAACCTTAAAAGAGTCCATTGTTTTATTATATAGTCCGGGATTGAATAAATAATATATTGAAGACTGCATGACGACTCCATGTCATTTATGAACTTCCGTTATTGATAATTAAAAAAATAATCTGTGTTTTCCTTTCCGACTTGCTCTTTGTGTAAGAAATCCGAATAATTAAAAATCATATCCTGTGATAGCACTCTTCTTGCTCAAATACGAAGCTGGTTGCAGCCATTGTTTGCAAGGTTCTTTGAGGTATTGATTATGACGTCACAATGCCGATGCACGCGCACTCACCGTCCGGTGAAAACGGCATATGTAATGTTATGTTCTGTTTGCGTTTTTATAATATTTAAAAGACTATATCATTATCGTTATATTTCGTTTTATAAATACTCAGAATCTGTTTAATTGATAAACAAAAACTTTAGATTATTTGTACATGTACCTTGGTAGAGCACATACCATATTTGAAAATTATGTACATGATAATCTTCTGATTGCGAGACACCTTTCGTATTGATTTTCTTTTCTCTGTAGGATACTTTGAGTATATTCGTAAGTTGTTTGTTTTGATCAATATAACTAAAACAGTTTTTTTTCTAATGAACACTTAAATTCATTTGCATGAACGGACTGTGTTGCCTCATGAGGAAATATCCTAATTAGGCCTTTTCATTTCTAGAATTATAGATATGAGGGAAATAAAAGTAAGATTTCCAATTTTAAATAAATGTCCAATACATGTATATACGAAGAGATTATCTTGTAATTTTAACATACGAACCATATAGAGGAACTTGATTTCGTTTGATGTATGAAATTTTTGATTGCTATCCCCATTTGTTAAAATGACAACCTTGCAAGAATAAATGGTATCTTATTCCTTCATTTAGAGATAATAAATGCAAAAAAATTCCCTCTCAGATAGAAAGGGAGTCTAATTTTTTTTTTTTTGTAATTTTCAGGCATTTCATACAGAGAAACTCAGTATTTTATTTTAACCAAAAAGTTCCACGAATTCGACCAGGTACACAGATTTGACAAACTAGACAAGAACCCAATTTTTTTTAAAGATAAAGTACAATTAAGCAATACTCAATGGGCCCTTTTTATTTGCCATTTTACTTCAGAATATATAACCAAATCGTTCTCGTTTGGTAGTAGTTAGATACTAGTAGATATTTCTTATTAAAAAGCACGTTAAGCATCACCTAAATCAGCATGGATTTGAAACAATCGAATATAATTAAATGCCAATGGAAACCCTTAATTTGAAAAAGTCGTACCGAACTTTCTTTGACTTGCTTTTATGGAAATCTTTAAGGCAACAATATTCTCCAGAACCTTTGTCTTGTTTCATTTTCCAAACCTGAAGAAAAAACACTTTTAAGAAAGAAGAAACACGTCTAGGAATGATAGGATCTACTAAATTCCAATATACGAAGTGCCATACTCAAAAATGTGTTCTAAAAACAATACGAAATGGAATAAAAATGTATTAAGCATATTTTCTCATAAAAAGAGAATAAGTTAAATCTTCAAGACTAAATTAGTCAAAGCGTTTTTGTTTTTTTTCGAGCACCGAGGACATTCTTAATTGAATAACCCTCGTAACAAATACTTTTTTGTTGAGATAAATCTAACAAAGAGGAACTTGAAACTATCATCGTTTACTGTTTAAATAATGAACAATGCAATGAAGTATTATATATAGAATATCTGTTATGAAAGTGTGGGTACAAGTCATATAATACAAGTAAATTCTAAAATATTGAAAGAAAAATCGAAAGAATGCATATATGTAAATGTACACACCCAGTCTGTGGTGATTCAGAAAAAACAACATGTGTAACATCACTAGAGGTGGAATATTAAATAAGCCATGCTATTCTCCTTACAGAATTTGTTTTCTAACACTAGCTCCTCAATGTTATCTCCCTTATAATCTAATACAATTTCAAACACAAGCGCTTTCCTGATCCTTTTATCCAGAGACATGTCTGTGGTGAAGTGTTCGTAGAGATCTTTATTAACGTCACTCAGATACACCCTAATAGGGACGGCTATTCTCTCCTGCGCTATCTGTAAACAATCAAGGGAACGTTCATTCTTACGTAGTCTGTAGAAGTACATAGCAAGATACAGAATGTCTGACACCCATCTGATTGTACATGATAGTCTTAACATTGAAACTTCTTCCGTTCGATATTTATTTGAATATTTACTATTCTGTTTCATAAGGGCAGTGTTCCTTAATTAACTTGATGTCATGCATTGCAATACAGCCATCTGATACGATGAAAGGTTTTACCTTATTAATCTCTCTATCTGAATCATGTAAACTGCAAATTCCTTAAAACTCTCAGGTATTATTGATTTTTTTAACTCTAGAAAAAAGCTGATATCTAATTCGGTGCAGACTTTCAGTGTTTTCTGTTTAAAATAACCTTATTGAGAAAAGGTCGCAGAGTTTGACTAAATAGTAAATATGATATACCTTTACCGTACAATCATGCAATTGACGGAACATCGATGCTTGTACAGAACCGGTGACTTTCAGTCTAAACATGTTGTTTTTTGGAATAAAAAAAGTTTGGACATTCTCCAAAACGTACCCAGTAAATCAATAATTGAAAACATTTCCAGAAATATAACAATAAGTTCTCTGGTTTCCAGGGAGAAGAATTATTTTTCTGAATTTCCCCAAAATACAATTGTTTTCATGAAGTATGAACAAAGAACCGGATTACCGTTTTCAAAATTAATGATTTCCTTTAAGAAAACTTTTAAAAGACCATAACACAAAAATTGACAATGATTCAATGAATACACATGTCTCTGTTCTGCTGTCGAGAAAGAAATTGTCCATTCCTCTTCACAGACAGGTGTACTACCGATTGGAACAACATGGAATCCTGCATTTAATATTTCTGAGAGAACAATCTCTGATTGCCAACCTTGTTGTCTACATCTCTGTATCCATGGTAAAGCTGTTGAAGGCCAGTGGTGAGACTGAAGGCAATGCAAATATTCAAGTTCAGAACCCCGTCCCTTGATATTGGAATAACAGGGTCCGTGTTGAATGGAAGAAACAAAACAGACATCACTTTTCGTTTTGAGTTGCCAGTGTCTATCACGGAATAATATACTAGAAATATAATTTTTGTTTTTCTTAATTACAACGGATGACCTGATCATTATGTCTTTTGAGGAACTCATCAGATTCAGTCTGGTAAATCCTGGTGGTACATCATCACACTCCATCAGAATCATGTTGTGCTGTGAGAAACGGTAGAGACTGATCTGAGAGGGATCACATATCACCTTGTTGTCTGAACGCCACTCCATGTAATCAGATCATTATCACACCCCTAGTAAATTAAACCTCAAAAAAGAAGTATTTGTGATCATACACGTATTTTGGGGGTTACATAATTCTCTTAATTTTCACTTTTTGAATGTAATGATAGTCTGATAAATAATAGATTATTTTAGAATTACGATTGAGGACATTTTAAATAGAAGTACATGCAGAAACAAACCAAAACTGTAGGAGACAATCAACTGTACGTTTTAAGAAGTTCGTGTATGATTATTTACTTATTTTCTTCTCAATTTAATGTCTTCTGTATTTTATTACTATGTATGTAATAAATATAATTAAAACATACCCTTTTCCACATCACATCCTGTATTAGCCCTCGACCAGTATAAGCCCTCTGGCTGATATTGGTGTCTCGGGCTGATACTGGATATGATATGGAAAAGAGTATGTGTTATTCTCTATATATTATCATTTATAATTCTTTATACCTAATTTGATATTCTATACACCAGATAAAAGAGAGGGAAGTATTGTACTTTTCTAATAAATCATACAATTGTTCCAAATGAGTAGTTTTATAACCCTACATTACTCAATAATACCTAAAAACCATTTCAGTTCATATTGAAATAATTACTGGTATTTCTTTTCTTTTTTTTTTAAATTTTTAAAGGTGAATGCAAAAAATATAAAGAATTCCTCAAAGTCTAATTGGTTTATCATGTAATTTAAATCCATATTTAAAACAAAATTATATAACTAACGTATACCTCTAAATACAGCGAATCACAGAATGATTAAAAAAAAAAAAAAAAAAAAAAAAAAAAAAAAAAAAAAAAAAAAAAAAAAAAAAAAAACGGGAGAAGCTGAGAGAAATCACTGCTGCAAGCATACTAATTTTAAATTCTACATCCGTCCCTTTTATGTACATTAAAATGACATTTAATTTTTTTTCTCAATAATTCTTTGCTCAAATATTAAATTAGTTGGACGAATCCAGGGGAAAGTGTCTATGCCATTGCCGATCATAATAGTTGACATTTTATAGCCCTCATTTATGTTAATATTTATTATATAATTGTAACGCATCGATATAATTATTTTTTTTTACCTTTTGAAATCCTCAATTTTGTCATTGTCAAGAATAATAATGGAGGTGCTCCGTTCAGGACCTCAAATACAAGGCTTGGTTCATCACGTAATTGATTTTCTTGTTTTCTGATCCGCATTTACCTCATGGTCAATCATATTTATTAATATTCCCACTGTTTTATCAACTTCTTTGGCAATGACTTGTTGCGTTTTGAAAATACAATCTACTGTATGTAGAATATGCTTCAATTCGGAAACATAAATCTACATATACATAGGATATGTGTATATTGCTGTATAGATAAGTAAAGAGAGCGATGAAAAGGTTAACAATAATGAATCATCAGTATAATATCATTGAAATTTAAAATATTCTTGTCTATCTTTTCAATTTATCTTCTTCCCGTCTTTATGTTAAATGTCTGTCCACAAGATTATGCCACCTTTCTTGTTTAATTCATCACTTCGAACATAAGAAATGACATTTTTGTCAAGTTATTTATAATTGATCTCCTTTTCAGACATAGAAATAGTTTCACTTATGGTGTCATGTTTATTTCATAATTTTCCTAAGTAAACGAGAGTGATATTCCAAGGATTTTAAATGCTTAATTAATCTCTTGATAATACCCACTGTAGATACATTGATGTTATTTTAAAAAAATCATTCTAGTTGGGTATTATGTGCACTGTATATTCTTTAATTGAATTGTACTTTTCAGTTTGTGCATTCGATCTCGAAACTTTATTCGATGAAATACCGTTCGCGGTAGCTCAGTCGATAAAGCGCTCGTTCCGTGATCGGTAGGTCGTGAGTTCGTGTCTCGGCCATGACTGACCAAAGTCGAAAAAAAATGGGTAGCATCTGTTCCTTCGCCATGCGCTCGGCCTTCGAAGTGACGCTTGCGGGTCCTTCGGATGAGACCTTAAAAAACGAGGTCCCGTATCAGCGGCAGGCGTTGGCACGATTAAGATCATTCACTGCTCAATGGCCCTGAGTGCCGAGTAAAAGGTCAAACTTTAAAGCCCTTCATCGGCATACAGTGACGTCCCAATATTAGTGAAAAATTCTCAAGAGGGACGTTAAACAATATACAATCAATTGATTAATCAATCTTCAATGAAATGGGCGGGGGATATAAATATAACTAGCTTTGCTTGGCCTTCAAAAATTAGAAAAGATTTCAAACCTGTTTTGTGGGTAAACTAAATTTACTTAGGTTTGTGAAAATGAAGGTTTAAAACGCACAGGAAACAAAAAAATAAGACAATCACTGTTGATATTCTTAGTTACACAGTCAGTTAGTGACCTAATACGGATTCATACAGGGTGTGAAATGGAAGTCCGTATTGGGCGAGGCGAAGCCGAATCCCAATACGGATTTCATTTCACACCCTCTATGATTTTGTATTAAGTCACTAACTGACTTTATTACAAATTTATCACGCTGTTGACCTTTTCCAACATAAAAAAATATATATATATATTTGTGCATGTTATGAAAATATTAAGTTTTAATCCAATAACAATTAACATCAAATATCGTTACGATAACAAGAACTTTAACTAAACTATCTACGTAAACCGTTTCTTATCCGCCATTTTTATTTACAATAACAACGCTTCGAACGGAATCGCGTGCCCGATTTTAATGTTACGCCTCGTGCGAGACGTAATAATACGGAAAATTTCAGGGCGTCATGTGATTAGCTTTTATCTAATCAGCAATCGACAAATTTGTCTGAAGCAGGATACCCTAACAAACAAAATACTATAGTTAACTATAGTTAACTATAGTTAACTATAGTTAACTATAGTTTACTATAGTTTACTATAGTTAACTATAGTAATTCAAAGTGTCAAAGTGATCGTCAAAGTTTTTCAAAGTGTCAAAGTTTTCGCCAAAGTTTTTCAAAGTGTCAGTTTTCGCCAAAGTTTTTCAAAGTGTCAAAGTTTTTCAAAGTGTCAAAGTTTTCGATAAAGTTTTTCAAAGTGTCAAATTTTTCTTCAAAGTTTTTCAAAGTGTCAAAGTTTTCGCCAAAGTTTTTCAAAGTGTCAAAGTTTTTCACCAAAGTTTTTCAAAGTGTCAAAGTTTTCGATAAAGTTTTTCAAAGTGTCAAAGTTTTCGCCAAAGTTTTTTAAAGTGTCAAAGTTTTCGATAAAGTTTTTCAAAGTATCAAAGTTTTCCATAAACTTTTTAAAAGTTTCAAAGTTTTTGATAAAGTTTTTTGAAGTGTCAAAGTTTTCGATAAAGTTGTCCAAAGTGTTAAAGTTTTCGATAAACTTTTTTAAAGTTTCAAAGTTTTTGATAAAGTTTTTCAAAGTTTCAAAGTTTTCGATAAGGTTTTTTGAAGTGTTGAATTAACCAAGTTTTCGACAAAGTTTTTCAAAGTGTCAAAGTTTGTGATAAAGTTTTTCATTCAAAGTGTCAAAGTTTTCGCCAAAGTTTTTCAAAGTGTCAAAGTTTTCGCCCAAATTTTTCAAAGTGTCAAAGGTTTCGTCAAAGTTTTTTCAAAGTGTCAAAGTTTTCGTCAAAGTTTTTCAAAGTGTCAAAGTTTTCGTCAAAGGTTTTCAAAGTGTCAAAGTATTCGTCAAAGTTTTTCAAAGTGTCAAAGTTACCACTATAGTAATCAAACTTTTTAAAGTGGCTATAGTTAACTATAATATTTTTTTGTCAGGGTAAATATAAAATACATAGTTACTTCTTGAATTATAAGGGATATTTAAGTAATCACTGTCTAGTTTAATCAATTACTGTGGTTTTAAAGTGCACGAGGACCGATGACGTCAAATTTTACTATTAAAAAAATAGTCCCATAAAACACGTAAAAAGTATTGATCATTTAATTACTGTAGTCAAATATCAATATTTACAACATAAACAACAAAAGAATTTTAAATTATGATCAAAACAATCTTGTTAACTAAAATTATATATATATTGCCTAGATTTAATTTGTTGGAAGCACGAACATGTGTATAGGCCCTATGTCACTTCTCTGCCGCCATATTGAATGCAATGTTGCAGTTGTTAAAATAGCAGAGGAATTTGAGTTGCTTATGAAGTCGGATGGTAATGGCTGAGTGACGATGTCTGTATTAGATGATGGAGTACAGATCTCTGTGCTGATTTCTCCACGATGGGCTGTTTACCATGTTTACGAAAGCGGAGTTCTCGGTCTCGCGAGGCCTCGGTGATAATGGACAGCGTTGCACTATAGTGACTTGCTTTTGATCCGAAGATAATTCATTATTTATTTGCTTGTTAAAAGATACACTGCATTGTGATAAGGCTTGAAAAAAGGGGGCGGGACCTAATTTATACGGGAAAAGTTTACTGTGACATCACACAAAAATATGACTTTTATGTATTTCACATAATACCTGAAAATGAAACAGTTTGCAACGTTTTACTGTATTCGCATAATGAACAACAATAAATCTTATCAATGCAGTTAAAAATCTTGCTAGTTAAATCCCATGTAGTTGGTTATAAACAAAGCACTGATCACGATGAGGTAAAAATGAGGTATTTCATGTGCTGTGAGAGGCAGACTGAGGATTTTTTTTTATCAATGAAAAATGCTTTTTATAATTAAACGGAATATTTTTTACAGGTTTTAAATAACCGATTAATACCAATGTATATCCTTTGTTTAGTGCAATTATTCATAAACTATCAAGAGAATATATTTTATTAGTTATGTCGTGTTTTATGTGCAGGTTTCGTGTATTTCCTCATAAAATCGTATTTAGCTAGCGCATACACATAATAGATCTTAACCATTTTTTGAAAATAATTAAAGGATATTTTTCTTAACTTGAAAAGTGCTGCTGCTTTCTTTAAATCGAGGGCGTGATTTTATAAGTACACAAAATATTTGGTAAAAGCCTAGCATATTTCAACATTGGCTTATTTACCTGAAAATTGAACTATTTTAACGCAAGTCTTATTCAAAGCAGTGGCACTTTTCAGATACTACAAAGTATGCAAAAACAATTTATAACTTGAATTTTTAATTTCAACTAGGGCATGCCCTTGCGATATTTAAATATGTTCATGACCTACATTCAGTACACGAACTATTTATTCAGCACCTGACTGTCCATCAATGGGACAAAACTTCACACAGTACAGTGTTGGTTATACTAAACTATTTCCATAAGTATTTAAGTTCTGTGATAATAAAACAGCTTATTTAAAATAAATTCAAGTTTTAAAAAAATCCCCCTTTTTTCGCACGTCTATTTTCCGTTGATTTTTCATAGTAGGCCTTAACAGTGTTGCGTATATCATAACTAATTACTTAGTAAACAATTAAACAAAACATCTATTTTTCTTTAGTGTATTTATTCGCCAGTAATATATACATTCAGGTTGACATTTGACCGTTCAGTAGTGTTTCAATAGAGAAATTTACATGCCATCGGAATCACGGAAAAATTTACAAGATTCACTTTCGTAGTGTTTATCATAGAGAAAACAATTGGAAATGGAAATAATTGGGCAAGGGTGAAAAAACGTGATACATGTAGAGGTCGAGGCTTACAGAACCCTGAGGACAATGACCATTTAGCTGATCTCTAAAATGAACTATTTCAACCCGATTTAGACGCATCTCTGAAAAGGAAACTAAGACACAATTGCGTAAATATTACAATTTATGTGACGCAATACGCTTTTAGAGCGTCAGAATACATGCAAGAGACCTCTTTTAGGACATTGAATGAATTTATTAGGTCAATGCACGGCTGGACGGATTTTCCTGAAATTTTCAGGGATGATAGAGAATGAAAATACCCCGAGACATTTTTTTTTATCTTTTTTTTTTTTAAATTCCCTTCCGTTCGTCAGATATATCCGATTTCCGCTTTTTATCAAAAATATTTAATCGGAGAGAGGTCTCAGAAACGGTAAGGAAAGAGATTAAGGCACCAAACGTAAAGATCCTGCTAAGTAAGCAAATCCATTTAGGTAAAGATTGTCCGTCGTCACTTCCGGTCGTCACAGGAAATGACCATAAATATCGAAACTTTCAACTTTTCTTTTTTGAAACTTTTTTGCATGACATCATTGCATTTTATTCGTAGTTTTGAAATATGTCAGTCCCACAGGAAACAAGAACGACAAATTCCGGTTATAAGAGAAAAACTACATATTTTGAAAATTTTCTCTCCCATAAATATTTTATATAGATAAAGCTTTTTGGATGATTTTTCGATATCTTATTCAGACTGCAAATGTCTACAGTAACGTCAAATATCTTTGAAAATTTTACTTCCGATCGCGTTATTTCCTGTCCTCAAAATTAGAAGTTTTTACAGATAGATCTTGGAAACGTTAAGAGATTAAGACACCAAACTTATAGGACTTGTAGATCTTGATGAGTAGAAAAATGGGTTAAGGTTGTCCGCCGTCACTTTCGGTCGTCACAGGACGTTATCAAATAAATTAAAAAATAAACTTTTCTTTTTGGAATCCTTCTTTGCATCATTTTATAGCATCTTAAATATTTTCAAAATTTACATCTGGTCACGTGATTTCCTGTCCTCAAAATGAGAAGTCAACTTAGCCAGATCTTGGAAATGATAACAGATAAAGAAGTAAACATATATGAATTATAAAACTTTAAAGATTGGGTAACAGATATAAAAAGGATAAAATGCGTATGCCGTCACTTCTGTTCGTCACAGGAAGTGAGCAAAGAAATCGAAAAGCTTATCTTTTATTTTGAATCATTTTATGGCTCTACATTATTGCATCTAGTTCGAAGTTTTGAAATATGTCAGCCCCACCGGAAAAAAACCCTGACAACTTCCGGTTATTAGGTAAAACTATATAATTTCAGATACATGTAGAAAATAAATGTAAAAACATCACCTTTATTCCCTAATCATGCATCATGACCGGAAATCAAAATACGATGTTTTATAGACAATATTAATGAAAAAGGAGTATTCCACTTAAGTAGAGCAGCTTGTTCAATTTTCTTCGCTCTTGTTTTACAGAATATACTTGAGGATACAGAATTATTTTTATTTTCATGACGTATAACATAGTACGTCTAATAAAATGATGTGAAATCATTATTATTAACTTTGAATATAAAGAAATACAAGCCAATTTCCAACACCTACCGAACATACAAATTCCGGAACATTTTTTTCTAACAGGGTACGGTTTCTTTATTACAAGAAAATGGGCGGAGACATTTAAATAAGGTACTATATAAGGACATTGAAAGCTGTAGCTTGAAACTATAAATATAATTATATTAATTCTAGGGGCAGGGTGCATATTATTTGCATTCATTCTTCTTCACTTAGAGTATTTGCTGTTATTCTTTTGTTCTTAAAGTATTTCTAGTCGGAGTTTTGAGAAAAAAAATAGACAAGAATTGATACGTACACAAAAATTTGATAAAGCGAAGAATATGAGGAACCCATACTCGAAAACGCTTTCTTCCAGACTCGAAAAAAATCTATTATGTAGGAGTCAAAGTTTTACTCATTTTGATTAGAAAAAAGACTAACATCAATGTGTATTTTATTCATATCGTAACAACGTAAAGGCGTAATTTTTTTTTTTTTGGGGGGGGGTCAAAGGCGTAATATTTTTGTTTTTATTATTATTCAGATTTATCTCCGAAAACAATGTGTCACCCTTCCCCCTGATACTACCTTCCTGACATGTATATGTATTTCTGAATATCGCGCTAGGAAATATTCTGATTTACTTATCTATAGTTGATCAGTACATGACGTGTACAAATACATAATTATACACTTCATACACATCAAATACAGTTGCTGGAAACCCAATCGAATTAAAATTAGACCTTTCATATCGCTCTTTGTAAGTTGATTTGTCGCTCCTGAAGACAAATCAATTTACAAAGAGCGAGATGAAAGGTCTCATTTTACATGTAATAAGAATGTTGGAAATCCGAATAACGAAACATTATTATTATATTTCACACGGATTCTTCTAATAAAATTGAATTAAAGATTGGGAGATGAAATCCCAACTTTATAATCATGTTCTTTAATTGTTGCATTCTGTTAATACATCATTCCAATAATTTTTCCGAATTTATATGAGCCCAAAACGTGGATATCTTTCGTGTAAGGTTTCTTTGGATATTCAAGTGTTTAGTATAGTGTAGATGTATTTGTTTAGAGAAATTGTGAAGACATTTTATTTTCCTTTTGAATGGTTCGCGTGTTGTTGTTTTTTTCTTTTTGTTTGTTTTCGGGAAAAAATATTTAAAAGTGTATTTTTATACATTTGCTAGTCTACTATATATTCTCTTGTGTTCTTCGCAATTGCAATGCCCAGAAAAATTGCGATTACACGCATAAGAATTAAAGCATGTCCCGGAAAATCATCAAAGACCACGGTGTAGCATAAATGATATTCATCGTGAGAAATTTGTTTTGAACTTTAAAAAAATGAAAGTGGTTGATTGTACTGCTTTAATACATGCTACATGTGTAGCCCCATAAAGTAAACACACTCTCCGGAGGTATTCACCTGTGACGGTACATAGAGCACAAGGTTGTTCAACAAAGATATTTTCACACAACCTTTATAGATATAATATACACATGATATTTCGATCTCAACTTTGAACAAACCTGCGCTCGATGTTTACTAAAGATGTGAAGTGGGTACTTGTCACAATTTTTTTTTTGATATTCATGGAAATAAAAGGACCCAACCCTCAAAACACAGCTTTGCGCTTCATCTATTGCAATTACATGTATTTATCATTTTTAAACCCTAGCCCATATGCTACAGACATAAGAGAATAAAGTAACGTAATTTTTAAGGTTATTAAAGAAGGTTTGAAAATTGACGAGTTACCGGGGACCACAGATAATGTCTTATTGAGACTTGTTCTTTGGAGCTTGACTTTTCCAACAATATGTGCTATTCAATATGTATATTTACAAAGAATATCTTCAATCAATGCTTGTTTATCACTTGTGCCAGTCAAATATAAACACGATTGTTAAATTCTAACTCTGTCTACGAATATGTAAAGGGAGCGTTTCACGCATTTTTTTTCTTTTTTCTTTTGTTTGAATATATGCATATCGGACAAGCGAAAGGAATAGAGAAATATTTAAATTTCAATGTTCAACTTCACAACAGAACATTGGAGCTCAAAAACAATCCTAACACTTGAAATAAACAATAAGGCCCCAAAACATATCTACATTCGATGTACAAATTATGACACTTTCCGCGTCATGTTTGCTCAAGTATGCAGTGACTTGACGTCATATTCTTTTATGACGTCATATTTAGGTAGTTTAGAGAAGTTACTACAGTCTGCATAGTTTGATATTTTACGGACAGCCTTATCGTAGCTTCGTTTAGATATTTTCTTTAAAGAATTCGACCCAAAAAATGGTGCAATGCTTATTTAACTTCCTTCAGCAAAGAATAAAATATGAGCACAGCCCACGATCCTAAAAAATAAAAAAAATGTTTTTTGATCTTCAGAAACAGAGCTTTAATAATGTATTTGCATATTTTGGTTCGGAGGTTGTGCTCTATAAGAAATATTGAAAAATATGCTTGAGCTATAGCCCATTTTCAAAGGAATTTACAGAATATGAGGAAAATGATGCATTTTATGACTTCATAATGCATTGAATAGATAGGAAATTACGTCACGATTAATAGATACGTGGTCACCAACACTTCAAGTGATATATATCACATTTTCAACCTAAACTGAGCGGTTTTGATTTTTTCAGAAGTTCTCAGCGCAGCACTGTTAAGGCCTACTATGAGAAATCGACGGAAAATCGACTGGCAAAAAGGGGGGATTTTTAAATAATTGAATTTATTTCAATTAAGCTGTTTCATTATCAAAGAACTTTAATACTTATGGAAATAGCATAGTATAACCCACTCTGTACTGTATGAAGTTTGGGCCCATCGATGGACAGTCACGTGATGAATGCATAGTTCGTGTACTGAATGTAGGTCATTAACAAATTTCAATATCGCAAGGGCATACCCTAGTTGAAATTAAACATTCAAGCTATTAATTGTTTCTGCATACTTTGTAGTTTCTGAAATATGATGCTGCTTTAAATAGAATTCGCGTTTTAATAGTTAAATTTCCAAGTAAATATGCCAATGCTGAAATATAATTGACCTTTACCAAATATTTTGTGTACTTATAAAATCACGCCCTCGATTTAAAGAAAGCAGCAGCACTTTTCAAGTTAAGGAAAATATCCTTTATCTATATTCAACAAATGGTTCAGATTTATGCAGTGTATGCCCTTTCGAAAGTACGATTTTATGAGGCATCTCGATGTAAAATATACCTAACCTGTACATAAAAACACGACACAATTAATAAAATGCAGTATCTTTGTAGTTAATTAATATTCACACTAAACAAAGGATATACATTGGTATTAATCGACTATTTAAAACCTGTAAATGATATTCCGTTTAATAATAAAACGCATTTTTCATTGTTAAAAAATTCCCCAATCTGCCTCTAACAGCACATGTTAAACGCCATTTTTACCAATATGACGTCATGTTTACAAGTTTATCGCGATCAGTGCTTTGTTTATAACTAGCTACATGGCATTAAACTAGCAATTGTTTTTAATGCATGGATAAGTTATATAGTTGTTTATTATGCTAATACATTTAAATGTTTCAAATTATTTCATTTTCGGGTATTTTAAGGAATATGTCAAAGTCATATTTTTGTGTGACGTCACAGTAAACTTTTCCCGTATAAATTAGGCCCCGCCCCCTTTTTCAAGCCTTAATAAAGCTGCAAGGGCCAAATAAGGCCCAAAGTGGCTCTTGCTTTTTATTAGTACCAGTATCATTTTTGGTACTGATAAATAAATTCACTTTGATTTTTCGCGTTAAACATTTTCTCCTTTGCTTATATAAGTATTATTTTAGTAGAGTTATGTACATGTATTATTTTAGTGGAGTTATATATTTTGGGAAAAAAGAGTAACATGATTGTTTTCTGAATGGTTATTTGATATTGAGTACTCTTAGTCATCTCCATATCCTTTTTTAATTACGACAAGTGCAATTATTTTCTTGCACTCTTTTTACTTGACATGTTTAAATTTTGTGCAACTGTTCTATTCTATGTAGTAATTCAATAAATTATTCGTATAAAACAACATGAAAATTCTATATTGAATTATATGTCAATCTTTTTTAAGAAAGTGTATATCCATACATTATAAAAATATAAATAATGGGGCAGCATTAAATGAAGACAATAAAAGAAATGAAATAAAAATTGTGCAAGAAAATCAATTAATAAAAGAGCATTTTTGTCCTGGAATTTTTTTTAACTTGAAGTTAAATAAGCGTTTTAAATGCACGGAATAATCAAAACACACTTAAAAAAAAGTAATGGTAGTTTCATTCAACAGGTTAATTGTCTTAGTTAAGAAACACGGGTGTCACGTATATTAAACGCTTAGAGCAACGGTATTTTAGTTTTATCTCTCACGAGTAGCTATTTAGTATTATAAAGAATTGAATTGTTACAAGGAAAACAAAAATAAACAAAACATCAACATAATTCTCTTCGTTTAAATAAAATACAAACATTTACAAACATTCAAATCTGTTTGAAAATGATTTTTATTTATTCGATGAAACATTTATTTATCAATTATTTTTCGATAACTGTTACATTTGTACGTAATTCTCAATTGAAAAAAAGAACAAACCTTCTGAGAGTTATATATAGGAAATAATTGCCACTTACTGGGTTCCTCTTTTCTCTAAATGTTAAAATTTTATAATTTCCTGTATTAGAAAAAGTCCCCTCCCCCTAATAATGTGGACATTTCGATAATTACTTGTTTATGAGTAACATATCTTAGAATAACTTGATCTGTCATACAAATAGAGAGGGCTATGAATGTCATTAGATATGCATGCATGAAGTCATCAAATCAGCTTATTACACATGATTAAACAAGTAAATTAAAAGAATTCAAACTTTATCTTTGGGGTTGTCTATTAGCTAGAATAATTTAGAGGTGTCTTGGAACAATCCATCACTGCAGTTACAACATAGCAAAATTGTAGAAAGAGAATAGTTCCGAAACGATTTAAGAGAAAATAATAGGATTTTGCATTGAAAATAAATACCAAAACAAGCCCTGTTGAGGTTGTGTATGTCTTAAACCTTAAAAAGTCATTATAAAGACGACATTTCAACTCATTTTTAAACGTCTTTTCTTCGCTTCATCTATACCATGATTACACTCAGAACTAGTATGTACTGAGTGTTAAAGGTACATCTCCTTTTCTTTTGATATATTGTCAATACAAGGAATTCATTCTGTCGTTAATTCTGGACCATAGAATATGTTTTTCATTTTGATAACAAACATTCTCTATTAGTTTTCCCTATAAAGCTACACAACAGGTTTCCAATTAAGCAAAACTCGGTTATATCGAAGTCACTGGGACCTTTGGAATTACTTCGCTATATCCGTAATTCTTTATAACCGTATGAGAAAGTTTAAAATTTATATAGCTTGGGATCCACGATGACCTCGCTATATCAGTAAATTTGCTACATCCGTGTTCGTCGAGTTTTGCTGTATTCCTTTTTCATAAACCGTATTATAAAAATAAAAAAAAAACATAACTCCATCATTAATCAATGAAGCGAAATAAAATTTAAAGTTGATCTGTGTCTCATTGAAAATCACATTCAAAAAATCAGCTCAATATCTACAAAGGTTCAGAAAAAGTGCAAAAAACGGCGTGGGTCAGATTCATAGACAGAGGGGCAGAAGGAAGACTTGGAGTAAACATATAGCCCTCTCCCGTTTCACCGGGAAGGGACTTATATTTATGGAACATACGAGTCCTGTCCAAACAGTATATGGATAATGACGTTTTTATCAAAATGAATGGTTCAAGATATTTTAATTGTGTACATTTGTACTACCATATATAAGTTATGGAAATCCTTTTCAGAATAGATTGGCTTCTAGAGTTTGAACTCTACAATTATGTTAAAATCGCGGTCTTTAGATGCCGCTGATATTGGATACGGACCAAAATCCAGTTGTATTTCCAGTTGAGATTCATATCTTTGAGTTTATTTGATATACAAGAGCATGTGCTACGCATGTACGCTGTTATAATTAGGCTGTCCGAAGGATAAAAATGCCTTTAAAATATATATTTTATTTTGACCTAGATTTTAATTTTAATATGTAATCCTTGTTTGAAATTGCAGTCAACTTGAGATAATAGTTTAATCAAATTTTATTTTATAGCATTTTTGTGATGTCACGTGACCGAGTTGATTACGAGACGGAGATTTATGATATTCCTATTCCTTGCTCAAAAATCCCTTCGGCACAAGTGCAAAATAAATATATTGTGCAAAGTTTGTTACATACGTCAATTCATCGTGATCTCCAGTACAAAGAAAGTGCTGGGGGCAGGTTTAATTTTTACTCGTTAAGAATTTTTTTTACTAGAAATTCAACTTACCAACATAAGAAGGGATATTTTCCACACGTTATCACGATTTATACAAAATTATATAAACTATACACAATCCCTTAGCAATATTCAGTTACAGGACATACTTCTCTTGTAGATTCACACAGAAAATTTGTCCTTGTTTATCACTTGTGCCAGTCAAATTTAAACACGATTCTTCAATTCTAACTCTGTCTTCGGACGTGTAAGGGGAGTGTTTCACACATATTTTTTTTTTTTGCTTTTGTTTGAATATGTGTATATCGGACATTATAGGGAAAGAGATATTTAAAAGCTCATTTGTTCAACATCATTACAGCAAAATCGACCTTAAAAAACAATCGTAACACTTGAATTGAACAAGTCCCAAAAACAAATCTACATACCGCGTAAGAATTATGACACTTTCCCCGTGATGTCAGATCAAGTATGCGGTGACTTGACGTCATATTCTTTTATGACGTCATATCTATGTAGTTCATAGAAGTTACTACAGTTTGAACAGTTTGATATTTAACGGGCAGTCTTATCCAAGCTGCGTACAATTTCTTAAACAAGGTATATATTAAAAAAAAAAGAAGCTGATGAAATAAAAATATCAACAGTCGTATTCAAAGCGATCACGTTGTGAGAGATCTGGTTGAGACAATGACCTTATTGAAAAAAAGACACGTTATCATTAAGTCAAGTATTGAATGACGTTTCTCATACTTATTGTAAGTCCATTATTTACGCAATGAATTGACCACGGATTTTCTCTTTTTTTTTCCGATTATAGCAAGAGTACACGGCGGGTGTGAAGGATGGGAAGGGAATGCTCACTCCTCCATTACACTTGATCCCAACTCTGATTTTTTGGAGGTCCGTGTTTGTTCTGTTCATTGTTTTGGATTTATTTTTTAGTTTTGATCTTGAATACTGTTCGTTATCTCCAAAAGTGTTATTCAAGGCAAAATTAATCAATTGCCATAAGACATGGCTTTTGAAACATGTGAAAACAAGGGTTATATCGATGACGCTAGTAAAATAATCTGTATATTGCTTTTAATTTTAAAAATTAAATCAATTTTTATGTAATTATATATATTATTGCACAAACTCATAGCAGTGCCGCATAATAAGATAAATTACATTTTTGTGGATCTTAACCTGAGTCCCACACACCCTCTCCATAGTGATAAATAAGATAAGTTTTTGATATAAGCTAAACTGATTTTAAAAGCACCCATATTTAGGAAATTTCTATTCCCAACATGATTTCTTAAATATTATGATTTGTGTGTTAGATATTACACTAGGCAACGAACAAACAAAAAATACCTTTACTTCGTGTTGGATTATATTAAATGTGTCGGATTGATCAAGTGATTTAGGAACAGACTGACAACTTACTTATCCTTCTGTATTCAAAACCACAGAAATGATAAAAGATCAATATGTACTGGTTCGGGCTGATAAAGGAGTTAACATAATGTACAATATTGAAAGTTATCTTAATTGTATTTTAAGGGAACTGAGATATAAATCTGCAAACTTTCATTAAAATTATATCCCTAGTTCCTTTCTAAAGAAAACAATTCTTAAAGACCATACCAAAATGGATTTAAATTACCATACCTATACTGGATTCCTCTACTTCATAGAAAAAAGTATTTATATAATTAATATATTAAGCCTGTCCTAATGGTTCTTGCTAAGATTTTTAAAGGTTTTTTCTTTGATGGGTAATCGTGGGTCAACCCTACCCCCGGGGTCATGATATGAACATACGTAAATCTACAACATATGAGGTTGATTCCACATGAGTTTCTTTTCCCCCGGCTCAGTGGTTTTTGAGAAGATTTTTTTAATGCCATTTTTTTCACCGAATCATAATTATCTCCTTTTGGAAGAGAGAGTGGCCCTTTATTTGAACAAACTTGAATCCCCGTCACGCAAGGATACTTTGTTGCAAGTTCAGTGGTTCTTTAGAAAAAGATGCAAATGTGTTAAGTTTACGACAACAACGACGACGACAACAGACAACGGAGAATTTTGATCAGAAAAGCTCACTTGAGCCTATGTCTCAGGTGAGATAAAAATACTATACATCAACATAACGGGCATTAGCTCACTGAACAAATAGCAACTATTTCATTGTGATAACTTAAATTGCAACTCAAAAATGAACATTCACGACAACTCATCTTTAATTCGCTTAAATCGATACTTAAACAACAGTAAAATATAGAGCACGTATCAGTTAGCCAATCACATTTCAGGCATTGATTAAGGTTCTGATATTTATGTCTCGCAGACATAAGACCACTTGGCAAGTTTTCACAGATTCAAAAGAATCTCAGCAGTTCCTTTTTTTTCTTAAAAAAGTAAAAAAAAAATGAGCAATCGGTGGGTTATCTATTTAATTGTCGCTTCCATAGCTTTATCTGAAGCTAACATTTTCTCTCAGAATTATACCATGAAACTTGAGTTTAATGATAAAAAATCGAATAACGAACTTTTAGTAGAACACAGTTCTCGCTCTTTGACCGGGTGTACCGCGATGTGTCAAGGCGAGTGTAGTTTCTTTGGATTCAATCTAAAGATGAAAAAATGCCGTACCCACAAGAAGATTTTCACGACTGAAGGATCTAATGAGGATGGCTGGAGATACTACTCACATGACTGTACGTATTATTTTGAACTCTTTGAATGTTTAAAGCCCCTTTGCAAAATATCCGGCTGCAAATTTTGTCCTAGATTCGGTATTAATTGAGTAATGGAGGATTCTATTTTCGTACTAGGATCTCCAGAGACAGGAAACAAGAGGCAAATACGGTTTCATCCGTAGGTCCTGTCTCCATGCCCTACAGTTTAGTGAAACCACGACATAAGAATAAGTTCTTTATGTCTAAGTCACATTTCCCGAAAGGTGGTCGTAGACGGGTGGTAATCGATGATTTGAGCGATATACCAGCATCGGTCCTCATCTGCAAAGTAGTCAAGGCCCAGTGATGCATTGCTTGTCTTAGACCGAAGATCTTTACTGATGTACTTTACATTGCTCGTACAATGGTGAATATAGTCTATGCGTCGTTTGTGCGTCTGTCAACTATGAACCCATGTTTGGTCGAACATTGTCAAATTATGTGCCGTTGTCTGATGCCCACCGCTTACAGGCCAATGATCTTAGATTCAAAGTACACTTGACGATGCTCTGACATACATTGGTCGATTCTCAAAAGATGTCTTAATGATTGGTTGCCGATGAGGAGCGATGCTGGCATTGAAGGAGAAATCGCACTGATTTTTACAACATCTTATTTCCTACTGATGTCTTGCATTGATTAGCTAAATTGGATCAGTCACCCTCCGATAGCTATAGGTATTTTTTTTTTTATCACAAAACGCATGTTTCCCAAAATACCTTTCCCGAAAGCTGAGAGGGTAAACCCTTTGTCATGGAGTAGTTTACGTCTTCTGCCGACCGGTCAGATCATCTCTCCACCGTCTCTTGATCTGAAAAACAAAAAAAAATCATGGACATTTTATGTGAAAAATAAATACATTACTACCCGTGTTTAATCGTTAGTTTACATTCAAAACAATGACAGACTGTAATTGAAAAGCAAGCTCATTGTTCCCACCGGCGAATCGAGGAAATTTTCACATTAATATACCGCCTTAGTTAATTTTTGTTCCACTTACCAAGTGAACTATCATTTTATTTAAGGGATGAAGCGGTTTATAAGAAAGCGTATACTGCCCCAAATTTTGTTATATCGGATAAAATAAGTTGAAATTAGCTTCATTCCTTATAATTTAATTTCTGTGTAGACAATGAGACAATATTTCCCCCGGAAAAAGTCTTCAAAGTGAGCATTATTTTAAAAGTAACGTCAAGAGATGTAATACGTTTTTGACGTAACTCATTGTGACGTAGGCAAGTTATGTTATACAAAATGGTATATGTTCCTCTGAATGATTTAGCCAATGAAATTGCTTGATACCAGTGAAATAAAATTATTTAGAAATGTATTAAGGCCCTTTCACAATTGGCGCACGAGCACTTTACAACACTTTGCGATCGGAAAATTTAGCTTCGCACGAGCTCTCGCCGAGCTGTCGCAAACGTTGCACGATGCTTCGCATTCGTTGCATGCATTTTAGTGGTCGCACCAAGTCTCCTCAAAATAGTCGACATGCACACTATTCAGACACGACCAAATGCGATCCATATTTATCGCAATTCAACGCATGAATATTAGTACGAGCGTCTTACAACGTTTTGTGTACTCGCAAGAGTGATGCACGATTTTTAAAGTTCGTAAGATGAATCGCAGCTGTATATGCGTGTGTTGTGCGACTATGAGACTGTTGCTCAACGTGTCTCGTGTAATCTTGCAACGTTTTACTATGTATGATTTATCAGCTTCAATTTCCCATTCTTTCCCACTAGTATATGAAAACCCTGTCCTCATCCTCACTGTACCCATCAAATTCTAAAGGCTCAACTGGCTGGTCTGGTGGCTCTGCCCCCTCGAAAAGCTCAGGCGGATTATGAACAGGGCTGTGGCAGGTCCTGGGCCTCTTCCTCCTCCTCCTCCTGGGCCTTCTTTCTACAGTTTTACCTTGGCTTTTCCTGTAGCTTTTGTCATCTTTTTGGCCGGCATCTCTTGCATTTGACTGACGAGGGTCAGAAACGGTTGGTATATATATATATATATTCCCCTTCTCACTCGCACGATCATTCGTACCATGAAACACATGATTGCACGAGCGCCTTACGTCCAGTCGCATTGGTGCAAGTTCAATCGTCCGATCACTTTATCACAAGCGCGATCCTTTCGCATAATCTTACAACACTCGCTTTCATTGCACAACAGTCGCATATAGACGCAAGATATATCGTAAGATTTAATGCACAAGGGTCGCTTTAGATCGTGCGCATTTCGTACGAATACTTTTTCATATGCGATTATTTCAACAACAGTTTACGATCCAGATCAAAGTTTTTCGATCGCACGAATATTTTGTCGCTTCTGCTCGTGCGCCAATTGTGAAAGGCCCTTAAGTCTATAACATTCCTACTAGTAAGTAGTACAAAGAGTGTTCGAATTGCCAAAAAAAATATTAGAGCTAGTACCAATAATTTATTTTCTTAAGGTTTCGTTGAAAAAAAAAAACAAAGATATACGATTTGAACCAATTTGAAAGCCAAAATAATTTTAGATTATGGGAAAGATAATAACGTTACCTACATTGTAGGTACATTTTAGCTCACAATTTGTCTTCAACAATTGACCATAATGTATCTCACAGGTACCCTCTCCATACCCGTACTTATGTATACAATGTAATACGATTCCTTGTTTTTTTCTCCTTTTTCAGTAATTCCCGTAGATTGTAAGGATCTTCATACAGAAGTTGGCTCTATTTCCGGTGTGTACGACATTTACCCATATCGCACCATTACCATGCCTGTCACCGTGTACTGTGATATGGCGACAATGGGCGGGGGATGGACCGTGAGTACAGTTGTTAAACGTTACAATGCATTGTTCATATAGTTATATCTTATGCATCTTATATAATTCATTTAAGTGTTTGAATTCTTCAAAACAATAATAAAATACCAACATTTTACTTCATATCATAATATGGATTATACAAATATTCTGAACAGTGAATTGTATTGCTTTGATTTTTAATTGTTAAAGGCAATTCAAAAGCGAATAATCGGATCTATAAGTTTCAACAGGACCTGGACAGATTACAAAAGTGGTTTTGGTGCCCCAGAACAGGATTACTGGATTGGTAAGACAAGTGCCCATCTAAAAAGGAAACTCAAACTTAACAAAATTATTTATTGTAGCAACTAATGGAATCCAAAGCGTAACAAAGATATAATTTTAAGACTGGGTAATGTGTTTTCACAATCTCCGTTGATCATGTCTGATTTAAATCTTGCATAAGAAGAGTGCAAAAGTGCAAGAGGATTAAATTATTCAGCATGGGTGTGTTTAAAAGACATCATTTTTTGCATTAATTACTACAGCTTAGAGTTTGATTTCTCGAGAAGGTTTATTCATATTCAAATTATTATTATTGTATTGCAATGGATTTTGCAGTTGATTTTAAATACAGAATATATTAATACAGGAAATGACGTAATCCATCTGTTAACAAAGGGAAATAACGCATCCCTTTATTTTTCCATCGCTCTCCAGAATGGTACATCGCTGTATGAAATGTACGATCGATTCTCTGTCTCCGATGAAACAGGGATATATCAACTATTTATTGCAGGACCTGCCACGGGAAACCTAGGTAAGTATATTCAACTTTATTTCTAAAAACTGGATAAAAATCACGTATATCATACCCTCAGTCGCCCTATTGTACAGCAAATCAGTAATTTTTTCTCTTTGAGCAACCAAATTTAAATATGGATGCCAGAAATAAATGGGGAAATATCTAAAATGTCAAGATTATAAATTATAAGAGGCTTTAAGAAACACATTTTTATAAGAAAGAAAGCCTTTACTTTACAGAAATAACCAGTATAAAAGATTGATATTGGTCGAATAATGAAGGGATCTGGGATTACATGTTGCCGTACAAAATAACGGCTGGGGAATATCTCCTGCTTAGATAACCTCGGTGGAAAACCATCTATAATAAGTTACCATTAGATTGAAGATATATGAATCCATTAAGTTTGTATATAGATAATATATATGAAGATGTATTTTCTTTACTTCTACAGGTGAGAGTATTGTAGACACTGGTTATCCAAACAAGTTTGATCTGTCCGGGATGTACTTCTCCACCCCGGACAGAGACAATGACAAAGTCAGTGGGTATAACTGCGCTGTTACTTGGGGAGGGGGATGGTGGTTTCACTCCTGTCACCGCGCCTTCCTCAACGGTCCGTGGTACCCGGCAAACTGGGAGTTTCCATGGTATCCTATACTAAAAAAAGGATCGTCAATAAGGGGGACCACCATGATGATAAGACGTCACTAGGTAAAAGTCATTGAGTCATAATAGACAGTTTTTTTTCTATTTGTATTTCCGTGAAAATATGAAATGGTTACTGGATTTTATTCATTTTTTTTTTAAGAAAAGTATGCTCTTATTTCTGTAAAATATTAATTTAATTCTTATTTTTTTTTAACAGACGAAAGATCATCCATCAATCCCTTTATGATTCAAGAAACGATTTTAAATTAAGCATTATCTTGGGGTTCTCTTGTTTAAAATAATCTTTGACATCAAGTGACAAAACATGTAAACAGATATTTTTTCGGTGAAAGGGGGTGGAGTGAATTATTATTTAAAGCAATATATAATTGTACTTTTTTCTACGGAATGTATTTTGTTAAATATCTGCTATATATGTGTTGTAATAAATTTGAAATTAGAAATAGTTCGTTGTTACAAACACTGAAAAATGAATATATCTGGTCGGAGAATCAGGATGAAGGTTTCTTTATTGTCAAATCTACATTGTATTGCAGTGCAACCTGTTTAATCCGACATTACGCCAATACGCTTTACTGTGGTGTCCGCCATCCTATATCATTTTTTTTTCATTTCTACTTTTGTCTATAGGCCGAATCTTTACACGTTGCAATACGTCACATTTGTCATATCGACACATACATTTGTAAATTGTTTCCCCGTGCATGTCGGATGAAACATATTTTATTTTATGAAACATTTTAAAATATTTATAAAATTATTATAAAGTATTTTTATGTTCATTTTTTGCAGAAGAGTACATCTAAAATTATGCTTCTCTAAACTCAAATTTCCTCGCATGTAAATTGTTTCCCCGTGCATGTCGGATGAAACATATTTTATTTTATGAAACATTTTAAAATATTTATAAAATTATTATAAAGTATTTTTATGTTCATTTTTTGCAGAAGAGTACATCTAAAATTATGCTTCTCTAAACTCAAATTTCCTCGCAAAGTTCTGGTATATCGAATAGCATGGGTAAAATATACTTAAGGCCTTATGATTTAATATCAGTGTAGTGAATAAGACAATTATTCATTAAAATAATGGCTTCAAATTGAGCATATTATAAAATATAAGCAAAGCAAAGTGATCCATTTTTAACATGATATCATTGTGACGTAGGCAACTTATATAATCGAATATAAAGTAAGTCCTTAATCCAATAAAATTGCGTGTTACAACTAAAATTACATTATTATATTGGAACGATTTAGGTCATATCTGCAATGGCATCTGCAAACAAGTTTTCATAACGCACACAAACGTTACTCAATATGTTTGTAAATGCCTTTGCAATTACGAGACTACATCTTTCAAAAAAAAAAGAATCAATGCCTTATAGATTACAAAATCATCGATATGTGTGTTAAGAAAGTCATACTCTATTTTGCGATTTGTAGACTATGGTGCATATCTCCAAAAAAAAAAAAAACTATAGACTACAACTTGGAACTTGTTGTCCAATAGAGAGGAAAGTTTTTTTGTGTTGCTGATTAAAAGAATCAAGATGTATTTGTAAGGCGATGATGTCTCTTGTATAACAGGTAATGGCAAAGGTTGTCATTTACAGGTCTAACGCTAAGGTCAAGAGATAATTATTTTAGGATGTGTATCTCATTGAGTCCATATTGAAAAATAAACACCATAAAAAACAACAGTTTTATAATTATGGCCAAAGATAGAAGATTTTCAAAAGTAGATCAAACTGAACACAGTCAGAGAGCCAATATTAATGACACCCACTTCACAATTTCACAGAGTACTCATGTGAAAACGAAATTCATAAAAAAAAATCAGACGAACAGGAAAAATGCTTACCCAAATGCAAACCGGAAGTATTTAGTGCTATGTAAATAAATGGACCAAAAACGAAAACAGTGGCGTCACGCGGGTCCTTCATTATTTAAGTTATATTTTGGAAATTATATTCGCTCCATAACTCTGAAAATAATCTTAATAATATTCTAACAATAATAAAGATCTAATAAAATCTTTTTGTTTTTTTAGAAAACGTCTGGTAAATATTTATTAATGAACTTTCAATGTGTAACTACTGAAAATAAAATCTAAATATATTACGTGTACAATATGTTTAAGAGTCAAAATCAGCAAGCATCAAGCATTGAATTGAAAGTCAAAATTTTATTTTTTAAAAAGCTTTTGGTATATAAAAGATTTTGTCCTACCTAATGCAGAAACACAATTAATTTTTTTTGAACGTATGAAGGGACTGGTATCCAAGGAAAATCATTTCCTTAGCAACGGGTTCATAAATCCTTATGAGAATCAATGATTTTTAGACATTTTTCTATGAATATGTTTTCTGAACGTGATAAGATCCCTCTAGTACATGTATACAGCTTACTTCCAGCTAAGAGTCAACCAGTATACACAAGATTCCTAATTCTACTCAAAGACTTGTGTCGCCAACACCAGGTACAACTTCAGCCAACTACTATCTTTCTGGACTATGAAATTGCTATTAGAAATGCAGATTACTCTGTATTCCCTTGTTTCAACGCTAAAGGTTGTTTTTTCCACTATACACAAAGCATTTGAAGAAAAGCACAAGAAACGGGTCTACAAGTTCCTTACAAGGAAGATGAGAACATTCACAAACTAGTACGCCGCGCTGCAGTTCTTCGACTTATCCCTACCGCCGATGATGAAGATGCGTGGTTTAATGCACTTACAGATTTTGAATAAGTTGATACAACCATCAACTTCACTCCATTTACGGACTATGTGACTACGTACTGGGTAGAACAGAATAGACACTTATGGAACCACTACACAACACAGGGACCAAGAGCTACCAATCACCTAGTAGGATTGCACAGCAAGCTCAAAAAACTTGTCCAACACCCACATCCTAACATCTACAAATTAATCAGATTACTGAAACACGGAGAAGCCTTCAACGACCTGACAATGATTCAGTATGCAGCTGGTGGAAAAAGAACACAGTGGAGAAGAAGATATACCAACATCAACAACGGATTAGAAGACTTAAAACGTAGACATCAAAACCAGGAAATCACAACTATGCAGTTTGGCGATGCAGCATCTCATATTTTACACCTAGACTAATTCTATGAACTTTGTCAATTTTCATAAACTCTTGTGTAATGACTTTGTAAATGCAAGGTAAACATGTTACCTTTTGCTATACAGTGTAAAATTGTGTTCATTGAATTTTAGCATGGGAATTTTTATATGGATTTTAATATATATTTGAGTGCTTATTTGTTCCGTGCTCTATATTATGGAATGTTTTACCATACACCAGTCTTTCGTCATGTGATTTTTTATGGAATAAAAATAAATAATTTATCTGCTACTTTTATTTGAAAAAGTCTAATTTCTCATTGAAATAGAAGTAAAAAGCCAGATTTTTAAAATTTAAAATAGCAAATTTAACTGTCCTCTACTCCTTGTGGTTTAATTTAATTGCTGTTTTCACAGTAATGACATGTTTATTCAGCTAACTATTTGTTTACGCAAAAATTACACCTACTCCAATGTGAAATTTTATCTTTTTCTACCTGATTTTCAAGAAGTGGGAATAGCTTGCATAAACCGTTAGTCTCGCCCCTTGTATTCTCCACGACAGTAGTGGAATCGATCATTGTTGTTTGGCGGCGATCGATACATGTATACTGTATATGTACACGGTAACATAATGGAGAACATTGATAAATTTAAATATACGTATATTTATGATTATTTCCTTGATTTCTCCGCTCTCGGAATTTCGATCTCGAGAAATTCAAAGTTATTTATAAGGAGGCTATTAAGCATTTGTTATTCTTTATTTATAACGGGAAAACAAAAACAGAAGAGGGGGGAAAATGTGTTGAATTGATTTTCAATGAAAATGCACAAGTGAAACTGATGACGAACGCATCTAAGGAAAATACCTTTCAAATTCATATACACTCGTATATTTGTTATTCTTTATGGATTTTTTGGCTAAATTGTAGTTTAAATTTTTTACAAACACAGAATTATGATATACATGTATGTAATTAAGAGTCAAAATCAGCAAGCATCGAGCATTTAGTTAAAAATGTGGAAAGTGGCATATCTAATGCAGAAACACAATTAATTTTTTTTGAACGTATGAAGGGACTGGTATCCAAGGAAAATCATTTCCTTAGCAACGGGTTCATAAATCCTTATGAGAATCAATGATTTTTAGACATTTTTCTATGAATATGTTTTCTGAACGTGATAAGATTAGGTATTTTGGTTACTTTATTTGTTGAAAGGTGCAATTACTTTATTCTTCAAAAAAAGGAAAACAAAATTTCTGTAGTGATATTGTTGCCATGACAACGGGAAAAGAACATGGCGTCAATGCTTATTAAAAAAATGACTTATTTTTATCACTATATACACAAAATCTACAACCACTGGTGGAAAAATGAATGGTGTGATCTTGTTAGGGGTTATCTATATGCTATATCTATAAAATAAAATTTGCAGGCAACTTTAGTAGAAAAAAGTTAAAAAATGGTTAAAATGTGTGGCAATCTGGTATTTATAGCTTTTTTGAAGGGGTGGGGGTAAATTGAATACATGTACAGTGTCCATTATATTGGTCATATTGGTTCTGATCAAAGCTTACTCATAATTTTACTATTTTTGATAAATAAATGCATATTCAATTTCAAAAGGAATTTAATATTCCTCACAAACGAAACTTGGAAAAGGAGGGGGGGGGGTAGGAATCACCTTGTTCACCCCTCCATATGAGTGTAAAATTTTGACTTGTCCATAACATTTCTATGAAGTGCCACTGAATGTTCGTACTTGATAATAAGATTGCTTATGACCTACAGATGTGAAAAAACCCAAGGTCATTTGAACAAGTTCAATGTCATTGGTAGAAGAATAGTGCAATCTTTGCCCATTCTGTAACATTCTAATGAAAAGACTTGTAGTTTCATCTCAGGGATCACTTTTGAGCTGTAGGTTTGACATGACCTTGACCAAAGTTCATAAGGACATGTTTGACCTTGACTCAAGGACATAGTTTTTTCAAGGTCATTGCAGTAAAAGTGTACTATATGAGTTTGGCAAATTTACATATTTAACTTTGAATGAAGAGAAATTGGAAGTTTGTGCTCAACACAACGGTTTGACTACCTATGACATGAGTATATGTCAAAGTTATTTTGGTATGTATATCTGCACTAGCAAAATTTTAAAAAGGTTTTAAATTAATATTTAGACCCTTTTTGTAATAAAAACATTTAATGCAATAGCAGGAGGGTGGGTATCATTTTCTGAGCTTGCTCACAATAATTCAAGCTTATGAAAGAGAGTTACTATGACAGCTCAGATAATTTTAAAGTAAAAACATATCAATTAGGCATGTACCACCAGGTTTAGGGGGGGTGACATCCCCCAACCAACTTTTTTCTCAGCATAACCTGATGTTTAACCCCCCCCCCAATTGGAGAATTTCCCCACTTTTTTCCTGCAGTTTTTTATGCCTACCCCACACCATGCACTTTAAAATACGATACCATGCCTGTCATTAACGAATGACTGCAACCTTTGGTATTGAACCGATGATATATTCTCCTGCTGTTATAATAAAACTAGAACTTCCAAACGGGACAAAATACCCCCGCTGAGTTTTTCAGAGGTAAGTTTTTCCATAGTAAAGATATGTTTCACACATGAATTATGAATTTTTTCTTTTAGTGACCTTGAAGTTCCCCAAATGACCTTGGGTCAAGGTTATGACACACCCTTGGGTCATGGGTAATCTTTGTGTGAAATGAGAACCTACCAATTTTATCCATAAGAAAGATATGGACCAGACACGAATTATAAAATTTTCTTCCAGTGACCTTGAAGTTCCCCAAATATCCTTGGGTCAAGGTCATGACACACGCTTAGGTCATGGGCAATCTTTGTGTGGAGTAGTAGATTCTAATGTCCCTCTGTAAGAAAGATATGGACCGGACACGTTTGCACAGACAGACAAGGTGATGGGGGGGGGGGGGGGGGGGTATAACAATATTGGTAGACAGTAAGACCTCAGTAGCTACAGGTGCCTGAAATAAAAATCTGTAAAAAAAAAAAAGAGTACTTCAAATTTGCTGTTTTTTTTAAAATAAATCTCCAAAAACTAGTTATGTTTATCAAAAGGTGAAGAGAATTTCAATAATCAACAGTTGTTAAAATAGAGTGTGTTTATATTAATAAAATAATAATTTGAAAAGCTTTTTTTAATGACTAGTAATAAAAAATGTATTTGTTAAAACCATAAATTCAAGTGTCATGATAAAGTACAAAACACGCTATTTGAAAGGCGCGTGGTTTCCATAGCAACAATGCGTAAAATTATTTTTTGCTTGCTTTTTTTTATCATACCCTTTGTTCTGAAAATTTATATATGAGTTTTAACCAAATCTGTTTCTATGCCACTTTCCACATTTTTAACTAAATGCTCGATGCTTGCTGATTTTGACTCTTAATTACATACATGTATATCATAATTCTGTGTTTGTAAAAAATTTAAACTACAATTTAGCCAAAAAATCCATAAAGAATAACAAATATACGAGTGTATATGAATTTGAAAGGTATTTTCCTTAGATGCGTTCGTCATCAGTTTCACTTGTGCATTTTCATTGAAAATCAATTCAACACATTTTCCCCCCTCTTCTGTTTTTGTTTTCCCGTTATAAATAAAGAATAACAAATGCTTAATAGCCTCCTTATAAATAACTTTGAATTTCTCGAGATCGAAATTCCGAGAGCGGAGAAATCAAGGAAATAATCATAAATATACGTATATTTAAATTTATCAATGTTCTCCATTATGTTACCGTGTACATATACAGTATACATGTATCGATCGCCGCCAAACAACAATGATCGATTCCACTACTGTCGTGGAGAATACAAGGGGCGAGACTAACGGTTTATGCAAGCTATTCCCACTTCTTGAAAATCAGGTAGAAAAAGATAAAATTTCACATTGGAGTAGGTGTAATTTTTGCGTAAACAAATAGTTAGCTGAATAAACATGTCATTACTGTGAAAACAGCAATTAAATTAAACCACAAGGAGTAGAGGACAGTTAAATTTGCTATTTTAAATTTTAAAAATCTGGCTTTTTACTTCTATTTCAATGAGAAATTAGACTTTTTCAAATAAAAGTAGCAGATAAATTATTTATTTTTATTCCATAAAAAATCACATGACGAAAGACTGGTGTATGGTAAAACATTCCATAATATAGAGCACGGAACAAATAAGCACTCAAATATATATTAAAATCCATATAAAAATTCCCATGCTAAAATTCAATGAACACAATTTTACACTGTATAGCAAAAGGTAACATGTTTACCTTGCATTTACAAAGTCATTACACAAGAGTTTATGAAAATTGACAAAGTTCATAGAATTAGTCTAGGTGTAAAATATGAGATGCTGCATCGCCAAACTGCATAGTTGTGATTTCCTGGTTTTGATGTCTACGTTTTAAGTCTTCTAATCCGTTGTTGATGTTGGTATATCTTCTTCTCCACTGTGTTCTTTTTCCACCAGCTGCATACTGAATCATTGTCAGGTCGTTGAAGGCTTCTCCGTGTTTCAGTAATCTGATTAATTTGTAGATGTTAGGATGTGGGTGTTGGACAAGTTTTTTGAGCTTGCTGTGCAATCCTACTAGGTGATTGGTAGCTCTTGGTCCCTGTGTTGTGTAGTGGTTCCATAAGTGTCTATTCTGTTCTACCCAGTACGTAGTCACATAGTCCGTAAATGGAGTGAAGTTGATGGTTGTATCAACTTATTCAAAATCTGTAAGTGCATTAAACCACGCATCTTCATCATCGGCGGTAGGGATAAGTCGAAGAACTGCAGCGCGGCGTACTAGTTTGTGAATGTTCTCATCTTCCTTGTAAGGAACTTGTAGACCCGTTTCTTGTGCTTTTCTTCAAATGCTTTGTGTATAGTGGAAAAAACAACCTTTAGCGTTGAAACAAGGGAATACAGAGTAATCTGCATTTCTAATAGCAATTTCATAGTCCAGAAAGATAGTAGTTGGCTGAAGTTGTACCTGGTGTTGGCGACACAAGTCTTTGAGTAGAATTAGGAATCTTGTGTATACTGGTTGACTCTTAGCTGGAAGTAAGCTGTATACATGTACTAGAGGGAACATGACACCATCCACCATTGCATGAAATGTGTAAAGTTGGAAGACGAGAGTCGGGCAGGAGTAAAATGTTCCATCACCATAAATAGTATCCGCAGCTGCTAGCTTGTGAGTATTGAAAATCAAAATACGCCTAGCTGTGTTGTCATCTGTAAGCAGGAACGGGTCGCTTTTGGAAGTTTGTGGTCAAATACCATTCAAGTTGATGTCATCCACAATTTTGGGCAATACAGGTAGGGTCTTCTTGCGTTAGTTGTACATAGAGCCCTTGCAAGATGATAAAGTCGGAATGTTCTCCTCCAGTTGTTGCGTGTCGTCATTTCCCTCGTAATTCCTGAGTTTCACCAACTCTTCCTCGTAGATTGTTGGAATTGGAGAATGCTCTTCTGTACAGCGAACTTTAATTCTCTGCATGACATCGTAAACCATTTGGTGCATATGATCAAATTCATGATTATGGTTTGCTGAGATTTGAGTTGGTAAGTTGTTTCGGGTATTGATTGTAGCAGGACAGTCTGCAGTAGAACATTTCCAGTAAGTTCTATCACCACGTCTGTTCTTAGCTTGGAACTTATATCCATTGTGAACAAGGCTTTCGTTTCCAAGACTGTTTGTGACAAACTTTATTTGTATCATTGCATTAGCCATCGTGATTAAATTAACAGGACTGGAGAAGGACAAATATTCATTATTTATAAGCTTGCTCTTTATTGCTTTAAGGCAATTGAATCTTAAGGCTCAGTAAAAAGAGTTCATGATGAACTGTTTTCATTCATCATTCCTAATCTTATTACTGAGCAAATATTCAATCACTAATGAATTTTACATAAAGATTTTATTGATCTTTAAATCGAAATCTGTCTTAAAATGTACAAAATATTAGAAAATACAGGTAAATCTAAGATGGGATGAAATTAGTCTAATTGCTGTAAAAACCAATTAACAAATCAAAACATCTATTGTTATTTTCAAGCTGGAATAGGTGGAATTGAGATTTTAAAAAAGTGGGAATAGCTAGAAGACACCGGGCTAACTGGCGGCGAGAGTAAAACTTGGTTCGTTTCAGGCATCAGTGCGTAAAGCGGTCCCAGATAGCGAACACCGGGTTCGCTCTAGCGGATCGAGAGATGACCCCGAGAGAACGCGGAGCGTACCCAAGGTGCACCCAGAGCGGTTCCAAAATTTCGAAGTCCCGAACTCGAAGCGGACCTCGAGCGAACCTGCGAACCGAACCCAGGGTTCGCTTCGGGTTCGCTCTGGTGTTAGGTTGTGTCCGGTCGGTACTGTACAGCATATCACACAGTTCTTATACAATATACACAATTCTGAAAGGCATTTATTGAATAAGAAATCTAACAAGAAAAATCAATAGTTATAACAAAAGAAAACTAGGGAATGGGAACATACACTTTGCATTTTTAACAACACACCTCTTGCGTACAAATCTTACAATCAGTAGACGCAAGACAATCTTCAGTAAAATATCCTCACTATCCCGTTAATGTTTATGCTCGTCATTTTATTTCCCTAACATAAATTTAGAAAAAAAAAATATCTGAAAAAATAACTTCCTGTTCGATGGAATTTTTTTGTTGTTGATTTTTTTGTGTTTCAGAAAGATAGAAAGAAATATTCAAGATAAGTTTTGTAATTTAGCTTGCATTTAATTGAAGAAAAAAAATGATAGCAACACTCGTCTTTTAAAAAATGAGCCAAAAACTTTTTATTAATCAGTGATTTGCATGGCAGATAAATATGTTTGAACTTTATGTTATGAAAGATAACTCCTGTTGATCATGTATAGTGAATAATTCTCTTAGTGTCAATACCATTTCCAATCTGACACATTTAATTTTAAAAAAATGAATTTACAGGTCCCCAATATATGACTGCAGACACAACAGCGTTTCATTATCCTTGACTAGGAGATGTGAGGAAAAAAAAGTCTGCACTTTCTTACATAAGAAAAGTATTCTTTAATGGAAGATTAATTTTTAAAATACATTTCAGCCATTTGAAAATCATAAAAGTTCTGTTAAAAATGTCAAAAAAAGGAAAGAACGCCGCACCCTTTTTTGAGATAATAAAGAATTGGTAAATCGTTATTGTCATCTATCACATATCTTTGATTTTAAGATGTCATCAGAGAAAATGCTGTAAAGATACTATGCAGGCTATTCTAAAAACAGCTGATAAACCTATTAAACGACAATTATTTAATTAACTTGATAGTGACGCCAATATACGGAATATTATTGACTTGCCTCTATGGATCCAAGCGCCCGTTTTGAGTCCATTATGAAGCATTACAAAGAATGAAAGGCTTTAAAGAATGATGTCATCGAAGTAAGAATCTCCGCAAGAATAATAAAACTAAAATAACAAATTCTCCAAGGGACAATGATATGTATAATTGTTTTTTTTTCAAAGATAATCAGCTTAAAAACCTTTTTTTTTTCATGAGGAATGGAACTGGTTGATTTGCTTATCTTGTCATTTGTCATTTGCAAGATTGTTTTGCTAAAAACCTTCTTAATGTACACACAAGTACCCTGAAGTCGACATCAAAAAATATAGACCTGCGATTCTAATTGACAATATCTATGTTGTTTTTGAAGTCCAGTTCTTCCAACAATCTATTGGAATTCCATGGGTTGGAATCGTACCCTGTTATTAGCAGACCTATTTTTGTAATCATATGAAGCAGAATTTTTGCTAAATCTTATACGTGAAAAAAATATTGATTTTTTTTTCTAAGCATACTCTGCCAACATGCAAAGTTAAAAAAAAAAATTTCTGAATCACCCTCTGCATGATTTTTACACGGAGCCGTACTTAAGTTTCTTTCCAATTGATTATAACAAAAGGAACACTGCAAGTATTATGTTTTCTTAAAAATAAATCACCAATAGGAAAATTTAAAGAAAGCAGTGGTCATTCGCAAAATTTTGAAACGTAAAAATTTATCAACAGCATTTTGACCCGAATTTGCAAAATAAAATCGACGTAAAAATTTCCAGATTTACGGTATAGATACGTTTTTATAAATAGAGAAAATGCTACAGACCGTGTGAGAAATTAAAAAAGCAGAGCAATTTTGAGATACTTTCTTTACATTGTTTTTGACGTTACAGTGTTGGTTATCTGTGTGGTCCATGGTAACTAAACATGCTCCTTTAAAAATTTGCTAACATGAGTTCTATTTAATCAAAAAGAATGAAACTTCACACGTCGAAAAAATAAATTTTTTTCGGAAAATATGTTGATATATAATCTTGTAATAATAACATGACATCGAAGAATATTGTCAAGGTATTTTTATTGAACCTGGTACATAGTATAAAAACATGTAAATAGATAATAATATTTTGTCTTGAAATTCCAATTTTATGTAAGACTTCCATGCAGTACACTTTCTATTCATTTTTCTTGTGACGTTTAAATAAGATGACCAAATTAGATTCAAAATAAAGTTGAATAACGTACAATGATATTTCTACAATTTGTTTTTTAGACATTGTGTTATTAAATAGTTTCTTCAGGGTTCACCTTAACAGTGCTGCGTACCGCTTCGTGTCTCTGTTTTACTAAAGTTTTTTATCATCCTCGTTTTTCTTTATTTTCTTTACCACTCGTATCGAAATCATTACCGGACATTTAATGCCGAGTAAAGGTCGAAACTAAAAAGTTGTTAGAACTTGTGTTCAAACCATTTCTATAGTATTTATACACTAAAATATGTTCAAACCACCAAAGGTCGAACCAATACAAATAAAAATACACTATCGGAAAAATGAAAGGAAGGTTCCGATTTGATTTTTGGTAATAACGTAATATGAATTTAGATTTATTTTAAACCTGGGCATACGTCAATTCCCTTGAACATTGATGTGAAATGAGTATAAGAATTGTTACTTTAAAGAATTCCGAATTTAAAGGTAGTTTTTCTTATTTCGAAAGTTTGTTTTTGTTCTTTTTTCGCATAAAATTTTAGAAAAGCACATTTATGAAAATAGTTTTTTTTCCCAATTCAGTCAGAATTAACCCAATATTAATGCTTGAAGTATTTATAAAAATAACTGTAATGCAATAAATTAAATCACACTGCACGGTTTTATAAAATTCTTTGAATATAACTATTAATTTTTCAAGCAATGTACATGTATTACAGAAAATAGATTATCTGTAATATTCGACCTATACGAACCTGAAAAGGACAAACATTTTACGGCCTTAAATTGCCAACTCACGTTCATGCAAATGAATGTCTTACTTAAATTAAATTAGGTGTTCTGTGTGTATTGACTCTTGCTTTTTCATCCCTGAAATCTTTGTTTCAAGGATAAGATTTTCCAAGGAAAAGATTTATTTTTTATTTACATTTTCCATGATTTTATTTTCATTTTCCAAGGAATCGATTTATTTTTTATTTACATTTTCCCCTACAATAATAGATAGGAATTCATTCAAATTAAATAAATACTATACGATATTAAAAGTTTTGGAATATTTACTTAAAAACAGCATATATTAGGACATTTATATCGTTAATATGACATGTCACGGAGCGAGGTTTCATTTTAAAATACATACCGGGACATGATCATGAGTGTTTGATAATTCTTTAAATTGCTGTGTTATAAAATCACAAGATCAAATTGACAATTTGAAGGTATAAAAGCACATACTATTTACGAAAATCCTAACTTCGTCGTTTGTGGATATACATATTTCACTAAATTCTTTATTCCAGCTTGTAGAAAATTCCCCATAATTGAAATTGAAACAGATTCGCCACATTGTATCATGAACGCAGCACAGTAAAGGTTATACAAAGGAGGCGGGGCCTAATTTGTACGGGAAATGTTTACTATGACGTCACACATAAAATAAGGTCTTCAAAATACCACAAAATGAAATCATTTGCTATTTAGTACTGTAGAAGCACATATATTCGTTGGGATAAAATTTCGTTGTTTTCATATCAAATTAAATTTCGTTGGGATTTAATTTCGTCATATCATCATCTCTGAAAAGTTGTCAAAATTATTTATTACATGTACATTCATAACACGTTTATAGCGAACAAAGAAAGATAACTCTTTGCACAGGTAGTTCTTCCGTTTCGAATAAACCGAACGTACGGAATTACATATTCCGGATTGCGCGTCTCAATGTCTGTATAATAATATACCCTTCGGCAAAATTCAGATTACCTGGGTTAAGTAGTGAGCTGAGTAGTTTTAATAACTGAATTTCTTCCACTTAACACGATTTCTTGATCATTCTGAAATCAATCCTGACATGGAAACATGTCTCTGTTGAAGTGGGTAAAAAGTTCTAAAATAAACGAACCCTCATCTCCTGGACTACCTTCCCCAAGTCGAGCAACATCAGAAAAGGAAGCCATCGCAATAAGTGCAGCTAATAATGCCATCGAAAGTTTGCCTGATTCTCCAAAATCATCGCCATCACGACCATGCAAACGAAAACGTGGAGAATATGGCTCGTATACACCGGAACAAAGGGCTAAATTTGCTAAATTGGCTGAGGAAGTTGGCGTAACAAAGGCATCAAGAAAGATTTCTAAGGAAACGGGAAAAAATGTGTCAGAAACTACAATTCGTAGTATGAGAAATGATTACAGGAAAAAAGTGAAAATCAATTTAGAGCAAAGAATTTCGACTGAAATAAAAACGCTTCCAACGAAAGTACGGGGCCGTCCACTAATGCTAGGAGAAAAAATTGACAATGAAGTAAAAATGTTTATAAAAAATTTACGTGCATCCGGGGGTGTAGTCAACACAACAATCGTAGTTGCCGCTGCCCAGGGAATCGTATGTGCTGAGAATAGGGCTCTTTTGAAAGAAAATGGTGGACACATGGATATTAATCGTGATTATGCCCGTTCGTTAATGAGAAGAATGAACCTCGTAAAAAGAAAAGGTACAAAAACCGCTCGCAAACTGCCTGGTGATTTCGAAAAAATTAAAGGAGATTTTCTTAATAAAATTACAAAATGTGTCAAGGAAAATAACATTCCACAAGAGTTGATAATAAATTTTGATCAGACAGGATTAAAAATGGTCCCAACTAGTGAATGGACTCTTGAAGTTAAAGGATCGAAAGATTGTAGCATTGTGGCATTGGATGACAAAAGAGAGATAACTGGTGTTGTCGGTATTTCTTTGACGGGATCATTGTTACTAAACAGCAACACAGAATAAGGGTAACAAAGAACATAAAAGCTGACCTCACAGTATGGAAAACTTTTTTGCAATCTTACAACGGTTATATTTATAGGCAGCTTTTTATATCAGAAATGTGTACCTAAGATCATTGGCATAATACACAGGAGCAAAGGAACAGTTTTTCAAAGAATTCATGCGTTTTCACTAAATAAACATTGGATGCCCGCCCAAATACACGAAGCCCTGACCAAGGGGCCCTGAAATACCATCGCAGGTAGGTTGAGGTTACAACCAAATATTCTACTTGCCTATATGATATGACGTCATAGTTAGCTTTATGACGTCAGGTTTAGAGATAATAATTTCTTAAAATCGATATCTAAGATTGATTTGAAGTCGTAAAAATGAATTAAAATATGCAGAGGCATAGTGTAAACGAAATTTTGTCTTTCCTGGGCCTCTGTAGTTATCACAGGGGTTACACACCAAACCCGTGACGTCATAATTGTTGATCATGCAGTAGCAGAGTTAAACTGAATCGTAACGAGAATTGATGTAAACAAACACAAGAAATTGGAGTTTTAAAGCATTTAGAACGAATATCATGTGTGATTCTAGGAGCGGTATTTTTTAAATTATATTTTCAGCATTTATTTTATATGCATATACAAGTGTGGATTAAAAAAACATAACCGTTTATATTGTCACTTTTTTTTTTTAATTCTTTATTTATTATACACAATCTGTTTTATAAATCAAAATACACAATTTATCATAGTACAGATTAGTTTTTCAGAGAGAGAGAGAGAGAGAGAGAGAGAGAGATAGAGAGAGGGGGGGGGGAGAGAGATGGCATGTTAATTCTTTTACATAAATAAACAAAAAAAAAACTATTTCATTTCATAAAAACAATTGATTCCACTGATTCCAGTTGGTGTCAAAAATCTCTCTGTCACCATTTTTATATGCTAAATATTTTTGAGTTTCATAAAAAAAAATTAATTTGTGAAGTCGCAAGTCTGACATTAATTTTTTTCCTACGCATCTCATTGTATATATATAATATTTTATCCATAGGAACAGCAAGTTATGAATGTCTTTGTTTTTTACTAGAAATCCCAAAATAAAATTTTGCTTTGTAAATGAAAGTTGCAACCCTATCTTTTGCTCACAATATCTTTCAAAACTGTTGAGGAAGGTTTGTACATTGTCACACTCCCATAAAATATGTATTATGGTTTCTTCTTCCATATTGCAGAAATAACAAGTTATTATCTCTTTTCCTTATTTTACATAGATATGAGTTTGTACCTAGTATTTTATTTAGAATCCTGTATTGAAACCATTGCAGTTTACTATTTTTTGTAATCTTAAATGGAAGTTTAAAAATCCTTTTCCATTCACTTTCCCCTAAATTAAAAATATCATTCCATCTTGTTTTCCCAGTGGGTTCAATATCATTTACATTGATTAATTCATAAAACTGTTTTGCTTTTTTACACATTGAAAGAAAATGAGTGCTGGACAAAATTATTGTCACTTTATATAACTATATTGTAAATAAAATACTAACTCCAAAAATATACGCTGTTTGCAATTTCCAAAAAAGGGTGTTTGAGACACAAATGTAACCATTTCAGAAAACTCTTCAATACATTAGTAGAGAACAAAGATATTAGACTGTATTAACAATTAATGCTGATGTGCTCGACTCCCTCCATATTTTTTTTCAATTAAATAGGTTGTCTTGTTTTTGATTTTCTTTTCTAGACAATATGTTATTTCTAAGTTTCCCAACCCATTTCTTTCGAAAATATTCTATGGGACTCTTGGTCCCTTTAGGAACCTGTAATATTGATGCAATTATCCTCGTGCAAGATTCAACCTAATACATGTTACCCTATAAATTAATTATTAAGCATTTACAGAAAAAGAAACTTTTGCAGCGAAAAAAAAAACTCACTTTATTCCGTTGTACATCTGCGCTTTTGAACATCTACTGTGATCTCTAAAAATAGAGACCCCATTTCACGCAAGACTTGCACCACCTATTGAAAAAAAAAACTTCAGAAATATGATTTCAGATCATGCTATTGCAATTCTATGCCAATCAGGCTATGTATGGAGTTTTCCATGGAAAATTATCTTATTGAACCCATAAGTACTTTACCTATCGCTCAGAAAATGTTATGGCATGTTTTCAAATTCTCAAACCACATGCAATAGCCAGTTCACATTATGACGTCGTAATATGATGTCATTATTGGTTGGGAAACTTAGAAATAACATATTGTCTAGAAAAGATAAGCAAAAACAAGACAACCTATTTAATTGAAAAAAAAGTATGGAGGGAGTCGAGCACATCAGCATTAATTATTAATACAGTCTAATATCTTTGTTCTCTACTAATGTATTGAAGAGTTTTCTAAAATGGCTACATTTGAGTCTCAAAGACCCTTTTTTTGGAAATTGCAAACTGCATATATTTTTTGCAGTTAGTATTTTATTTACAATATAGCTACATAAAGTGACATTATAAACGATTATTTTTTTTTTTGAATCCACACTAGTAAATGCATATTAATAAATGCTGAATATATAATTAAAAAATCACAGGAAATGAAGCATTTTCGTCAGTGATACGGAGATGAGGGCACAGAGTGTAAGTTAAAATCCACCACCAGGGGCACCTCCGTCAGGTAATGAGTTCAAAATTTTACAGATAAGTACACTGCTGAGGCGTCACTTTTTTTGTAATCCCCACCAAAAAAACAGGGCGAACATTATTTTGGACTAAATTATTCAGGGCTAAAATATTACGTATCCTAAGAAATTGATATTCAATCAGTTTTTAAACAAATTTTGACGATATTAAAATATAACTGCTTAAAGTACATATAATTTATATCCTGAAATAAATAGGTTGATCATTGTTTCAAGGCCACCTACGCCCAGACCATCAGGAACAGGTTCCGGTACTAAGAAAAGTAAACCTACCACTACATCAGATGTAAGACGAAATGAAGAACAATTCATTTAAAATCAAGACTTTAGAGAAAAAGGAGGAAAGTAACTTTAAAATATGTATAATGAAAAGATAAATCTGCTAATAAAATAATCGATACATTGGGAACACATCACCAGAGAGTGTTTCTTTCCTTATATCTTGACAGAGCACGAGCAGTCTATCATGATAAAATTAGAAATTTATATCTTGAAAATTGTTATAATATGTATATACTTGTTCTTTTTTGGTAAATATTATTGACTAGGGAAAATCATTGCGTTGTATCATGTTTTAAACTTGAAGGAACAAAATGTTAATGGCTGGTATTCTAAATGCATAGAAATTATAATTTCAGCAAATCAAAATTTAATAAGACTTAAAGAACTGTTGCCAACTGACTTTAAATTTCTGTCAAGGTATTTCTTAGACCTTTGTTTGATATGTTTTAAAGTATTACTTGCATGAATAATTTTTTTTTTGAAGTTTGAATTGAAATCTTTTGTTGCATTTGTAAAGTTTACATGTTCTTTTCGTAATAAATTGGTGCCATTATGTATTGAAGAGTGTTACATGTATGTAATGGATATAATATTGAACAAAACATGCATAAATTTAGAAGATAACCAATCACAAAAGATTCCTTGCTATTTGAGGACGTTTCTGTACAGCTTGGGTTTCTCAATAGAAGTAAAGCTTGCTGCTTTGAATTATGTTAGATGCCTGGGTGGCAGAAATATTCATCTGAGATTTAACAAACCCTTGTACATAAGGCAAAAAAAAAAGAAAACTGGTTTATTTATACAGTGATTTCTGTTCAGAAACAAAGTATTGTTTTTATAATAAGAACTCAGTAGAAAAGTGAAACGGACACCTGCTTCCACATTTTACGTGCCATACATGCTAAGTCTACCATATCCCTCCTCTCGAAGGACGCGATTTCACGAAAGAATTCGCTTTGTTTATTTGAGTGTTAGTGTATTAACGTCAGAGAGATCAATATAACATGAAAATTCGAAGTGGAAAAATATTTAGAAAAAAATGAGTCAAGTTTTCGAAATGTATTTGGGACCAAATCCTTTCCGATTTGCTACATTGTATTCAAATGCTCAGAGTCGCTTATTATTATTTACATTTGCAAACAAAAGAAAATCTACAAAAAAAATCTGTTAAATAAAAATAATCCTCATTATTATAATCTTTAACTGAACATTGCAAAAATGATTTTGATTTTTCTTCTTCAGTTTTGTTTGTTTTATTTTTTTCTGCCTTGCTTTTTGCTTTCTTATTGCTATTTTTGTTTTGTATAATTCTATGTTTTGTTTTCCCCTTTTCTTTCAGTTTATAGGTGTGTATACAGATACTTTTACTTTGAATATCGTTGTAAATGGTTGCGTCATTTCTTATAAAGAATTCCCATTCCACAATAACACAGGACACTCATCCTCATCTTCTGACATAATCCATTAGCTTACCTCTTTTGCTTACCTCTAGGCAACAATACAGAAGATGCCCTTTGAAACTTCTTTTTTCTTTCACACAAACCGCGCGAAAATTCAAATGCCATTGTTTTTTTTTCAATATAATCGTAAATATGATTTATTCAATTGACAGTTGTTAAAAATACTTCAAAATGAGGCTTCACACTTTTATTTTTGAAGAATTAATTAACATTCTCCAAACACTTTGACGTTGTTTAAGTGGATTATTTATTTTTAGCGCCAATACTAAGTAGACTACTGTTTAAAATTAGTTCTATACTCGGCACTCAATTCGCCCAAGATTAAAAGCGAACTATATATCAAAACATAAACATATATCCAAATATTTGATAGACATAAATAAGTTCATTTATTTATACGTTTATTTTTCTGCTATTGTGTCCGATCAATATATACCCCAAGTAGTCAAATGTCGAAATTGAAGAAATTTACATGTCTTAATATTTTTCAATAAAAGATAATTTAAAACTTAACAGTTACTGTTACACTCAGAAGTGAATATTTATAAGTTATTTATCCATAATTTATAATTGTTTTCCGTAAAATATTCTATGTGCATTTCGTTTCCCTAACTTATAAGGATATAACACAGGAAAATATACTGTATAGGTAATTCTTTGTCCTTCAAAAATTCTTAAGGAATTCCAAAAATGATTTTTTTTACCGAGTAACATCTTAGAAAAACAATTATCTTTCGAAAATTATATGTTAATGCATTACTTATCATGGTATAAAAAAAATCTGCAATCATGACCCCAATGATCTTTTCTTAAAAAATAATATGTCATATCTAACAATGATTTTATTTTGAATGTATCTATAAAGTTGTTCCTATGAAAGACAATAATAATACACACCTTTTACCTACTTCCTTTTAATTCGTTTTGCATGCACAACTTGTTTGTAAAAAAAAGACAATGAATCTTACTGTAATTTACATATTCTGGCAATGTGGATGTTCTGGGAACGGTTACTTCGTGTGCTGGAAGTGAATAAGAATTGTCATTATTTTCTTTCTATTGTCTATATATTCTATAACAAGGGGTCAATGAACCTTATAGGGCACCTGATTATCATGTAACAACTATCAAACAATGGAATTTGATTCGTGTTTTAAACGAGAGGCCATGAAATTCAATTCTTTGAAAGAAACATCGTGTTATCATAACAATACACTTTGCATGCTTATTTTGGTTAGGTAATACTCAGAGGTAGGTCAGATTTCAAAGAGAAAATGCCCTTCTCCTTTGTCAGTCGTGCACCCCATCCCAAAAGAACCACTGCCCGTGGGGCCGCAACTTTCAAAATTTTGGAAATTTCATGAATGTTATATCATCATGTTGTTGATCAACAGTGCAGATTTCAAAGGCTCAAATTATATGTTATCAAATTTATAGACTACCCCCCCCCCCCCCC
>PRKT01000222.1:21022-66434 GCA_003671525.1 Saccostrea glomerata | reverse complement strand
ATCAACAACATGATGAAATAACATTCATGAAATTTCCAAAATTTTGAAAGTTACGGCCCCATGGGCAGTGGTTCTTTTGGGATGGGGTGAACAACTGATAAATTTGAAGGGCATTTTCTCTTTGAAATCTGACCTACCCCTGAGTATTACTTAACCAAAATAAGCATGCAAAGTGTATAGTTATGATAACACGATGCTTCTTCCAAAGAGATGAATTTCATGGCCTCTCGTTTATAACACGAATCAAATTTGCATTGTTTGAAAGTTTTTACATGATAATCAGGTGACCTATAAGGTTCATTGACCTCTTGTAATGGAATATATAGACAAAAGAATGAAAATAATGACAATTCTTTTTCACTTCTTTTTGTGGATTTTCTTTTGTTTGCAAATGTAAATAATAATAAGCTACTCTGAGCATATGAATACAATGTAGGAAATCGGAAAAGATTTTGTCCCAAATACATTTCGAATACTTAACTCATTTTTTTTCTAGATATTTTTCCACTTCGAATGTTCATGTTATATTGACCTCTCTGACGTTAATACACTAATACACAAGTAAATAAAGCGTGAAATCGCGTGCTGAAGAGACCAGGAGGACGGGGATGAGGGAAGGAAGGACCCTGTATTGCTTTTGTTTAAATCACACCTTCCTCCTCAGATCTAGCTTTAAGCTTGTATTTTTTTCAAATGAAGTGGTAAAAGCACTCATATATATCGCATTTTAATTCATTCTTGTATATTATACAAAACTAATTCGAAATTGTTAAGCGAGAGTGTTTGTAAAATAATTTTCCTAATAATAAATGCATGTAATAAAATAAACGGCACAGTTAAGATGTAGCAGATTGTAAGGGAAGCTGCACTTCAATGTTGCCTGCAAATACAAATATATATATATTTTCATATTAGTTTGGCATTTAAAGATTCCAGAATCCAGCTGATTTTTCTTCTGCTCTCGATCCAAGAAATGTGTATTGCTACCAATCACCAAACAGGGGCTGTTTTTTTATCATGTTCTAATGGCAATGGTTTCTGAGAAAGGATCACTGTACAGGTAAATTGATTAATGTTTAAGGTGAAAGGGGTAATTACTAAATAGCAATAAGAATGTTACAAATGCCACGAATGCTAGGCAGTATAACATTTAGACAAAACCGACAAAATATGCAAAATATTTAAAGTTGAAGAGAGTGATATTCTGTTAAAACAGCTTATCAAAAAATACAAATAAATGTAATTTTGACAAATAATAAATAACTTTATATGACATCAAAAAATACTTTTTCCTACTCAGATTAAAGTGATAGTTTCCTAACATATAATCGCTTTTTTCATATAACATCAGAGATAGAGTTTGGCAGTAATAAGAAATCAGAAGGAGAAAAGTTAAGCAAGTCATCTAATAAAATCCCAGTTATCTCCTACAGTAGAGTTATATTAAATGATTCACTGGTAGTGTTTTATTCAAATTTGTTAAAATCCTGATTCCAGGGCTCAGGATAGGGTAACGTTATCCATCCCGGTATTATCTCGTATCCTGTCACTAAAATCTATGTAACGATGTTTTCCTCTACATTTACATTTACATAAAAGCATTGGCTTTTAAATGTTTTTTTTCATGCTTCATTATGTTTCTATTTTGACGTCATGTCGTAAAAGTTACCTAATACCTCGACCGTGTATAAATTTACAACTTAGTGGGTACAGGTAGTTCCCCCCCCCCCTCTGTCCCAGTCCACGTACCTCTAACTCAACAAGGGCTTGGACAATAACCATTTTGGAAGAGGCAGCTTTTTATATCAGAAATGTGTACCTAAGATCATTGGCATAATACACAGGAGCAAGGGAACAGTTTTTCAAAGAATTCATGCGTTTTCACTAAATAAACATTAGAGGCCCGCCCAAACACACGAAGCCCTGACCAAGGGGCCCTGAAATTTACAAATCTCAAAGATGCATCCTTCCTCCTTATAACCATGAATATAGTTCATTTGTTTAATATCCTGGTACAGAATAGAAGATTTTAAAGGAATTCTGTATTTTCACTATATAATAAATAGAGCCTCATCTTACACAAAGTCTCTTCACAAATTTGGAAGAGACAGCCTTATTCAACATAACTATGTACTTAGTTTGTTTATTTAATTCCCATGAACAGATACCCTGGTGCAGAAAAGAAGATTTCAAAGAATTTATACATCTTCACTATATAATCTTTATGGCCCCGCCCTAGCATTAGAACTCCTGACCCTGGGACCATGCAATTCACTATTTGGAAAGTGACAGTCATTTTCAACTTAACTATATGCTTCGTAAGTTCATTTAATGCACAGGAGCATAAAAGAAGAATTTTTTAAAAAAAACATGCAATTTCACTATATAATCTATGTAGCCCCACCTTAGCACTAGAACCTCTGACTCTGGGGCCATGAAAATCCAAGTTTAGGTAAATGACTCAATGCTTATTACAATCATATGAACAGTTTGACTGCTGGATATCGAGGAGTAAAAAAAAGAAGATTTTAGGAAATGAAACTTATTTTAGTGGTTTTGATCTCACCCCAGACCCAAGGGAGGCAGGGACCATGAAATTGATAATATTTGTTCTTCTTTACCGATAGATGCTATATGCCAAAACTTATTAAAATTGGTTCAGGGGTTTCAGACAAGCAACTGACAATGTTCAAAATGTTAACGCACCAAGCTTCAGAAGAAAACAAAAAAGAGATTGAGTTTTAACAATTTTTTTTTCCTTTTTTAATTTATTTTAATATTGATTACAGGACACCAAGATATATAATCTTTTCTTTTTTACTATTACGCCATTTGTTAGTCAAAAAGGAGACAATGAATCTTACTGTAATTGATAATTTCTGGCAAAGTAGACGTTCTGAGTTGAGAGATTTGGTGAACTGGAAATGAATAAAATGTTTTCATTATTAAACTACGTATTTCAATTCTTTTGTAATAAAAAAAAAATGAATTGTTCTTTAATCTGATGGGTTTGCAAATTGAAATGGGTGTATGTTTCCCTAAAGTGATATTCACTTTGTTAGGTTTGAAAAAGAAATGAAATTTATGAAAAGTGTTGTTCTCAAAATTTAAAATTTCTTTTCTTGTGAACAATTATTTTTTTTAATTTTCCTTGTTAAAAACCGTCTCGAGTCGGTTTTCATAGCATTCTTGTGGTCGATGTTATCGCGTTCCCATAGACAGAAGTGTCATTTATGTTATATCTTTATTACGCATCATTTTTAAGGTTGCTAAACAGGATATGTCGTAGTCAATACGGTAAAGTATACTGTGGCATCACAGAAAAACATCCTTCATAATAACAAAAAATGAAAAGATGTGCGATTTAAAACATCAAAATTTACCAATGTATCAATATTTGTTGTCAGTCAATACCCTCTTAGCAGGTTAAAAACAATTCATTGATCTCAAAAAATGGTGGTATGAATAACGTATTTCATATGGTGTGAAAGGCAGACAAAAGATTGTTTACGCTGAAAAATGTATTTTACAAATCAGGATAAAAATTTTAGATTTTGTTTTAGCAAATGATACCAATGTTAAATCTTTGTTTCGTGCGATAATTATTAAATAATTATCTATGGAATGTTTTAAATTAATCTTCCTTTGTATGTACTTGGTTCACATGATTAACATCAATATATCTAATCAAATCATTGTTTCTCACAGGGGCATTAACTGAATTTATCTTAACAATTTTAATCTAAATAAATGACTTTGCCAATTTTATCAGATTCAAACTACATTGTATACTCTCTGTATTTACATGTTAAATTCTGGATGTTGTTTTGTATAAAGAAAACTGTAAATACATGTTTTACAATTGTTTTCGGCAAACAGTAGTTAATATAGAGTTTGTGTTCTGTTATTATTATACATGTCTGTAAGAAATATTTTGTAGGTGTAAAGAACAATGGTCTACTTTTTTGGTAACCTTTGATGCTTATATTAACTATAATTTTATTTATTGATCAAAACCTTTATTCTGATCAATAAAATTCAACTTCAATATACATTTGTCTTTTGTCCTTTTTCATAGCATTTTGGGAAAATAGTGGCACAAATGACACTACCCTTCACTTGAAAGTAACACTGCTTTTTCGAAATCTAGAGTCTAATCTATTATATGGATACATTACTTTAAGTATGTCTGACATATTTCAACTAGAGCTACAGAACATAAAACATATCCTTATAAAATGCAAATTTTATTTGAAGCAGCAGCACTTTTCAGAATGTATAAACTTTTCGAACAACCCTCGTATAAAATAACAAGAGGCCCATGGGCCTTATAGATCACCCGAGCATTATGCAACAACTTTCCAGTGATTTAATTTGATTCATGTTTTAAGCCAGATGCTATGGCGTTCACAATTTTGAAAGAGGCACCATTGATCATCATAACAATACACTAAGCAGTGGCTTAGTTTGTTTACTTAATACCCATAGGCAGGGTGGGGGAACAAAAAATTCATTTCAAGTAATCGGTAATATTCAGCAATAATCAGTAATGCCCCTATCACACTTGAACCCCTAACCCTTAGGCCTAGATCCACACATTGCACAATTTTTGAAAAGGCACCCTTGCTTTTCAAAAATATTTGATTAATACCCAGGAGCAGATCTCAAACAATTCATCCAGTTTCAGTATATAAGTACACACCCCCCATGGTACCCCTGACCCTGGGACCTTGAAATTCACAATTCTGGAAGATAAGGGTCCTTGCTCACCATAACTACATAGGTAGTTCATCTGCTTAATACCCAAAAGCAGAGAAGAAAATTTTTAAAGATTTGATGTATTTTCACTATATAATCAATAGAGCCCGACCCTATCACTAGAACCCCTGACCCTAGGGCTATAAAATTTTGGTAGAGGCACTCTTGCTCATCATTACTATGCACTTAGTTACCGGTAGTTTATTTAATACCCAGGAGCAAAGAAGAAGATTTTCAAAGAAATAATGCATTTTCACTGTATAATCTATAGAGCCCTGCCCTAACACCAGAACCCCTGACCCTGGGGCCATAAAATTCACAATTTTGGTAGACGCACTTTTGCTCATTATAACTATGTACTTAGTAAGTTTATTTAATACCAAAGAGCAGAGAAGAAGATTTTCAAAGAATTCATGTAATTTCACTATATAATCTATAGAGCCCCGCCCTAACACCAGAACCCCTGACCCTGAGGCCATAAAATTCACAATTTTGGTAGAGGTACTCTTGCTCATCATAACTATGCACCTAGCTAGTTTATTCAATACCCAGGAGCAGAGAAGAAGATTTTTATAAAATTCATGTATTTTCACTCTATAATCAATAGAGCCCCGCGCTAACACCAGAACCCCTGACCCTAGGGCCATAAAATTCACAATTTTGGTAGAGGCACTCTTGCTCATCATAACTATGCACTTAGTTAGTTTATCTAATACCCAGGAGCAGAGAAGAAGATTTTCAAAGAATAATGAATTTTCACTATATAATCTATAGAGCCCTGCCCTAACACCAGAACCCCTGACCCTGGAGCCACAAAATTCAGAATTTTGGTAGAGGCACTCTTGCTCATCATAACGATGCACTTAGTTAGTTTATTTAATACCCAGGAGCAGAGAAGAAGATTTTCAAAGAAATAATGCATTTTCACTTTATACTTATATAGCCCTGCCCTAGCACTAGAACCCCTGACCCCGGGGCCATGAATTTCACAATTTTGGTAGAGGACTCAATGCTGATTACAATCATGCAAACAGTTTGACTGTTTGAAGTCCAGGAGTAAAGAAGAAGAGTTTTAAAGATTGCATTAATTTTAGTGCTTTTTGCCCCACCCCCCAGGCCCCAGGGGGGCAGGGACCATGAAATTCACAATTTCTGTTCCCCTTTACTTATAGATGCTTTGTGCCAAATTTTTTTTGAAATTGGTTCAGTGGTTGCAGAGAAGAAGCTGAAAATGTTCAAATGTTAACACACCACGCACGACGCACGACTCACTACGACGGACGAAAACAGATAGAAATAGGTCACCTGAGTTTACTCAGGTGACCCTAAAAAATAAAAATCATGAATGAAAGCGAGATTTAATCGGACAGTGAATTGTTTGCAAGGAAACAGGTTATAGTTAAAAATTTTGTCAAAAGAGTTAGGAACGTCATTAAACCTGATGTGTGCTTCAATGTTGCGGAACTAATATAATCACACAGTAAAGATTTTTGAAACAAGGACAATATAGTTCAAATTCTTTGCACAATTGTTAGCAAACAAGATGTTTAGTGTTACCGTTAATCTGGAAATTTTGCTGTAGATAAATCTTTAGCAAATTTGCGAGTGCATTGAATTCGCAAAAATAGTTTTCTTAAAAATAAATCACCAATAGGAAAATTTAAAGAAAGCAGTGGTCATTCGCAAAATTTTGAAACGTAAAAATTTATCAACAGCATTTTGACCCGAATTTGCAAAATAAAATCGACGTAAAAATTTCCAGATTTACGGTATAGATACGTTTTTATAAATAGAGAAAATGCTACAGACCGTGTGAGAAATTAAAAAAGCAGAGCAATTTTGAGATACTTTCTTTACATTGTTTTTGACGTTACAGTGTTGGTTATCTGTGTGGTCCATGGTAACTAAACATGCTCCTTTAAAAATTTGCTAACATGAGTTCTATTTAATCAAAAAGAATGAAACTTCACACGTCGAAAAAATAAATTTTTTTCGGAAAATATGTTGATATATAATCTTGTAATAATAACATGACATCGAAGAATATTGTCAAGGTATTTTTATTGAACCTGGTACATAGTATAAAAACATGTAAATAGATAATAATATTTTGTCTTGAAATTCCAATTTTATGTAAGACTTCCATGCAGTACACTTTCTATTCATTTTTCTTGTGACGTTTAAATAAGATGACCAAATTAGATTCAAAATAAAGTTGAATAACGTACAATGATATTTCTACAATTTGTTTTTTAGACATTGTGTTATTAAATAGTTTCTTCAGGGTTCACCTTAACAGTGCTGCGTACCGCTTCGTGTCTCTGTTTTACTAAAGTTTTTTATCATCCTCGTTTTTCTTTATTTTCTTTACCACTCGTATCGAAATCATTACCGGACATTTAATGCCGAGTAAAGGTCGAAACTAAAAAGTTGTTAGAACTTGTGTTCAAACCATTTCTATAGTATTTATACACTAAAATATGTTCAAACCACCAAAGGTCGAACCAATACAAATAAAAATACACTATCGGAAAAATGAAAGGAAGGTTCCGATTTGATTTTTGGTAATAACGTAATATGAATTTAGATTTATTTTAAACCTGGGCATACGTCAATTCCCTTGAACATTGATGTGAAATGAGTATAAGAATTGTTACTTTAAAGAATTCCGAATTTAAAGGTAGTTTTTCTTATTTCGAAAGTTTGTTTTTGTTCTTTTTTCGCATAAAATTTTAGAAAAGCACATTTATGAAAATAGTTTTTTTTCCCAATTCAGTCAGAATTAACCCAATATTAATGCTTGAAGTATTTATAAAAATAACTGTAATGCAATAAATTAAATCACACTGCACGGTTTTATAAAATTCTTTGAATATAACTATTAATTTTTCAAGCAATGTACATGTATTACAGAAAATAGATTATCTGTAATATTCGACCTATACGAACCTGAAAAGGACAAACATTTTACGGCCTTAAATTGCCAACTCACGTTCATGCAAATGAATGTCTTACTTAAATTAAATTAGGTGTTCTGTGTGTATTGACTCTTGCTTTTTCATCCCTGAAATCCTTGTTTCAAGGATAAGATTTTCCAAGGAAAAGATTTATTTTTTATTTACATTTTCCATGATTTTATTTTCATTTTCCAAGGAATCGATTTATTTTTTATTTACATTTTCCCCTACAATAATAGATAGGAATTCATTCAAATTAAATAAATACTATACGATATTAAAAGTTTTGGAATATTTACTTAAAAACAGCATATATTAGGACATTTATATCGTTAATATGACATGTCACGGAGCGAGGTTTCATTTTAAAATACATACCGGGACATGATCATGAGTGTTTGATAATTCTTTAAATTGCTGTGTTATAAAATCACAAGATCAAATTGACAATTTGAAGGTATAAAAGCACATACTATTTACGAAAATCCTAACTTCGTCGTTTGTGGATATACATATTTCACTAAATTCTTTATTCCAGCTTGTAGAAAATTCCCCATAATTGAAATTGAAACAGATTCGCCACATTGTATCATGAACGCAGCACAGTAAAGGTTATACAAAGGAGGCGGGGCCTAATTTGTACGGGAAATGTTTACTATGACGTCACACATAAAATAAGGTCTTCAAAATACCACAAAATGAAATCATTTGCTATTTCAAACAACTGGATAGCTGTATACTACATACAAACTTACTATAACATGCAGTTGTGTCATTTGTTAAATCCCACTCAACAGTATATAAACGATCGCAATGCACTCGTCAATGTGACGTCATCTCGAAAAAATGACGCAGTTTGTACACAGTGAGAGGCTGATCAAGTCACATTTTGTACAATGAAAAATGTCTTTTGTTCTCAAATCATATTTAATTTGCAATTATATAGAAAGCCGTTAACTTGGATGCGATGTCTATTTTAGTATTTTATTTATAAATTGTACGTGCATTCTCCAGACAAGCGATGCTGTCGTGTGTTTGTATGCAGATTCATTGAAAAAGTAATGGAAGGGCTCTAATAAATGGATTTATTGCAAGGGCATACCCTCAATGTGTCTTGTCAAAATTCTACACATAAACTCAAAAAGCATCAAGATATTTGAAAAGTGCTACGAACCTCTTGAAATCTTGCAAATAAATTAATTATAGCTATATTTAATGTAGTTGACCAGCAAAATATTCAACCTGCCGTCCAACAAATTTAATTTTACCAATTAAAACAAGAGGCCCAGGGGCCACAGCGCTCACCTGAGCACATCGGGCTTGAATTTACTCCCCCCCCCCCTTCCAGGCGTTCATCATTTGAACAAACTAGAATCTACACTACCTGAGGATGATTCCATATAAATACCCCGGGTATCACTAATCATAGCTCTGAAGTAATTGAAAAGAAGATTTTAAAAGGTTTCCCTATATATCCCTATGTAAAACTTGGGTCGGCCATTTTGGTCCCACCCTATCCCCAGGGCCGGGGGTCATGATTTGAAAAAAACTTGAGTCTACACTACCTGAGGATGGCTTCCCTATCAGTTTCATCTTTCCTGGCCCAGTGGTAATTGAGAAGGATTTTTAAAGATATTTCCTATATATTCCTATGTAAAACTTGGGTCGGCCATTTTGGCCCCATCCTTGCCCCAGGGGTCATGATTTGAACAAACTTGAATCTACACTACCTAAGGATGAATCCACATGATTTTCATCTTTCCTGGCCCAGTGGTTCTGGGGAAGAAGATTTTTCCTAAATATTTTTCTATGTAAAACTTGAGTCGGCCATTTTGGCCCCACCCTTGCCCCGGGGGTCATGATTTGAACAAATTTGAATCTACACTACCTGAGGATGATTCCACATGAGTTTCATCTTTCCTGGCCCTGTGGTTCTGGAGAAGAAGATTTTTAAAGATTTTTCTTATATATTCCTATGAAAAACTTAGGTCGGCCATTTTGGCCCCACCCTTGCCCCAGGGGTCATGATTTGAACAAACTTGAATCTACACTACCTGAGGATGATTCCACATGAGTTTCATCTTTCCTGGCCCAGTGGTTCTGGAGAAGAAGATTTTTAAAGATTTTTCCTATATATTCCTATGTAAAACTTGGGTCGGCCATTTTGGCCCCACCCTTGCCCCGGGGGTCATGATTTGAACAAACTTGAATCTACACTACCTGAGGATGATTCCACTTGAGTTTCATCTTTCCTAGCCCAGTGGTTCTGTAGAAGAAGATTTTTAAAGATTTTTCTTATATATTCCTATGTAAAACTTGGGTCGGCCATTTTGGCCCCAACCTTGCCCCGGGGTCATGATTTGAACAGACTTGAATCTACACTACCTGAGGATGCTTCCACATGAGTTTCATCTTTCCTGGCCCAGTGGTTCTGGAGCAGAAGATTTTTTTAAAATGCCATTAATTTTTTACAAATTCATGATTATCTCCCCTTGGAAAAGGGCGTGGCCCTTCATTTGAACAAACTTGAATCCCTATTACCCAAGGATACTTTGTGCCAAGTTTGGTTGAAATTGGCCCAGTGGTTCTTGAGAAGAAGATGAAAATGTGAAAAATTTACGACAACGACGACGACAACGACGACAACGACAACAGACAACGGACAAATTATGATCAGAAAAGCTCACTTGAGCCTTCGGCTCAGGTGAGCTAAAAAGGGAATCTATATAGGTTCGCACCACTTTTCACAAACTACATACCGTGTTGAAAAGGATTATAAAATAAACTAACATTTTAAACTTGCTTATGCCCTTGCAATATTGAAATGTATAGATGACCTCTAAACTGAATCGAAAGTATAATTGCCAAAGTCATGTGACGTCGACATCACATGACAATTCTAAAAAGAAACCTAAATGTCCCCAACATCTAGATTTAAACCACATTACAATTTTTTTTTATATCAGTGAATTCCTAAAAAGAATCGCCTATCCTAATAAAGTATGTATTTCTTATTTTTTAAAAAATAGCCGATATTTCCATTTGTAACTTTAACTGTGCTGCGAATCCTTCACTTACCAGTTTTACACAGTTTTCCCATCCGGCCTGTTAAACACCCTCCAATACATTCCCCGGATTCGAAATCACATGGACCCGATTTGCAATTTCCGCAAGCAGATAAACAACCTTCTCCGTAGTAACCGGCTTCACATGCTGTCATATATAGCAAAAAAACCAAAATACACAAAAGATTGGTCATTTAAGGGAAAACAAAAAAATATAACGTGTTTTTTGTTTGTTTTTAATTTTATTTTTACAAAGGACTGTTATTTAATATAAATACATTGATTGATTGAGCATTGATTTTACTTAATGACAACTCTAACATACGTTTGAATATAACGAGAGTTTTGATATATAAAACCTGACGTAGGTGTTGGATCAAAAAATAAAATTGAAGGTGCTAATTGGCAATATGTAATAAATATTCCGTTAAAGTCCCATTTAATTTCATTCAGTGGTATGAGAGGATATGGAAAAAGATCGGTTCCCAAAAGCGGAACACAAGGCTTCACGTAGAGGCGGACGGACGGACATCCCGATCACTATACATCCAGCTGCTTTTCAAGAGTGTGTGGGGTATACAGATTCATTTATGTATTCTATCTAGAACCTATTCTTATCAATCGCAGAGCCAAGTCTATTACATTCGCAATTCGTAGATTTTAAATTTTATATCTACCTAAGTGTAACGAGTCTAATTCGAGTGCGCAGCACTTTGCGCAGCTTTTTAATTTCATGCAGTCATTTGTGTGACAGTATATTATTTTAATTTTAATACAAAATTAACATTAATTGTAACTCCTACTGATCTGAAAATGTGATTTTGCGACAATTATTGAAAAAGAACGTTGAAATGGCTCTAACAACGTCACAATTTTCGGATTTTGTAAGCAATGCATGACGCTGAAGAATGACTAAGGACTCGCTTGTATGTTCAAGACGTCCTTGGATATGATACTTAAAATTGATAACATAACTTCCCAAGATACATACTAGCAATCTAGAATTTGCTATTTATGCCGAAAAAAATTGTATGCACCGATAACTCATCAGCAAAATATATGTATTTATAGCGTAATATGGCAATTTTAGAGGTATTTGGCTTCGGAAAAATAAACTTTGTAGTTATTACCTAGACAAATCGAGATGGTGAACTTTTTTGAAATTTCACAATTTGGTGACTTTTTACATTTACTTTCATTTACTTGAATGAATAATAAATCCCTAGGGCAGAAGTACAAAAAATATGGAAAATATGTAATAATTTGGCGATTTTCAAACAAATTCCCATAGAGTCCAATAGTAAAGTTTGAGAAAATTTAAGATGACCCACTAAGAAATCGGGGTGACGAACATGCGATTTATTTTCATTCTTAAAACAATTAATATTACAGTAAAAATTAAATATCAAAAAAATTATCAAAATCCCTTGGGCAGAAATAATTAGACTCGGCCTCGTTAAGTTGTTTAAAGCTATATATTTGAAAACATGTATTGAACCAGCCTCGCTCAGACTTGGGATGATTCATTGAGGGAGTACTAGTATATATTTGAATTACGTGTTTAGCAGGTTACATTGTGCAGATGTGAGCGTGAAATGTGTTTGACAGGTCTTGGTAGCTAAACACAGTTTCGTATAAAATCCAAGGGGGTTTTCCAAGAGAGAAGCATGCTGGGTAGGGATTTTCCTGCGATTTATAGGAGTCTACATGAAAACTGCATCTGTTTTGGTTTTATTCAAATAAAGTAGAGTCTTATCTTAATATTAGAATGAAGAAAATGTGTATTTATTTAAAAAAAAATTGAGACTTTTAATAGGGGGAGATAACCCCAAAAACATCCGGTTTTCACATGTGCAGAATAGCATGAGTCAAATAGCAGGTAATGTAGCTCTTATAAGAGGTGGAAAATGTACTTTAGAAGCACAATAAAAGAAAACCTTAGGACCTGTTCTGTGAAATACATGTAACTTATTTTGTCTGACTTTTTCTGTTTTTGTTGAGCAGGGGGACTAAAAATGCAAAGGTGCACTGAAATGGATGCATAAATAACCCAATATCTCCAATGGTTCATGTGTCAAAACCCCCAATTATTAATTGATAAATTTATTATAGTTGGATATTTAAAAATATTCACAGTTTTATCTTTCCAATGATATGTAGAAGTCTATGTAACAAACCTGCATTTTATTTTTTATAGGAGTCAGTTTTGCTTGTTCCTTACCAAGTAACTTCCTGATAACGTCACACATAAAACTTTGTTTTGCACCCTTAAGGAGTAGCATTTGATGACATTTCCCACATTTATTTGCCTGTAAGTTCATATAAAATTGCTTTATTTGTTCTACTTTATGTAGTAAACCATTATAATATAACCTTGGTTGAAGGTTGAAACTGTGTAAGGCATTATGCCTATTAGATTCATGCCCCATAGATTTTATACATGTGATAAGGATTTTGATGACTAAAGTTGCTTTCATTTTACATTAGGACACAGCTGCATTGTGACATCAAAGTGTGACGTCATGTCAAAAATGGAAGCTTTGCAAGGTCATGACCTTCAATTTAATTGATTGCATATCAAAATATATATCATCTGTATACTAGTAGATATACATGTGACATAGTGTGACATAGACCTTTTGAGTATCTAGTTAGTTAATCCATACTTTGTGTATTTTAAATTGAAGAAAAGTAGAATTATTGTGTTTGTTGATTCAGTTAGGTTTGAATTTCTCTTCGAAGTCCTGTTTCATGCGTCAGGCAATGTGGTAGACATGTAATACTAAATTAACAATTTCTTGCCTATTTTATGACCAAATTCAACAATTTATGCACCATTTTTTTTTTGAATTTTGTTCTCTTTGCACCTCAGTTCAAAAAAGTGAACTGCAAAACATTTTTATTTCCTTTAAAGTAGCTAAACACAGTTTCGTATAAAATCCAGGGGGGAGGGGGTGTTTCTCCCAGAGAGAAACATGCTGGGAAGGGATTTTCCTGCGATTTATGCGAGTCTATATGAAAACTGCATCTGTTTTGTTTTTATTCAAATAAAGTGGAGTCTTATCTTAATATTAAATGAAGAAAATGTGTATTTATTTTTTAAAAACATTTTTTGAGACTTTTAATAGGGAGAGATAACTCCCAAAACATCCGGTTTTTACATGTACAGAATTGCATGAGTCAAATAGCAGGTAATGTAGCTCTTTTAAGAGGTGGAAAATGTACCCTAGAAGCACAATAAAAGAAAACCTTAGGGACCTGTTCTATGAAATACATGTAACTTATTTTGTCTGATATTTTTCTGTTTTTGTTGAGCAACGGGGGGGGGGGGCTAAAAATACAAAGGTGCACTGAAAATGGATGCATAAACAACCCGATATCCCCAATGTTTCATGTGTCAAAACCAGAAAAGTAGTAATTGATGAATTTATTATAGTTGGATATTTATAAAATTCACAGTTCTATCTTTCCAATGATATGTAGTAGTCTATATAACAAGCTTCCATTTTATTTCTTTATAGGAGTCAGTTTTGCTTGTCCCTCACCAGGAAACTTCCTGATAACGTCACACATAACACTGTGTTTTGCACCCTTAAGGAGTAGCATTTGTTGACATTTCCCATATTTATTTGCCTGTAAGTTCATATAAAATTGCTTTATTTGTTTTACTTTATGTAGTAAAACGTCATGTCAAAAATGGAAGCTTCGCAAGGTCATAACCTTCAATTTAATTGATTTCAAATCAGAATATATATCATCTGTATAGATATACATGAGACAAAGTTATCCCCCTTTTCAAACCAGCAAATTGTTGAAATCAGACAAGTCCTAACATTCTTTGGAATAGAATTCGACACGGTCAATATGATTATGAAACTCCCCTCAGAAAAATCAAACCAGATAAATGGCGTATTAGAACACTTTTTGAATGCAAAGAAAGTCTCCCTGAGAGAAATGCAGTCACTCATTGGCTTATTAAACTTTGCGTGCAAGGTCATTGCCCCTGGCCGGGCGTTCTGTTGACAACAGACAACGGACAAATTATGATCAGAAAAGCTCACTTGAGCCTTCGGCTCAGGTGAGCTAAAAAGGGAATCTATATAGGTTCGCACCACTTTTCACAAACTACATACCGTGTTGAAAAGGATTATAAAATAAACTAACATTTTAAACTTGCTTATGCCCTTGCAATATTGAAATGTATAGATGACCTCTAAACTGAATCGAAAGTATAATTGCCAAAGTCATGTGACGTCGACATCACATGACAATTCTAAAAAGAAACCTAAATGTCCCCAACATCTAGATTTAAACCACATTACAATTTTTTTTTATATCAGTGAATTCCTAAAAAGAATCGCCTATCCTAATAAAGTATGTATTTCTTATTTTTTTAAAAATAGCCGATATTTCCATTTGTAACTTTAACTGTGCTGCGAATCCTTCACTTACCAGTTTTACACAGTTTTCCCATCCGGCCTGTTAAACACCCTCCAATACATTCCCCGGATTCGAAATCACATGGACCCGATTTGCAATTTCCGCAAGCAGATAAACAACCTTCTCCGTAGTAACCGGCTTCACATGCTGTCATATATAGCAAAAAAACCAAAATACACAAAAGATTGGTCATTTAAGGGAAAACAAAAAAATATAACGTGTTTTTTGTTTGTTTTTAATTTTATTTTTACAAAGGACTGTTATTTAATATAAATACATTGATTGATTGAGCATTGATTTTACTTAATGACAACTCTAACATACGTTTGAATATAACGAGAGTTTTGATATATAAAACCTGACGTAGGTGTTGGATCAAAAAATAAAATTGAAGGTGCTAATTGGCAATATGTAATAAATATTCCGTTAAAGTCCCATTTAATTTCATTCAGTGGTATGAGAGGATATGGAAAAAGATCGGTTCCCAAAAGCGGAACACAAGGCTTCACGTAGAGGCGGACGGACGGACATCCCGATCACTATACATCCAGCTGCTTTTCAAGAGTGTGTGGGGTATACAGATTCATTTATGTATTCTATCTAGAACCTATTCTTATCAATCGCAGAGCCAAGTCTATTACATTCGCAATTCGTAGATTTTAAATTTTATATCTACCTAAGTGTAACGAGTCTAATTCGAGTGCGCAGCACTTTGCGCAGCTTTTTAATTTCATGCAGTCATTTGTGTGACAGTATATTATTTTAATTTTAATACAAAATTAACATTAATTGTAACTCCTACTGATCTGAAAATGTGATTTTGCGACAATTATTGAAAAAGAACGTTGAAATGGCTCTAACAACGTCACAATTTTCGGATTTTGTAAGCAATGCATGACGCTGAAGAATGACTAAGGACTCGCTTGTATGTTCAAGACGTCCTTGGATATGATACTTAAAATTGATAACATAACTTCCCAAGATACATACTAGCAATCTAGAATTTGCTATTTATGCCGAAAAAAATTGTATGCACCGATAACTCATCAGCAAAATATATGTATTTATAGCGTAATATGGCAATTTTAGAGGTATTTGGCTTCGGAAAAATAAACTTTGTAGTTATTACCTAGACAAATCGAGATGGTGAACTTTTTTGAAATTTCACAATTTGGTGACTTTTTACATTTTTATAATCACATTCCCATAAAAGGTGTTCTATTGTTTCTTCTTCTGAGTGGCAAAAATTGCAGTATTTAGAGTCTCATTTTTGTTAATTTTGAATAAAAACGAATTTGTTGCTATAATTCCTTTTAAAATTCTATATTGAAACCATTGGAGTTTACAGTCTTTTGTCACTCTGTAGGGTATTTTGTGAATTTTTTCCATTCTTTATTGTCAATCTGTAAAAGCTCACTCCACTTTGTTTTACCTGTTGACACATAGGAGTTATGGCTAAGAATTTCATAAAAACATTTGGATTTGTGACATTTCATCATCTTGTAGATATTTCTCATAACTAATGGGTTTTCTAGCTTTTTAGTAGGTATGTCAAGGCCAGAATTTTTCATCCAAGGCTTAATAGCATGAATAATACTACTATATTTTTAAAAAAGTATAGGTATTACAAAAAGATTCAAGTTTTATTTAGGTAATATCTTTATTATTGTGGCATTGTTAAACATCATGGAGATATAACTTCCTATATCGACATATGCTGGTATTATTGTAGGATGTGATTCTGGAAGGTTTGGTGAGCTGTGCGAGTTTGAATGCCATTGTAAGGATGAGAGTCCATGCACTCCTATGGGAATTTGTCCATCGGGATGTCATCCAGGCTGGCTCAATTCAACCTGTCAAACACGTAAGTGACACTGACTCAATTACCGGTAACCTGTCAAACACGTAAGTGATACTGACCAAATACAACCTGTCAAACACGTAAGTCACACTGACTCAATACAACCTGTCAAACACGTAAGTGATACTGACCCAATACAACGTGTCAAACACGTAAGTCACACTGACTCAACTAAATCTGTCAAACATGTAAGTCACACTGACTTTTTTGAATTTAGGTGCAAAGAGAACACAAATCTAAAAAAGTGTTAAAGTTGGTCCAAAAATAGGCAAGAAATGTAAATTTAGTATTACAAGTCTACCGCATTGGTTGACGCATGAAGCACGACTTCGAAGAGAAATTCAAACTTAACTGAATCAGCTCACATGATCATTATACTTTTCTTCAATTTAACAAAGTATGGAATATGCAGTATTTGAATAACAATAAAATGTTACATTATAATTTTATTGAAAAGCTGTATGACAAACTTTACACATATTGCTAGTTTCTGTATGAACAAGGAGGGGGGGGGGTCTAATGTGACATAGTCACTGTGTTTAATCAAAAATTGCCTCAAAAGTCTGGACAGTGTCAGCCTAACTAGATACTCAATAGGTCTATGTCACATGTATATCTATAAAGATGATATATATTCTCATTTCCGATAAATTAATTATAGATACAGTGAGCATGATCCCTTTACATAAACTTTCCGCTTAGTGTACCACCAACATACAATGCACTTGCAGCGCAAGCGCTTTGCTTCGAGTCCATCCCCTACTTAGTTTGAGCCCCTCATCGGCTCATGACGCGGGCCTTTCCATGTATTACGAACCTTCAACAGACAGGTTTGTATTTTGTTATAAGTCCTTTTCAAACATTTACTCACTCACATGGAGACTCCAAGATACTTCGAAATACTCTTAATCAGTCATCGTAGATTTTATTACCAAATCGTTTCAAGAGCGAAGAATTCTAATTAGTTAAAGGCATAAGATTGAGACGTCCCCGTTGTTTAATGTAGAACTAATTCTCTGTAATCACATCTGAGCACCATTTTGTTTTCCAACAAACACTTCAAATCACAGTAAAACAACAGTTGGTGCCATGTTAAAGTGTACATTTGAAACCCTTCACGACAATGTCTCAAATGATAGAAAAAATCCAGGAAGGGGGATAAAAAAAGGCAATAAATTGTTAAAAACACAAAAACTGTCAGGAAAGTTTAAAAATGTCCGACGGCTAACGTCAAAAATATTGTATACCTTGTATTCTTTAATATAAAAAACAGCCAAAAACTAAAGTTAAACTATGACAGAGACAGACAGCGAAATATTCCATCGGCACTGTAAGTCAAGAATCTCAGGTTCTTACAAATTTGATGCAACTGACGATTTCTTACATGTACCATACATGTACATGATCGTGGTGCTTTATGATGACAGAGAATTGCTTATATTATCAATCTTTCACTCTATTCTCAGCAATGTTGTTCTTGTATGTGTGAAGGAGAATGTGTGAAAGTGTGTAAGGGTAAGTGTGGTTGTGCTTACCAGTTTAGTGTCTTCTCAGTTTATTTTATTTGTAACATTGACCTTGTAAAGAGGGAGTATTTATAGGCAATTTGCATGTTGACCAATTTGCCTTTGTAGTTTGAATAAAATTTTGTTAAATTAAATAAAATTTTCGCTCATAACCCGTAACTACATATCTTGATATGCAAAATGTTTGACATTGCACGTTTCCTTTTCCAGGTGTAGTGTACTTTGTGAAGGAAATACAAATTTTTTTTTACATTTTATACTAAATTTCAAAATTTGATTGATAATATTCTGAGTTATTTCCTAAATTCGATTCTTTTCAAATTAACCACCATTTTCTAAACAAATGAGGGTGTTTGCATGGCAACAATGCCTTTTTACATGAAAAAACCGTTATGCAGAAATTCGTGTTTTCCTTTACGAAAACAATACAAAAGTTTACTATATCTAAATATAATTAACTATTGTATCAAATTTTTACAAATTAATTTTTCTATAGTCAATGAAATTTTATTTTATATATAAAAGACAAAATAATAAAGTTGATTAATGAGGGGCGTTTGAAAAATTCGGATACTAGTTACTATTAAATAAAAAAAAAACATTGATTACATGTTACAGGTCTATTATTTTATTCATATGAAGCGCAATTTATTATACATATGTCTTATACCTGAGAAGAAGAAAACATTTGCTATTACCTTCAATTAGACATTTGAAAAAAATGGATGACGTATTATCAATAAACAATAGTTTCTTCAATTCATACGTCGACTTGATATATATCCTGATGAGTTTGAAATGAATGATACCACAGAATCTTACACATCGGTATAATATTTTAATCTTTTTTCTTTTTAAGTTCTACTTACATAATTGACAACCAGGACCATAGCGGTTCTGTTTACAACCTGAAGGACAGGTCCCGGTGATTGGGTCACAGCTGCCCTCTCTACAATGACACGGAAACTTACAATGCCATCCAAAGGTACTAGGTTCACAGACACGGACTACAAACAAAATTGAATATTAATTATATTATATTTTTTATTTAATATTGTAAAGTTCATCTGCAGCTTCTCCTCCTTTAAACAGTTTTAACTAGGGTTGTTGAAAATGGTTTCCTATATCGGATAAGGAATATCGATGTTTTACAATATTTTTTACAATATACAGATACAGATGTTGAAAACAAGAATAGGAAATTTTGTTGTCTAGGTCACTGAGAGATTTTTTTAATCCAAAAGTGGGAGAAAACTGTCAAAATAGCTAGTTCAATATAATGAGATCACTGCCTTAATAAAGGGGGAAACTGAAAACCTGGAAAAATCAGGAAGGAGAAATATGTCTTGCTGAGTCAGTCTAAACTAAGACAGTTGACTCAATTTTGGCTCAGAGTACAGTTACCGTGTGCAAAATATCAACAATATTTTGTAATTTAGAAGGTATTCAAAATCGGGATGGAGATTATATTTTGTACATTATTTATAGCGGACAATTGTAATTATTGTTAATAACTACATATTGAGGACGATTGGATTTTATAGCTAGACTTGTCACATGATGCGGCAGTCACGTGATTTTAGCACATCTACTTGCAATATAGAGGTTACTTAAAAATTTGACAAGTGCAAGGGCATAACCAAGTTAAAATTCCAATATAAGTTTATATTTTCAAAGCGCAATATAAATTCTGAAAAGTGCTGCGATCCTATCTAGATTCTGCAAATCCATTGCTTATACTATATTTGAATGACAAAATGCTGTATTTTTTGCTGGTCAACGGCATGAAATATTGATATAACTAAATTATTTTCAAGATTTCATCGGGATCGCAGCACTTTTCAGATACCTTAATACTTCTAGAATTTAATTGTAAAAACGTACCATGATCTATTGAGTGTATGCCCTTGCACTAGATCGATTTATTAAGACCCCCACATTAACCTGCGATGTACTTGCATAAAAATATACGGAATTATCAATTAAATACGTCATAAATAAAAAAAATGCATTGATAAAATCGTGAAGAAGACACTGAATCCAAGTTAATGGCCCGATAGAACATCTGTAAATAATATTATATGTAATTATAGAAAAGATTTTTCGTTGAGAAAATATTACTTGTTCTACCTCTCACTGCATACAAGCTACGTCACGTTTTACGAAATGACGTCACATTGACAAGTGTATGCGATCAGTGATTTGTTATGTAGGACTAAACTAATGACAAAACGGCATGCTATAGTAAGTTTTGATGTAGTTTGATAGTTTCCTGCAGGTTAAATTAGCAAAACACTTTTTGATTGGTATATTAAAGAACTAACTAATTAGAATTCTTCGCTCTTGAAACGATTTGGTAATAAAATCTACGATGACTGATTAAGAGTATTTCGAAGTATCTTGGAGTCTCCATGTGAGTGCGTAAATGTTTGAAAAGGACTTATAACAAAATACAAACCTGTCTGTTGAAGGTTCGTAATACATGGAAAGGCCCGCGTCATGAGCCGATGAGGGGCTCAACTTGTGAACACATCATTTTGAATTTCAATGCATTTTATTCAATTTGAGTTTTTTAATCTTTTTAATCGTTTTAATCTTTTTAATCTAATAACCAGCTCATCTATGTCCCTATGTTTACTATATGCCATTATTGAACCATAGGAGTTGTTGTAAATATTTCTGCATATTCATCCTGATAAATATTATCCAAATGTTCTTTCTCCTTGCCTTTATTAACAGGTTAAACTTCGTGACTATGGCATTGCATACAACATTTTATCACATATAGATTCGGTTTGGTCCAATTATTTTCTTTTTTGTTTACATACACTTTCCAAATAGTTTTGAAATCTTGATTAAGCTTTCTGAAATGTCTAGTGTATTTTTCTTTAATTAGGTTCTTGAAGATTTGGTTTTTTTCTTTGCTTTTAATCCCTTCGAGATTTGCTTAGAAGGACATATGACCATTTCCCTATATTGTTCTAAAGTTACTTTTTTGCCATTAGGCAGTTGAGGGGGTATGTTTTTTAAGCCAGCATCACCTGGCACACTGGACATACGTATTTATGATCCCTTTTGAAGGACCGTTTTTAACGTTCCTCATTGAAATTTGTACCTGCGACTTAAAATTAAACACTTCTTAACTCCAAAGCAAAATGGGCTAGAACCACTGCAAATCTCATGGCTTTAGAAAAAGTACATTGATTGTCTATAAGCACTGGAGACTGATGGAAGGTTTGGAAAAATATACTTAGATGTCTGGGCTTTGTGTATTTGAGAATCTTCTTTTAATTCGATTTTTTTACATTTACTCTGGCATGAAATACTTCACACGTTCAGATGAATAACAGTTGTGAATTAATTCATTGATTAACTGATTAACGGTATATGTATCATACTTAACATTTTGTTCACAAATCGCTTTCTTTTGTACTTTTTTTATTGTTAAAAGCAATTAAAAGCTACTGTCAGAAAAACATCTTTACCTACCTACCGACCCAGCTTGAGAAATTAGAGTGGTGGTAGGGGAAATAAAGATATTTTCGATTCCGGTCAAAGGGTATTGTAATGTTTCATTTGTTGTTGTATTATTTATATATTTTTTTGGTCAGTATCTGTGTTCCGATACTCGGTGGATGCTCATGGATATCAAGGGAGCGCAGACAGAACTGCAGACGGAGAAAAATGTGTTACGTGGAACAACACCCTGCTATTCGCTATGTATGGTTTAAAATCCTCGGATTTTCCTGACGAGGCAATCCCTGGTGCTGTTTGTAGAATTCCTAGTATTTGTAAAGATAAATATTTTTTTTACTACAGTGTAAATAAGTGTGAACATTTGTAACTTTTACGCATTCTATGACTCGACTGTTCTAAAGCGGATAAAGTTTATTCAAGAGATAAAAAGGAAGTTACTACTAAGCCTTCAGATTTACTGGAGTTTAAACAAGTAGATAGCTCTTTATTTCCAAACTCAGCAGTAATTAGTTCCTTGTTTACATGATTCTTTTCCTTAAATTGAAGCATGAAATGCATATGAAATCACCCTCAATTTTCATAAATTTTTCCACGTTTCTTAATACCGTTGATATCCCTGGAATACCCGACAAACTAGATAGTTATTCAATATAGTCACTTTTCTGTGTGAAAGATTTAATACATTTTAACTACACGAGGTCTTACATTTTATTTCAATAGTATTTGCCACTGACGTCAGAAACAAACACAGCCACACAAGATTGGCATGCATACATAGCAAAATTAACATTTCGGTAGAATTATTAAGAAATCAACTTCTCTAACTTGCAAAGAGTTACATTAAAGAAAAAAAATGGAAATGGAAATATTCAAGAATGATGGTGAAAAAATTGATTCGAAAGATATAGAAGCGAACGAATAAATTAAAAAATACATTGTTGATTAAAAGTTTTACATGTATATTTAAGCAAAAGCAAACAAATGGTAATTTATTTTATTTCACATAAGGTGTTTTTAACAACAACAAACTCGATCATTAATTCATAGCGTTTATTTAGGAGTCTAGGTTTAATTTAAATTCAAATAATTTTAAGGGTTTGATAAGGAAATTTATATCAATGTTTCCGTTTTCAATCCATTATAAAAACACATCTAAATAAACAAGGAAAATTAACCTATATATCAAGAGATTGACAATTACAACATTAAAGACTGATCAATTTGTTTATGCGTAATCAACTGCTTTTTAAATGAGGAAAATATATATCTGTTTTGGTAAAAGGTTTTGAAATATTTCTTAAAAAACATTTTTTTTCTTTACAAAAAACTTAAGATCAAAGAATACTTACCAGAATTTATGGTTGAAAGATTGGCCCAAACAATTGAAATGAAAAGCTTACACCACTTGTTAGTCATCATTCATCTTCTGATAAAAAACGCGAGTTGATTATGCATTTATTCAAGCTGACCACGTGATCTGAGGAAAATGACTTCCACTTAACTGTCGATGATGGAGTCAATTTCATTTGCTTACTGTAGATCACTAAATTTTCGCAACACCTTACTTTCGCGAGATAGTATTTGACTCTTGATTAGCGAGAAACAATTTTCACGAATTAAGGTTATTGCTTTATATTTTTAAGGAATATCATTATATGCTAAAATTTAATTTTATGCGAGCACACTATCTCGTTATTACGAAAATATAAAGTTCACGCAAAAAAGCGATTTACAGTAGTATATTTGGGAAGATAATGTTTTACTTTGATTCGTAATTAATTAACGATCTTCTGTCAAAACTAATCCCCATTTTTTTCTACTGTTTTTTTTTTCACTATTATATGGGTCTTTTGAAACACGTCGAAGACTCTTCAATTATTCTGATTTACCTTTTCAGTTTTCCCAAAACATTTGAATGAATCTGTTTGTTAAGATTATTACATGTATTATTTTTCTTCCATATAACTCTATAACTTTGAGAACTCATATTTTGCTAAACAGATTTCAACGGATTTTGCTCAAACTTTACAACAGTTCCTTACGAAATATAAAAAGGAAGTATAAAAACAGGGCTTTTTACAATACAAAAATGATTCTTTAAAAAACAAGATGACCATTGACTATATCACTTACATGATAACACTAGCTAGAAAAAAAGCACGGGTTAATTCCGTATTAAACAAGAATGTTTACACTATCTTTAGATGCTTCTATAATCTATATCCATTAAACAAATCATTTCTTTGCTGTTCTTAAAGAAAATATTTTAAAGATATGTTTTATTGATACAACATTGTCGCAGGCTTTTCGTATTCAAAAATAGCTTTTTTTGCGATTTGATTATTAAAATGTTTGGAAATATACATATCCAAGGTATTTTGAAGCATTTCAAGCTTAATAAAAAAAATATGGCGCTTATATATATTAAGAGTTGAGCATTCCAAAATGAAAATGATGAGCAATTTAGCACCATCAAAACGATATTAAAGGAAAATGAATAGTTTTATAGAACACGTATTAAAAGTTTGATAGATGCTTGAAAGTTTGAACTTAGTCCAAGTCTGTTTCATTATTCTTTTAAGTATCGATTTTAGTGATTCAAAGATGGATTATCGTAAATGTTTATTTTAAAGTTGCAATTTAAGATATCACAATGAAAATTTGGTGTTTGTTCAATAAGTTAATACCCGTTATGTTGTTTTATAGTATTTTAGCTCACCTGAGACGAAGGCTCAAGTGATTTTTTTCTGATCAAAATTCTCTGTTGTCTGTTGTTGTCGTCGTTGTTGACGTAAACTTTACACATTTGCATCTTCTTCTCAAGAACCACAGATGCAAAGTTAAACCAACAAAGTATTCATGCGTGACGGGGATTCAAATGAAGGGCCAATCTCTCTTTCAAAAGGAATTAATCATGAATTAGTGAAAAGAAATACTGACATTAAAAAAAAATTCTTCTCAAAAACGACTGGGCCGGGGAAGATGAAACCCTTATGGAATTAACCTCAGAGGGTGTAGATTTACGTTTGTTCATATCATGTCCCCAGGGTTAGGGTTGGGCCACGATGACCCATTAAAGGTTTCAAAGGAATATATAGGAAAAACTTTCAAAAGTTTTTGCAAGAACCATAAGGATAGGATGAGCATAATCTTAATTATATTAACATTTTTTTTTTATGAAGTTGAGAAATCCCGTATAGGCATGGTAATTTAAATCCATTGGTACGGTCTTTAAGATGTTTTTTTTCTTCTAAGGAAGAAAATATGGGTATACTTTTTATGGCAATTTGCAGATTTATATCCCAGTTCCCTTAACATAAAATTAAATAACCTTTTTAATATTGTAAACTCCTCTATCAGCTCCAACAAGTACATACTGATCTTTTTTCATTTCTTTTGTTTTGAATACAAAAGGATAAGTAGGTTGTCAGCCTGTTCCTGAATCACTTGATCAATCTGAAACATTTAATCTATTCCTAGAAGAAGTAGAAGTCTTCTTTGTTTGTTCATTGCCTAGTGTTATATCTGACACACAAAACATAATATTAAAAAAAAACCATGTTGGGAATCGAGATTTCCTAAGCGTGGGTGCTTTTAAAATCAGTTTAGCGTATATCTTAAATTTGTCTTTCTTGTCATTATGGAGAGGGTGTGTGGAACTCAGGTTAAGATCTAAAAAAAATCATTTATTTTATAATGCGGCACTGCAATAAGTGTGTGCAATAATATTATTTACGTTTTATTTTTGCTGCTTTATTTAGCGTTTGTATTATCTCAAAAGCGGTTGAGAGTAAGAACTATATTTTTACACGTAACTTTAAAATGGCGACTATGGGGTTAACATCCTGTCTTGAACAGGATCACATAAGCCGGCAATCGCTCTTTGAGCAATAAACCCGGCTAAAAATCTTCTTTTCTGTTCCTGTGTATTAAATATAATCTATCTGTACCTGTTTATAGTAAGGTTGCCTCCATAGAAAAATACCTTATTTCTTTAAAAAAGTTATTCTCTGCTTCTGCTAATAAATAAACAAATTAAGTACATTGATATAATGAGCGAGAATGCCTGTTCACAAACACTTTTATAGCTCCGGGGTCAGGGGTTCTGGTGTCACCAAGGTGTTCTATTGATTATAAAGTTAAAATGCATAAATTCATTTTAAATCTTCTATACTCTTGAGAATTTAACCAATGAACTATGTACATAGTTTAATTAGGAAAGATGTTTCTTTCCAGTTTGTGAATTTCATAGAACCTGGGTTAGGTGTTCTGGTGTTAGGGCGGCGCTCTATTGATAATATAGTGAAAATACATTAATTCTTTGGAAATCTTCTCAGCTCCTAGATATTGTCCGTAAAGTTCGTGGACAAGTTAAGAATTAAAAAAAAAAGTTGTGTCACTGATATCTATTATTTGCATATGTCGAATCCTCTTCTAAATGCGAACTGAAAAATGTAAAACCTGATTCAATTTTAAATGTTTAATTACAATTATGACTTCATAATAATACGTGGTATGGAGACCCGGAGCGACGCAAAATTTTTATATTTTTTTTTATAACTTTATAAATTTCCTTTGTATTTTTAGAAATTCTGCAGAAATCTGAATGACACTTTTAGATTATGAGGTTGACACAAGTTATCACTTCAAACCTTCAAAATTTGAACATCCAAAGTTGTGAAATGGCTGAGCAATCAAAGTTAGAACACATTAAAACGGATCGGAATTGTTAAAAAAGGGACGTTTTTGGAATAGGTAGAGCAGTGAGCAATGATAAAATTCGGCGTAGACATCGGATAAATACCTACAGAGACCAATACATTTTGTAAACAAAAGGGAAACATAGTAAAAGAAGCCGTATATTAGTATTTAAGTGGCATCTAATATTTTCGGACGGAAGGAACAGTTTACAGGATGACAAGCGTGTAGGAAAACCATCATTCCGAGATTGCAGTGCTGTAAAAATAAATTGCGTAACGTGACTTTACCGTATTTCCGTAAATTAAAGCGCTTGGAGGATTGCCGGATATGAGACAGTCATTGTTGAATATTATTTTACATATTAAACATGAACATTTAGTGCACATATTTATGACTGGTTAAACAGACTCAAGAAATGTATTGAGTTAAAGGGTGACAATATTGAGAAAAGTTACATGTACTCGTATTATTCTTTTGACGTCGGGTTACGTCAAGAATTTTCACTTTAGTGCTCCGGGTATGAGTGCGTGTCTTTTTTAATCTGATGAAAATATAACTATTTGTACTTTGTTTACGTTGAAAACCTGCATGGTAATAAAATGAAACATGGATATAATGAAAATGATGTTTTCATATATTTTATCGATGTCTGTCAGTAATTATCAATGTTGCTCATCATCTTTAGGGAAAACCCTCGTACATAGTAATGATGATCATGTTTGCCTTTCCAAAATTGTGCTAGGGAGGGGTTCTATTGATTATATATTGAAAATGCATTAATTCTTTAAAAATCTTCTTCGCTGGGCTTGGGTATTAAATAAACTTACAAAGTACAGTGTGCATAGTTTTGTTGAATAGGATTACCTCTTTCAAAATTGTGAATTTCATGGCCTCAGGTTTAGGGGTTCTGGTGTTAGGGTAAATAGAATTAATATTTCTATTGATTATATAATAAAATCTGCATAGATTCTTTGAAAATCTTCTACTCTGCTCCTTTGTATCTAACCAATGAGTTATGTAATTATTTTGAATTAGAAAGGATGTTTCTTCCGAAGCTTCAAAATTTGTTAATTTCATACCTCCAGGGTTAGGGGTTCTAGTGTCAAGGTGGCGCTTTATTGGTTATATAGTAAGTTGAATTATTTTTTTCTTCTTCTTCTCTGCTCCTAGGTATTAAAACAGAAAAAACTAACAAAGTACGAGGGTTGTCCTATTTTTTTTTCAAAAGCTGACTGTGATTCATTGTATGAGGAAGATAATATGTAACATTTTCGTTTCCTTTTTTTGATCTTTAAAAGCCAAAGTGTTTCTAATAAATCATGCTTTTTGTCATATATAAATAGGTTCTCTTTAGACAAAATGATATTTAATTAGTTTCCTCGTACATGGATATTTACAGCTTAAAACGTATCAATTTTAATTATTGATTTAAAAATTACATAGTAATTACTAATGAATTCTACGCTAAATTTTAAACATTTTTATCATCCCTAACGTTGTTTCCTGTATATAAGGAAACTCATTTCACACCAGGTGATTAAAAGTTTAAAAAATGATAAGTCATCATATTCTTAAGTTTTTCCCCTTTCATTTCAGCAAATTGTTTACTTTTGATGATCATATCCAGAAAAAAAATAATAAGATGATAAAACACTAAATAACGAAAAGGGACAACCATTCATCTCAATCTATAAACACAAAACAAAAAGGTGAATCGACATGTATTTAATATCTCAAGGCAAAGGTACATATTATCAAGTACAAGTCAGTACCTCTTATTCTTCAAAGTCGTTGTTTCATAGGGAACTTTATTGATAATTCCTACTAATGGCAGTGTAATAATGTACAGACCTTCCTCAACAATTACGAAATATATTGTAAGAAAAAGATAAGGTTGCAAGTTTCATTCACAAGGAACAGTTTTACTTTGGGATTTCTAGTAAAAGCGAAAGATATTCATAACTTGCTGGCCTTGTGTATAAAATATTATATTTATTCAATGAGATGTTTAAAAAAAATAATTTTCAGATTTGTGACTTTACATATGAAACTTTTTTATGAAACTCGAAAAATATTTACCATAAAAAGCGGTAACAAAGAGGTTTACAATGCCAGCTGGAATGTGTGGAATCAATTGTTTTTATAAAATGTAATAAAATGAGACAGTCTGATTTATGTACAAGAAATAACATTGTTCATAGTATAATTTTAAAAACATTGAAGTTTTTTAAAATTTCATATCTTTTTTTATGTAGATGTTATGAGAATAATCCTTTTAACAATCTTATTGCCTATATCTTGTTCATACCAGGTAAAAAAAACTATTGAGTATAAATATGAAAAAAACACTTTCATAAAACAGTAGCTAAAATATTTGTATATTTAATTGATGATTTAGTTTTCAACCTGGCTTACAAGGTGTTTGGCTTTTATCAATTCCCAAGGGAAGCAGACTGTCATAAAAACATTAAGTTCTCTGGAATCAAAGGAAATGAAGCTATCATATTTTATATCATCTTCCCTACTGTTAAGTATTTTAAGTAGGTTTCTCATTTATATTTCAAATGCATTTAATAGGGTACAGAATTGGGAAATATTTTCCCAGTAACCCTTAAAATATTTGTTTAATTTTCATACAAATGAGATCCCACTCTCTATGATTGTATTCTTTTTATGTAATACTACGTTTGAAAATGTCTACTCTAATTAAGGACAAAATCTTGCGATTGGCAACATCGTTGTTTACATTGAATATTTTTCTTTTCGTCTTTAGAAGTTTGATAAGTAATTTATTAAGCATGCCTTACATAGATCTTTATGATTTTTTGTTCTCCTTTTTTGTCTTCACAAAGACTTTGATATTGCATTGAATTGCTGATTTATAAAATATTTTTTTTAAGTTTTTTTAAAATACAAAGTATTGAAAAGGTCGGTTACATGATGTAAAAACTAAAACAAAAAATAAAAATTCTGATATTTTGTATTTAAAAACTTTAATTGATGTTTAGTTTAAAGCAAGCATTAATTTTGATTTTAAGCTTAATTAGAGATCTTGGCCACAAGAGGGTGCGGAATTAGGGCGTTTTCCAAATTTTTCTTAATCCTGATTGCATTCAGTAAAATTTGAGATAGGCAAGCTTTGTGCTTTATGTTTCCTTAAACAAAATGTGCCGGCATTTGCATGAAAATGTGAAAAGTAGGAAATTTACAGGTTTTCAGATTTTTTTGTGCGCTCTGGGTATCAGTATTATGGGACATAATTGGGTCTTTGCCTATCTTGTCCTTTGCCATTATTATTTGTCGTACATGTATGGTTTGGAAAGACAGATATAATTGATTTGATTATTATAATATTGTTGTGTACTATCTATATATAAGAATGTCTTTTTATATCTGAAATATCATGCAATATTTTATTCCATAAGTACATATCATAACTAAAAGAATATTGTTTGACTTCCATTTTGCAAATTGTTGCTTTACCATTAGGGTTCGGGAACTCAATTTCATTTTGTTCTTTAAATTCCTGCTTTCAGAACATCGCTTAAAACATTCTAGTATGTTCCCTCTTAAAAGCGACATGTTTTCTGATCCACGTCAGCACAAATTCCCAATAAATTTTACCAGGACTCTCTTAAAACTGTACACTGAAGAGTTATGATTTCAGGATACTTTTATGCTGTTAGAGATATCTGCTCTTAAAAGTAGAGATAGGAAAGAAACCTTTACAGTGAATTACACAATGAATAATAGAGTAATTAAGCTTAGAATTAAATAGAAGCAAGGATAAGAAACCAAATTAATTATTTTCAGAAATGTTCCAAATGTCAGAAAATAACAGTATCAGTTTAGCGTATATCTTAAATTTGTCTTTCTTGTCATTATGGAGAGGGTGTGTGGAACTCAGGTTAAGATCTAAAAAAATCATTTATTTTATAATGCGGCACTGCAATAAGTGTGTGCAATAATATTTATAATTAGATAAAAAATGGTTTAATTCCTAAAATTCAAAACAATAAGCAGATTATTTTACGAATGTCATCGATATAACACTTGTATTGACAGGTTACAAATCCTAGACCGATGGCAAGTGTTAAATTATGCCTTGAGTAACACATTTGGAGATAACGAACAGTATTCAAGATCAAAAGTAAAAAAAAAACCCAAACAATGAGAAGAGCAAACGCGGACCTCCAAAACATCAGAGAAGGGATCACGTGTAATGAAAGAGTGAGCATCCCCTGCTCATCCTTCATACCCGCCGTGTGTTCTTGCCATAATCGGGAAATTGCGAGAAAATCCGTGGTCAATTCATTCCGTAAATAATGCACTAACAATAAGTAAGAAAAACGTCAGTCAGTATTTCATCAATCATAACGTGTTTTTGTTGATAAGGTCATTTTCTCGACCATATCACTTACGAAGTGGTGACTTTGAATACGACTGTTCATTTTTTTTTCATCAGCTTGTATGTCAATTATATACCTCGATTAAGAAATTGTACATGCGTACATGTAGCATATGCGCTTGTATATCGAATAAAACTGAAAGATATGAATCTCAAATGGAGATGCAACCGGATTCTGGTCCGTGTCCAATACCAGCTACGTCTAATGACCGCGATGTTATTATAAATGAAGAATTCAAACTATAGAAGCTGATCTATTCTGACCCGGATTTTTATAACATATATATTGGTACAGATGTATACAATAAGAATATCTTGAACCAATCATTTAAAAAAACGCCATTATTCACATACTGTTTGGACAGGACTCGTATGTTCCATAAATGTACGTCCCTTTCAGGTGAAACGGGAGATGGCTATATGTTTACTCAGTCTTCCTTCTGTCCTTCTGTCTATAGGTCTGACTCACTATAGGATTACTCTATGTCTATCCTCTGTCCCTCTGTCTATTGCGGTTTTTCGCACTTTTATTCAATCTTTGCATATATTGAGCTGAATTCATTTTAATGAAATACAGATCAACCTTGAATTTAATTCATTTCGCTTCATTGTTTAATGATAGAGTTGCATCCTTTTTTATTTTTATAATATAGTTATAATTATGATTATATTGTAACATGATTTTTTCCTTAATTGGAAACTTATTTGGTAGCTTTATGTGACAAACTAATATAGAATGTTTTATCATCAAAATGATAAACTCTACGGATCCAGATTAACGACGTATTGGCAATATATCAAAGAAAAAAATGGAGATAATCTTACACGCAGTGCATACTAGTTCCGAACGTCATTATGGTACATGTATATATGAGGCGAAGAGAAGACGTTTAAAAATGAGTTTAATTTTCGTTTTCATGTGGATTTGTTAAGGTTTAAGACATACGCAACGTTAACCTCAAAAGGGTTGTTTTGGTATTTATTTTCAATGTAAAATCCTATTATTTTCTTTAATTTCGTTTCGGAACTATTCTCATTCTTCAATTTCATGCAACGTTATGAGTGTATGACGCATTGTACCTGTGGTGAGGGATTGTTCGAGACACCGTTAAATTATTCTAGGTAAGTTACAACTCATAGATAAAAATGAATTCAAATTATTTCACATATTTTTATAAAGTAAAATAATAATTATTAAAAAAAACTTTTCTCACGATCAAAATACAGTAGAATACATTTCTAAATAAAATGATGGTTCACTTTGTTAGTGGAACAGAAATCAACTAAGGCGGTATATTAATGTTAAAATTTCCTCGATTCGCCGGTGGGAACAATGAGCTTCCTTTTCAATTACAGTCTGTCATTGTTTTGAATGTAAACTAACAATTTAACACGAGTTGTAATGTATTTATTTTTCACATAAAATGTCCATGAAATTTTTCGGTTTTCAGATCAAGAGACGGTGGAGAGATGATCTGACCGGTCGACAGAAGATGTTAACAACTCCATGACAAAGAGTTTACCCTCTCAGCTTTCGGGAAAGGTATTTTGGAAAACCTATGCGTTTTGTGATAAAAAATACACCTATAGTTATTGGAGGGTGATTGATACAATTTAGCTAATGAATGGGAGTCATCAGTAGAAAATAAGATGTAGTAAAAATCAGCGGTATCTCCTTTGATGCCAGCATTGCTCCTCATCGTCAACAAATCATAAACACATCTTTTAAGAATCGGCCAATGCATGGGAGAGCATCGTCCAATGTACGTTGAATCTAAGATCATCGGCCGGTAAGCGGTGGGCATCAGACAACGCACATAATTTGACGATGTTCGACCAAACATGGGTTCATAGCGACAGACGCACTATGGACTATGTTCACCATTGTACGAGCAATGTAAAACACATCAGCCGATTACCGCTTGATCTTCGGTCTAAGACAAGCAATGCATCACTGGGCCTTGACTACTTTGCAGATGAGGACTGATGCTGGGATTTCGCTCAAACCATATATTGCCAACGGTCTACGGCCACCTTTCGGGAAATGTGACTTAGGCATAGGAAACTTATTCTCATGTTTCACTACACTGTAGGACATAGAGACAGGACCTACAGATGAAACCGTATTTGCCAAAGCCCCCTGTCTCTGTAGATGCTGGTACGAAAAAAATCCCCCAGTACTCAATAGGTACCGTATATAGGACAGAATGTGCAGCCGGATATTGGCAAAGGGGCTTTAAACATTCAAACAGATCAAAATAATCGTTATACATACAGTCATTTGAGTAGTATCTCCAACCATCCTCATTAGACAGTCCCGACGTGAAAACCTTCTTGTGGGTACGACATTTTTTCATCTGTGGATTGAATCCATAGAAACTACACTCGCCTTGACACATCGCGGTACACTCGGTTAAAGAATGAGAACTGTATTCTCCTAAAAGTTCGTTATTCGATGTCTTATTATTAAACTTAAGTTTCACAGTATATTTCTGAGAAAAAATGATAGCTTCAGATAAAGCTATGGATGCGACAATTAAAGAGATAACCCACTGATTGCTCATTTTTTTTTACTTTTTGAAGAAGAAAAGTAACTGCTGCTTTCCAGTGAATCTGTGATACATTGTAACTTGCCAAGTGGTTTTATATCTGCCAGATATAAAAATCAGAACCTTAAACAATGCCTGAAAAGTGATTGGCTAACTGATACGTGCTCTATATTTAACTGTTATTTAAGTATCGATTTTAGTGATTCAAAGATGGATTATCGTAAATGTTTATTTTAAAGTTGCAATTTAAGATATCACAATGAAAATTTGGTGTTTGTTCAATAAGTTAATACCCGTTATGTTGTTTTATAGTATTTTAGCTCACCTGAGACGAAGGCTCAAGTGATTTTTTTCTGATCAAAATTCTCTGTTGTCTGTTGTTGTCGTCGTTGTTGACGTAAACTTTACACATTTGCATCTTCTTCTCAAGAACCATTGACTGTGACGTGTCACTTTAACATCTGTGATGTAACAACTAGGGCACCGGTGACATCGAAAATGTGAAGCATGAGAAGTGGACTTCTGTGACGTATCAGTACTGGACATCTGTGACGTATCAGAATTTGACGTATCAAAACCGAATACTTGTGACTTATCAGCATTTGACATATGTGCCTATCAGAATTGACATTTGTGACGTATTTGGACATACATGACGTATCAAAACTGAACTTCTATGACATGTTCAACTGGACGCTGGACGTACATGTAAAAGGAATGTAAACATGGAATTCTCAGTTGTCTGCTCTCAGTTGTCTGCTTTTTACATCACAACGATGTAAGTACGCGGGAATGTTTAGTAAGTATTCAAATCATTTCTCGGGAAATTTAGATTTTAAAAAAAAAAATTAGATTTAATAATTTTCCCAAACCGCTTATAAGAAGTTTGGCGATATGTACCCACGAAATATGAGGAATTTACAGCATTCAAATTCTTATAAGATAAACAAGTAAGATATTCTTCTTATTCCTCGCTATTAGTTCAACGACTTATTTCTACTTTATCAAATTAAGTGATCGTAATTAAACAAAATGACGATAATAAAAAAAAGAAATAAAAAAAATCTGTAGATGACAGCTTTAATAATAATGCAAATTAAAAAACAAAACAAAATAAACCTTTAATAATATTAATACGATGCTCTCTGTTGACCTACTAAGAAATTAGGTACTTAAACAGATAATGCTGTTCATTTCTTTACCGACAGTATTGATTTCAGTATGTATAAATATCAGTAATGTTTTGTATTCTATATTTTGAATCAAATGCCCCTTTAATAAGTATTTGACTGGATAAAGTGAAATATTCAGCAGATTTATTCAGTGCAGTTTCATGTTTTAATCTCTATAATGCTTAATTCCAATTTTAATTTTAATTGGTTTTCCACGCTATACTGAACGTTCTGATTACAACAAACTCTATAAAATATTTACTCCAAATCGACCGTGACTAAAACATGATTTATCTTACAATTTTGCATAAGTAAATATACAATGATAATTCTCAGAATTGTTAAGATGCTATAGTAAATGTTCTGCTGTTCTTCAACTCGGAGTGATAAATTGTATATTGTATATACATGTACATGTACCTAAGTGATTCCATGACCGCTAGGAGAACATCTACCAGACTTTTTTTAATTCAAGATATTTGTGAAGAATTTTGGTTTTTGGTATTCTTATCTCATTCTAAATAATTCAAAGCTCTTTTTAATGATGCTGCTTGTGTCCAAATCGTATTTTTTCAGTTATCAATGATAAAGTAATCTTCAATGATCCAGATTTGCAGTTCTGCAATGAAACCAAGTGAACATCTATAATTTTTTTTATCATAATTACAGAGTTAAATCCTTTCATGTTTTGTTTATTGCTGTTTTCCTGGGTCCTGTGTAGTGGTGCCAAAACTACTTAAGTTCATGCAATTTTTAAACAATCTTCTATACTCCTGGACATCAAGAAGTCAAATCGTTGGTATTATTGTAATCAGCATTTAGTCTTCTACTAAAATTGTGAATTTCATGACCCTTTGCTCAAGACTTCTGGTGTAAAGGAGGGGCTGTATTGATTATATAGTGAAAATACATCGTGTCTGTCACAGAAGTCCACTTCTCATGCTTCACATTTTCGATGTCACCGGTGCCCTAGTTGTTACATCACAGATGTTAAAGTGACACGTCACAGTCATAAGTAGGCTTCAGATTCTTTTAGGTTACAAGTGCACAGTGCTGATACGTCAGAAGTATCAAGTGTTGATACATAACAGGTGCTCTGGTTTGTTAAGACATAAGTGTCTATTTGTGATCCCAAGATCTTAAGTTCTGAATTACAAATTTTACTCTGTAATCTGTCACAGTTAAAAAGTATTTTTAAAAATCCACAATAAGCCCAAGTGTGTGAATAAAACTCGTTTAATAAAGCAAAGACGTTTTCTTTGAATAAAAAAAACACATAGCAAAAAATCATTCAATAGAAAGTTTTTAGCAAATAATATAATAATATTCCAGGGTTGTCCGTTACAATCGTGGAAAAAGTGTTTTTCTCGAAAAGTAATGTGCGCATTAAGCTGAAATTTTTAGTAAATGTTTATTCATATTTAAGTGCATAACATTTTTTTTGATAATATATAGTCAAGTATCAAGATTTTATTATGCTTAAATGTACAAAGTATACGGTCCTACGGCGCCCGGTAAAAAAATCTTGGTTATATTAGCGAGTACACAAGCATTTACTCGTAATGAAAGTTTTAAATACCTAAAATTAGTATGAAAATTGTCCTAATTTGATTTCTTTATCAATTTTGTCATTTTTTTTTATTTCAAGGCAATTTTTAGCTGTTTCCCGAACATTCGAAATGTGATAAACAAAATACATGAAAAAAGGCGAGTTTGATGACGTTACGGCGCACCGGAGAGCAATTCAGTTGATTAGAATGTTCTTATCACACCTTTACAGACTTTAAATGAATACAGAAGAAAAAATATGAAAAATATCACCATATATTTAGTATAGAAACGAAATGAATTTTTTTTCTTACCGAAGTCGTTTTCATCGATTTTCAAGGTAGTACAAAACAAACGGATAATCTGCTATTGTAATAGCAAAATACGCTGTCACAGTTGACCGTCGATAAACGATTCTCAATTAGTTGAATGATGGTGAGAATATTGTCCCTTACTTTCTAATAAATCTTCAAAAATCTTATATGATGCCGCACAGGTTCCTCAATTGTTTATGTAGACTCAAGTAAATTTTGCAGCATATCTCACGCTCAATTTTAAATATTTCATAATTAAATAAAACCTAATAAGAAATTTTCACTAAAGGGATCAAATAAGAAAATAAGAGTCTGATTATATACTTTTAAATGAAGATAAACTTGTCAGTTCATTGTTTTGTCCTGGTGAAATATTGAGATAAAGAACAGTAATTTAAGTTCAGATTCATTTAGATTTTTATATATTGGAAGCAGAACAAAACGTATCAGGTGCCATGGAGGAGAAAACATCCTCTGTCGAGCGTTTATACCCGCCTTGTATTCCTTGTCATTATCGCCGCAAAACTGTAAAACCAAGTCAATTTAATGTGTTCAATGTGAAAATAATGGTCAATAATTACAATGAAAAATACCTGTCAACATTCCCCTTTATGATAAAATATATGTAAGGACGAAGTGGTTATCGCCCCTTAAACGTGCAAACCTTTTACTTAAGGATTATTAATACTCTGATACGGGAGATAACTCTTACGGACATGAATGTCTATTATTCCTTTGTAAATTTGCCAAGTTGAATCGTCTTTTTGTCCAATTTTTACCCGCAAGCTATGCCATAATTGTTTGTATTTTACTTATAAAATACATTTCTTTTGGAAAATCATTAAGGCTCAAAACAACAGGGTTTATGAACCATAAATCGAGACAGTTGATATCCTTTATATTAATCATTTCTTGGACTTCAGGTAATGTTTTTTTTATAGAACTTGCATTTGCGTTTCAAATAAACTTGGACACATCACATACGGGTACTAAGGCTATATTGCTACCGATGTAAAGGAAGTTTTCGTAAGCTAAATTGATAATCATAATGTTCTATTGTAAGGCTATTATTTTCTGGTAAAATATACCAAATAGGAAACACATATGTCAGGTTCAAAATATTTTGATTTCACTATGATATGCTGAGTCGAAATATTTTAGAGGCAACCATAGATTTTTAATTCATTGTACATTAGGATTTGAATGGGAAGCTCGAAACACTGGCAACATGTTTTTTTTAAACGTTTGGAGAAAATTACGACACATAAAATTGTGCACGTTAAGGCAATTTAATTCATTTTCAACATAGAGTAGCTGCCCTAATTCCATATGGAAAAAAATGAAAATTGACTATGCGTGAACACAAACACTGTTATTTTCTGACATTTGGAACATTTCTGAAAATAATTAATTTGGTTTCTTATCCTTGCTTTATAAAGTATTCAGAAAGGTCATGTCACAGACTGACAGACTATCAAATCAGAAAAGCTTGCTTCAGAGCCTACAGGTTTACATTCATTTAATGTTGTGAAGAATAATTTTAGAATACCTGATGAACAATGTATGTAATTTCATCCTTTTGATCATTTGTCTCGTACAAAACTTCACTTGCTGCTTTACTAATTTCTGTCAATGACTCTTGCAGTTTCATACAGCTTACACAGTTTTGATCATGAATATGGTCACAGTCAGATGCAAATTCTTCTGATTCAGCACTAAGAGCATACTGGCAACAGTGGTCTTTTACTCTAGATAACTTTGCTACATGTAACTGAAAAAAAATGTAGAATGCAAAATTACCATAAATTTTCAATGCCTTGTAAACAGATGCTATTTTTGTAACAAGAGGCCCATGCCACACATCGCTCACATGAGAAACTTTGGCATTGCTGTTAAAATACCGGATTTTCCCCCTTTTAATACCTATTGTGGCCCCCGGGGGTCATGATTTGAACAATTTAGAATCTACTATATACCAGGATGCTTCCACCTAAATTTTAGTTTTTCTGGCCCAGTGCCACTTTAAAACAATATTTTATAAGATTTTTTCTTATATATTACAATGTAAATTTGGATTCCCTATTGTGACCCAGCCCTACCCCCGAGATTTCACAATTTTTATAATTTAAAATCTACACTATGTCAGGATGCCTTTCAAGCCCAGTGGTTCTTGATAAGGTTTTTTAATGACCCCACCCTATTTTTTGTCTTTTCTTGATTATCTCCCCTTGTAAGGTGACTTGGCACTTTACTTTAAGAATTTTAACTCACCTTTTTCCAAGGATACTTTGATCCAAGTTTGATAAAAATTGGCCCCTTGGTTCTTGAGAAGAAGTTGAAATGTGAAAAAGTCACAGACAGATGATTGACAATGGGTGATCATCAGAAAAACTCACTTGAGCTTTCAGCTCAGGTGAACAAATTGAAGAAATTCATTCAATCAAACTGTAAATAATTTGATTATAGTCCTTTTTGTTTTGCTACTGTCTTTATCACATCAGTTATTTGTTAAGTCTATAGGGGGAACCAGATCAATAATTAGCCTTGACGTATTCACTATCAGAAACTTCATTGTGAACATGGAAAAATAGATTTCTTAAATTATACTAAATAGAAAGGATAACAAGTTGTAATTAAATTTTACCTTAAAAATTTGGTATTTATGCCAAATTATACCTATCTTCTGTAACAATTTTTTGTAATGGCTTACTTTATATTCTAGTTTGAGATACTGCTTTGATGAAGACAAAGCCTTCTTCATTTCCTCACACCAAACTTTGTCTTTTCCAAGTAATCCAAACTGGTCAACCATTTTCTGCATATCATCAAAGGCCTTTGAACCATCTGCAGCATAATTGTCCAATCCTTTCATGCACTTCCTTATGGTGGGTTCTATAGCACTCAAAATTCTCATGTATGATCTGTGACTGGCAAATGTGGGAAAATCTGTTTCAAGGCAATATTGCTGATATTGCTCAACAACTCTGCTTCTGATGCTGTTCAGTATAATTTTTGGTGTAGCTATTTTTTCTCCAGACTTTAATCTCAGTTGCATTTCTCCAAAAGGTACATCAGTCATTATGGCTGGAGACATTGCAAAATCTAAAAAATGACTTATTTGAAGCTCTGATAGCACTTCTCTATTTTCTGTAGAATAGGAAATAGGCTGTCCAAGACCACAACTTCTGCTGTGTTTCCTGGCCGCAGTATATTTGTATTTGGTCAAATCTGGAATACACTGTTGTATTTCTGAAAAACTGAAACCATCGTCAATTAGGGATAATAACTGTCTCTGTGTCCCCCAGTCTGTAGTAAGTTTGTATGCAGATGAAACTTTAAACCACGCTTGGCAAACCATTTAGATTGCGATTCCCTGAAATATATTTATACATGTCTTCATATGTGTGCAATTTTTGAGGACGTATAACAAAAATCATTAGTATATGAACATGAATAAATATAAAATACATGGTTACTGTCTTGAAATATAAGCGATTTTTGGACGAGGGTAAGAAAACGTGATAAGGGACAAGGCTTGCCGAACCCTCTTATGTTTGCGACCCGAGCCCAAATATCGCTTATATTTCAAGAAATTTATCACATATTTTGTTTATCCTGCATCATATTCTTTACATTTGAATATCTAAAAGTAGCTATTTTCGACAGATTAAGGCACATCTCTGCAGTTGAAACTATGACCCCATGGCGTAAACAATGCAATATACATGACGTCACAATGCTTTTAGAACGTCGGAATACATGCACAAGCTTTATTAGGGCAGTGACCAGATAAAGCTTTGGTTTATTAGGTTACCTTTATTAGGTCAATGCAAGGGTTAGTATGATTAAAAAAAAATTCTGGATATGAAGTTTAAATGTCTCAAAAAATGAATTTTAAAGTCAAAATCAAGAAAAAAAATTTGGATCCTTTCTTCAATTTGTATCAATGTATGAAGTTGACAAATATTTCTTTAAAATCAAGGGACAAGGTGAGAAAACTATTAGAGATGAATAACTCTAACCAATTTGCATTGGCTTCCAAAGTTCCATTAAAAACTTTTTTTTTTCAAAATATATTTACCTATAAACCATAGGAACAAATTTCATCGCCCAATCTCTCTCAATCAAAATTTCATCATTTTGTAGATTTTCCATTATTTTGCTGCGGGCTAGATCTTGGTTATATGTCCGAAGGATATGTGTTTTCCACTCCTGAACTGCTTTACAACTCTAAAAGTTAGGGTCCATCCCTTTTTGTGTCATAGTGAATGTCATTATTTATGGCACATTGTGTCTGACATGAATGCCCTATCATATGTCATTCAAAAGTAATCTCCAATGTTGATCATGATTTTTTTAAAATTAGGTCAAACATGAAGGTTAAGGTCAAGGGGTCAGAAATCATAGCATGCTCCAGAATACTGTGTCCTAGGGAATGCAATGAAAGATACATCTCTTCTTAATCAAAAATTTTAAGGAAAAATTAACATTTTTAAAAGGTCAAATGTCAGGTTCAAGGTCATGAAAAGTTAAATAGTATTCAGAAAGGTCATGTCACAGACTGACAGACTATCAAATCAGAAAAGCTTGCTTCAGAGCCTACAGGTTTACATTCATTTAATGTTGTGAAGAATAATTTTAGAATACCTGATGAACAATGTATGTAATTTCATCCTTTTGATCATTTGTCTCGTACAAAACTTCACTTGCTGCTTTACTAATTTCTGTCAATGACTCTTGCAGTTTCATACAGCTTACACAGTTTTGATCATGAATATGGTCACAGTCAGATGCAAATTCTTCTGATTCAGCACTAAGAGCATACTGGCAACAGTGGTCTTTTACTCTAGATAACTTTGCTACATGTAACTGAAAAAAAATATAGAATGCAAAATTACCATAAATTTTCAATGCCTTGTAAACAGATGCTATTTTTGTAACAAGAGGCCCATGGCACACATCGCTCACATGAGAAACTTTGGCATTGCTGTTAAAATACCGGATTTTCCCCCTTTTAATACCTATTGTGGCCCCCGGGGGTCATGATTTGAACAATTTAAAATTCTACTATATACCAGGATGCTTCCACCTAAATTTTAGTTTTTCTGGCCCAGTGCCTCTTTAAAACAATATTTTATAAGATTTTTTCTTATATATTACAATGTAAAATTTGGATTCCCTATTGTGACCCAGCCCTACCCCCGAGATTTCACAATTTTTATAATTTAAAATCTACACTATGTCAGGATGCCTTTCAAGCCCAGTGGTTCTTGATAAGGTTTTTTAATGACCCCACCCTATTTTTTGTCTTTTCTTGATTATCTCCCCTTGTAAGGTGACTTGGCACTTTACTTTAAGAATTTTAACTCACCCTTTTCCAAGGATACTTTGATCCAAGTTTGATAAAAATTGGCCCCTTGGTTCTTGAGAAGAAGTTGAAATGTGAAAAAGTCACAGACAGATGATTGACAATGGGTGATCATCAGAAAAGCTCACTTGAGCTTTCAGCTCAGGTGAACAAATTGAAGAAATTCATTCAATCAAACTGTAAATAATTTGATTATAGTCCTTTTTGTTTTGCTACTGTCTTTATCACATCAGTTATTTGTTAAGTCTATAGGGGGAACCAGATCAATAATTAGCCTTGACGTATTCACTATCAGAAACTTCATTGTGAACATGGAAAAATAGATTTCTTAAATTATACTAAATAGAAAGGATAACAAGTTGTAATTAAATTTTACCTTAAAAATTTGGTATTTATGCCAAATTATACCTATCTTCTGTAACAATTTTTTGTAATGGCTTACTTTATATTCTAGTTTGAGATACTGCTTTGATGAAGACAAAGCCTTCTTCATTTCCTCACACCAAACTTTGTCTTTTCCAAGTAATCCAAACTGGTCAACTATTTTCTGCATATCATCAAAGGCCTTTGAACCATCTGCAGCATAATTGTCCAATCCTTTCATGCACTTCCTTATGGTGGGTTCTATAGCACTCAAAATTCTCATGTATGATCTGTGACTGGCAAATGTGGGAAAATCTGTTTCAAGGCAATATTGCTGATATTGCTCAACAACTCTGCTTCTGATGCTGTTCAGTATAATTTTTGGTGTAGCTATTTTTTCTCCAGACTTTAATCTCAGTTGCATTTCTCCAAAAGGTACATCAGTAATTATGGCTGGAGACATTGCAAAATCTAAAAAATGACTTATTTGAAGCTCTGATAGCACTTCTCTATTTTCTGTAGAACAGGAAATAGGCTGTCCAAGACCACAACTTCTGCTGTGTTTCCTGGCCGCAGTATATTTGTATTTGGTCAAATCTGGAATACACTGTTGTATTTCTGAAAAACTGAAACTATCGGCAATTAGGGATAATAACTGTCTCTGTGTCCCCCAGTCTGTAGTAAGTTTGTATGCAGATGAAACTATATCCAGTATATTTGTGTCTTCATTAAAATCATTTGAACCTTTAGTAAGTAAGAGATCAGCAATTGTCTCTTCTTGGTTTGGAGCTAACACCTTCAAGACTTCATTAAATATCGTTCGTGATTTTTTAACATAGTCTGCTTTTGTTCTATCTGAGGCTTCTGACCAAGTACAGTTAAGTGTTTTTTTAACTGGACTTAATCCACATACTTCTAAAAAGTTGTCTAGGGCTTTTCTCTTTCTACAAACAGAATCTTGTGAGTTTGATGGTGTCCAGATGCTCCCCTGGGAGTCAGACTGAAATTCCTAAAACATAGAGAAGAAAAGTATTTCACATCATTCAACATGATTGTGGTCAAAATGCAAGAATATTATTTTGGAATACAGTAAAACAAGAATTGTAATGTTATGGGGTTGCTGCATTTTTGTATACATACTCACACTAGTAAATGTTGGATTGCTAGCGAATTTCATGAAATATGCCGACGTGACAAGTCTGTGTGATTCACACACCAATAACTCACACAAAACTTAAAAACATTCCTTAATTAAACTTCTATTCCTAGCCTTGTTTAATTGCTAATATTACTGTGAATTTTCAGAAAAATAATTTCACAATCTTTCAAAGTCTTGCTTGTCTTATATTTAATATGTTATTTAACTTACCATGTTATCAGTGAATGTAACTTCTACACTGTCTGTGTCTTGAGAATCATGTTCACTTAATGGCTGTAAAAATTCAAAAGGAATATAAGATTTTGAATAAAACTTGCATTGTTTATTAATTTCAACGTTTCATTCTTGACCAAGTGTGGAAAAACCAGAGACTATAGGATGTATCTTGTGAAGATATGGGTAAAATATATAATAAACTTACTGCAGAAGAACCTAACTCTTTTACACTTAAATCCTTGTACCTATTGCATTAAAATGGTCAAGAAAAAAATACCACATCAGCATTCTTAACTGACTGTAATTTAAAAGATATATTACCTCACCAACAAACATATCACTATTGTTCTTGTCCTGTTGTTCCTGTTCAAACTCTGTGTCTTGCTGAAAAATAAAATAAAATTTGTATTATACAGTTTGCACAAATCAACTTACAAAAAATATTACAAATGTATTAATCAGACAATGGATGCTGTCGCTCCCTTATCCCAATCATTAATAAGGTGTATGGACCGGACAGGAATTATGTAATTTTTCTTCCAGTGACCTTGAACTTCCCCAAATGACCTTGACCCAAGGTCACGACACATCCTTAGGTCAGGAACAATCTTTTTATTAAATGAGAACCTACCAAGTTTATACATAAGAAAGATATGGACCAGACAAGAATTAAGAAATTTTTCCTTCAGTGACCTTGAACTTCCCAAAATGACCTTGGGTCAAGGTCATGACACACCACTAGGTCATGGGCAATCTTTGCGTAGAGTAGTAGATTCTAATGTTCCTCCGTTAGAAAGATATGGATCGGACACGTTTGCACAGACAGATGGACAGCTAGACAGACAGACAGACAGACGGACAAGCTGACTTCATTTGTGGGGGTATAAAAATGTGTTTCTAGTATTACTCTCATTCATTTATTAGTATTATTATTTTTAAATGGTTTCCTGTTTATCTTTCATTCATTTCAAAGTCTATTCTTTTAAATTTTTTATGAATTTAATTTATACCTCCATGAAATTCTCTTCTGTTACTTGTTCTGATCTCATACTCTTGACCAATGTTTTTCTGCACTTTGTACATAAACCTGGAATAACAATGTTAGTAATAATTTTTAAATCATCTCTACTTTGGTGGTTAAATATGCTGGCTAAGATTTATTTATATGAAAACCATTTTGTCTTTTCATAAAGTGCAATATACCTCCCCTTCAATTTCCTATTTAATCAGTTGATAGATACCAGTTTTTTCCCCAACATATTATGCTAATAGCTGGGGATTAATGGTTAAATCCTAGCAATATAAATCATTAAACCCCCCTCCCCACATTACTTAGGTTCTTCTTTCCTTTAATGCTAGAAAAAAAAATGTTGAAAGTTGACCTCTACTAATGAATGAACAAATAAAATCATTACTGACAATAGCTGTAATTTGTTTTCATATACTGTATATCACTTAATTTTTGTGACACCTTATTTTCGCGAGATAGTCACTTACTCTTTATAAGCGAGACAAAATTTTCACAAATTG
>PRKT01000221.1:833836-863605 GCA_003671525.1 Saccostrea glomerata | reverse complement strand
TGTGGCCTTTTGTTTACCTTTTGGATATACAAAAGGTGGTTTTTCGTGCAGTGGTTTCCAGTCGTTGTCCGATATAAAATTATTTAAAATCACGTGCTAGGTGGTACAAATAAGGACACAAAAGCAGGGCTTAGAGCATGCAGATTTGAGGAATCAAGAGTATGTAAAAATAAGTAAAAAAAAACCCTCTCAGATATTTGTTTCATGACGATGATTATTCGATTTGCTTACGTGATTATTGTAATCATAAACACCTTGGTCTAGTATTTGTTGGAACATGCCAAGAAATTCCCACCATTTCCCACAGCAATGGAGTCAATAAAAGAGTTATATATGAGCAAATAACACATATACCCTTAACACTACATGCACCAAAACAACTAACGGCAGTAGATCTATTATTTTTTTTATTTTTCAAGTTAAATAAAATAAACTTCTACATCGAAGAAATAGCCTTCTATACCTTAAAGAAAAGTTCTTGTCAAATAACTTTATAAAAATTTATTTACAGAGTATGTAAATTTCACCTGCCACAGATACCAAAATTGTAAAAATAGACTGGAAAAAAATTCAAAGCATCAAACAATTTCATTTAATTTGGAGACCTCCTAGTTTTTTTTCTGGTGTGAAGAGGAACCTCGGTGTATAAGGTCTCATTCGAATAACATATAGGGAAAAGTAACTACCCGTATATACATGTATGTTAAGGAGTTCCCTAAAACGACTTAAAAGAACGCATCTGAAGAATCGAACAAGGGCCCGATTGTTCCTGTTAAGTTTATATTAAAGAACAATTGCACAGAGCCCGACACTGTAAACTTTTTAACTTACTGTATTAATTGGGTTTTCGGACTAAAGAACCTTCGGCCTAGTGAGCTCTTTGAATTCAAATGATTTGTATTATTATTATTATTATTTTTAAATTATCACGATTTATTCAAAACTAATGGATTTTAAAAATGCTAAACTCGGACAGCGGAGCAGATCAACATTTACTAAGTTACAAGTATATGATAAATACATGTATAAATATTGGTGTTTGCATGATTTTTTTTTCATATTTTTATTTGATATGTGTGTCATCAACAACATTGGAACACTTTAACATGTTCTATTTTTTGTGAAAGGCCTAGGAAATAAAATGTAACAATGTACGTATTTTGAATACAATAAACAGCTTCAGTTATGAAAAATTTACGATAACACCGACTGTCTAGGGTTTGTTTTCCCTATTCATCCGTCTGTCTGTCAGCACAAATTCCGAAAGGGAGAAGCTCTGGCTTTCATATGTTACAGTAGTATTCATTGTGAAGACCTTTCTTAGAGTACCACCAAATTTGGCTTCCTGACCTTGGAGTTCAACTCATGTTTACTAAAATTACCAAACCTTAACCTTGACCACAACTTTTGATTGACTGTATATTGTTTAACGTTCCTCTGGAGAAAATTTCACTCATACGGAGACGCCGCCATTTGCCGTCATAGATCTGCAAATTTCGTCCCATCCTCGGAGCCATTGAACAGGGTGGTATCTTTTTCGTGGCAGCACCTATTGGGACACGGGGCCTCTGTTTATAAGGTTTCATCTGAATGACCGGTCTACACCTCCCACAGTGGGATTCGAATCCGCGACGTAAGGATCAACTTTGCGATTCCAGAGAGGACGCTCCAACCACTGCGCCACGTGAAAAATTGGGTTCTGTTATTCTTCACAGGCATAATTATTGTGATGAGATGAGTTTAAGTTTTATTTACTCGCGAGTTGAGCTTTGAAAATGTGTTCCGAGTTGTGTAACCTTTTTAGTAAAAATAATTATTTTTATCGACATTATCAGGGAGAATCTACGCACAAGTTAACAAGTGAGGATAATTCAATTGCAGCTATGACCAAGAATAGGCTGAATAAAAATTTACTTAAAACTGATTTAATGATGATGTCACAAACCTCCTCATCGCCGAAGCTACCGTATTCAGCTTGACTTTTAACTTCGTTAGAGAAACTTCTGTAGGCGAGGCTTGAAGGTTTCCTCATAGATATCGTCATCAGAGCCTCGTAAGCTTTCTTAGCCTTCCGGTTCCGCTCTATACTGTCGTTCTCCCTATACCAAGATTTTCCACTTCCCCCTTTACTGTTTTAATAAAGTGATAACAATTCACATACGAGAGGTTATCAAAAACTTCGAGGACTGAGGCTATAAAATTAGTACCATGTAGTCTGTGCTTTCAAAATTTAAAAGGAACATAAAGCAACAAAAAATAAAGAAATGTTGATAATTTTGGCTTGATACGTCCTTATTTGCCAAAAAATTGCTTCTATTTGATTTCTCTCCTAAGCAAATATAAATGTTAATGTAAATAACTGGTTATGAAAAAAAATATATGCATATTTTTGCACAGGTTTTTTAAAAAATGATATTATGAATCAAGACCGTATCATCAAGTACAGAAAAAAAAAATAAAACTGGTCTGTAGGATACTTTGAGGAAACTTTTTACAACAATATTGGGGGGGGGTTCACTCCGAAAGGGAGGGTTTGCATAATTGTCGTGTTGGATTATTCATTTCATATCAGTCAAAGGCAGAATGCTTCATTTTTTGATGATTACAATAATAATTTTTAATGAAACATGTGGTGATAACGAACAGTTTGTAAGTTCAAATGTCCAGAAAAACAATACCATAGGAGCAAAGCAGACACGGACCTCCAAAACATTCTCTGAAAAGGTTAGTAAAGGAAAAATGTCCGGCTTGAGCTATTTTTTTTTTATATATCTGAAGTTTTGCGCCCCCCCCCCCCCTTTTAGAATCAAATGACCATTCATTTATTCATAGACACTCGATACACATAAGTACTATATTGCCCATTAGATAATATCATTTTATTATATGATTGAATAATTTCCATCTCTCTGATTGGCTGAGATCCAACTATGTTAGAAAAATATTACGTTGTATTGACCTGCACGTGACGTTCCAGGTCAATACAAGGATTTATTTCCTCTACATCGATCTTAAAATAGATTGGGAAATTCCAAATTGATACAAATTGTTTTAGAAAGCTATATAAACGAGTATGATTTTTATTTTCATGTGAACAAAACATAAGCGAATATATATTTTAGGTGAGGGTGGTAAGAGGGGATGCAGGGACTCCCCCTCTAACACTTTTACTGAACAATTTTTTTTTTACTTTTTGGCATTTAATTTTTACCTGATAATACTCCTTCCTGTCAAAATATATCCTATAAAAAAGACTGACATTATATATTTCTTATATGGCAACTAAAATTGATTTAAAAAAAAACATTTCAAATTGATACGACTGGTAAGCTTTATTCACATCACATTTTAATTCTGCTTCTCTCTTGTATTTGGCTAGGACTTAATAAAATGCAAACAAGTAATGAGCTGTATCATTTTATCAGTGAATCATATAATAAAACAATTATTGCTGTATTTTTCGGTCAATACAATGATTTAGCCATCTTCGAAGTACAATATTCACCTCGCCCTTCGGGCCTGGTGAATATTGTACTCCTCAGATGGCTAAATCATTGTATTGACCTCAAAACCCAGCAATAATTGTATAATGTTCCGACACATTTCAGTATCCCTGTTAAAGAAGGATTCCAGTTTTTCAACTGTAACACATGTACATCTGTTTGAATCTCCAACTCAGCAGGATGCCTCAGTCACCACCAATATTTTAATAGATGTTGCAAAAGATCTGATGAAATGTAAACCAACTCTAAGAACGTTTCATCCAAATGGAAAATTTTACCACTTCAATGCGCTTCATTGTAGTATAGTATGCCAGGGCATCAACGGTAGTGGGAAACGTGGGATAATTTGAATAACGGGCAAAGCCCGTTAAAGCTCGTTATCCATTAATTTAGCCTAGTACCCGAGGCCTTCCGAGTGAAAGCTTCGTGCTTGCTAGCCTAGTACCCGAGGCCTTCTGAGTGCAAGCACTCGGAAGGCCTCGGGTACTAGGCTACGTGCTTGCACTCGGAAGGCCTCGGGTGCTAGACTATCCATTAAATATCCCATGTTTCCAACTATCGTTGATGTCCCTGGCATACTATACTAACTACACAGTGATTCTTTATATTTCCATTTCATTGTGAAATAAAATTGTAGATCTAGACTTTAAAAATGTAGACACAGGTTTTTATTTCACGAGGACTCCCATTCCAATTTCAAAAGTCCTCGCCCACTGACGTCAAACACAAAGGCAGCCGTTCGAGATTTACACGCATATTTGGCCTCCTTAGCGTCCGACACAGACAGATGCGCACGAGATTTTCATGCATATTAGGCTTCCTTAGCTCCTGACCTATCGACATGCCTAATTTACAATCCGGTAGAATTATCAAGAAATCAACTCCGCTAACTTTCAAAGAGTTATCACAGAGAAAAAAATTAGAAATGGAAATATTGCAAAATAAACACTCAAATGCAAAATGCCTAGTGTAAAGTTTAAGCAATATATAATTTAAAGACATCTTTAAAGTTGGAAAAGCCAACTTTAAAGTTGGAATTACCAACTTTAAAGTTATAAAAGCCAACATTTAAGTTGGAATTACCAACTTTAAAGTTGGAATTATCAACTTAACAAAATATTACGTGGCACTAATACGCTTCTGTAAATAACACTCATTACATGCAAACGAGAAAGATGTAGGCTTTCATTTTTAAAATAACAATAAACAAGACGTGTTTGTAAAACACTGATGCCCCTGTATGTCAACAAGTTAGCGAAGATTAAACTTTTCTTAAATGCAAACTCACTGGAAATACAGCTCTGAAATATGAAATCAGACCAGGGTAAAAAAAAAAATTATCAGTTTGGAAATCTTGGTATCCAATGAAAGATCTTTTCACAAGGATTACATATTAATATTATGAGATCACTAGCCCTTAGTGTCAAAAAGTTATTGCGAAGGTTAAAGTTTTTTCATAAGTACGAAAATCTCCCAGGTCAAGGTCAAAAGGTCAAGGTAAATAATATCAAATTAAAGGTCTTGCAACAAGGAATACGTATGTAAAGTATGGAAGCCGAAGTCCTACACGTTCAGAATTTATGGGCAAGGTTAAAAAAATTAATAATAAGGTCAAACTCCAAGGTCAACGTCATAAAATATATGTTTTAAATATGGACTTTCATAAAATTCCACTTGAGTTGTGCATCAAAAGCATGGAATTTCATTCTAAAAGATTATATTGACCTAGCTATGACATGATTAACTTGGTTTTGTAGTAGTTCATATCCCAAAAATACCGTTGGAAAAAAATGAAATAAAATTAAAAAAAAAATAAAATAATTTTCCTACCTACCTATCCTATTTTTTTCAGGCTGGTAGCAGGAAACAAGACTATTTTTTTTTTGGCCTTAATGATTGTATGATATGAATATCTAATAAAACTTCTCAAGAAAAGTCAAAAAGAAATTTTAATGTATTTATTAGAAAAAATATTTATGGAAATAAAAGACATTATAATTGTGGTTATTTTTTTTAACCCTTGGATAAAATCTGAAGGAAACAAGTCACAACTGGGGAGAATAATTTAAAAGAAATTGAAATAAATTAAGAAATGTTTGGGAAATAAATTATTGTAAAATTTGGACGACATTTAGCTATTTAGCTTGAATTACCTACTTAACTTTATTTCAAGACACAAAATAATGTATTTATAATTTCATTGCAATTTCACAAGTTTGTTTTTTATTTAATTTGTACTGGACTTTAAAGATACATGTAGTGCAAAAGAAGGATGCCATAGCATAAAAATCAAAGCAATTGTACTCTTCATTTTATTTAATAGGAAAATTATGTGTACAAAGAAGTGTGGACAAAATATTCCAGAAAACACATAAAGACTGAAGGGTAAACTGCTTCTTTCATTCAATATTCCTCAGATTGCTCGAAGCTTGAGAGAGAAATTCAAGAAGTTTCAGTGTCTAGTGTGACTTTTGATCTGTTTTATCATAATACTTCAGAAATCATTTCATGATTTTTTTTTTTTTTTGCAGAGGAAGAATTTACTTTGAGAATTACACAAAATGTTATGGGGGGTAAGTATGGGAGTACATAAAGAGTGATACACTGTATTTGACCATTTATACTCAGTCTGGTATACATGTACTGTAAAATCACTTATTTTTGAGGGGTTAAATTTTTTTGGTTTGATGAAATAATATGGGTTCGTGGGGAATAATTTCGTGAATGAAGAACTGTTTAGTAGTTTTGCATGTGACAATTTACATTTCACAGTGGACATAAATTCCCGGGTCTCTTCATATACCTAAAAAACAACGAAAATTAACCCCCCACGAAAAATGAGTGATTTCACAGTAATGTATATGTCACAAGATGGACTTCATATGCCAGTTTGGTACCAGTGTCCATTAACAGACAAAGTGAAAAAGTTTTTCTTAAACAAGAGGCACATGTAGTTCATTAAACTGTGTTACTTATTCTGTTCATTAATCATCATAATCATACATATACTGTAAATCTTGTTTTATTCACAAGAATTTTTATTTTTCGCATACCGGTAATTACGCGAGACAAAGAGCTCGCAAAAATTTCATTCTTGCATATAAAAATATTCCTTACTATTAAATAGAGGAAAACAATAATTCATGAAAAATATGTCTCGCTAATAAAGAGTCAACGGCTATCTCGCGAAAATAAGGTGTCGCAAAATTTTAGTGATCTACAGATTAATATATTTATGTTTTATTTATTTTCCTAAAACAAAATAAGATAAGATATAAGGAACATTTAATCACACCAAAGACCATTTCAAAATATGGTAATGCTTGAAACTCCAATTTCAATGGAATCGTATATCCCCCCTTTTTTTCAAGAGCTGGAGTCAGGGATAATTTACTACTTAGCACTGGTTTCAAGACAATTCATTACTTTCTATTGAATTATTCTTTATGGCGAAATTGCCATTTATATTGAATTGCAAAATGTAGGTGGGAATTTATATTGGTTGCAAAATGTAGGTGGGAATTGAGACTTAGAGTGTGTATTTCTTTGTGTTTTGTTTGTTTAGGTATGGGAGGGACAATAGACCAGTACATCTGCACTCTCTGTCTACCCCAGGGGATCAGAAGATTGAGACAGCATTAGTAGCCTCCATTCAGCCAGTAAGAAAATTTTTTAAACTGTAAAATTATCACGCCAGACTTGGATGATTTTTACCAGTATCTTGGTAGGGGTATATGTTAAACTAGTCCGTTTTGGAACTGGATTGTTCCATTCCAAACTTTAAAAGGAATTGATAGGCTGAGTTTTTGGAGAGAGGGCATTTATCGTGCTGAAATTTCCTTATGGATAGGGTGGAAATAATAAATTGAACATGAATCTCCAAATTATGTTTAATTTCATAATCCTGAAATAAAGGAAAAATTTCAAACAGACATTAAAAATACTACCGGTAATTGGTTTCACTGAACTGATTTTCTTTTTAAAGCTTGGATGTTAACCAAAGTCAGTTCAGTTTTGAAAGTCAAATGATATACACTGTACAGATATTCTTATTTAAAAAGGTGTTTTATTCATTGCTGTTGGTTAAGGTTATTCTGTAATGATTATCTCAGTGGTACTAGTAGTTATTTCTTATCATCATACAATCAGCTGTAAATTTATGCAATGTACATGTATATCCATTGGATGAGATAATTTCTATACCTCACTGTTATGGAATTTTAGGAGAAGTTATCCTTGCCACATAAAGGAGAGCGACCATCTTTGTTCTGCCTTGTGGGTAAATGCTGGTTGATGCGCTTTGACCTGATCAGTGGACAGCTATTGGAGGAAGTGTACTTGCTGCCTAGGACACAGTGTCATTTTAGGTAATCTGGATGTACCAGTGCAGAAGCATTCTTTGATGTGTTTAAGTCAAATAATATCTGGTTTAAACAGTTGCTATGAAGGCTACTAATTATTTAAAAGGTAATTTTGAAATGAAGCATGTTAGTGTATTACGGCCATCTAAGTGACTACATCATGCAGTGATCAACTGTTTTCTGTTTTCATCCATCACAATGCTGGGTCTGTTGTGCATTCTGTGTTAACTTCTCCCTTCAACTACACCCACCCCCCCCCATCAATGATTCAATACAGGTATCAGTTAAACTTGCCACAGAGCATCTAGTGTAATAAGTAGTATTCTTTTATATTTGTATAAACCATTGCCATTTGGACCTATGGGAAATGGGACCCATGGGACTATTGTTCAAGTTTCTTATTTTAAACTGACAGATGGATTGATCTATACAGTTTCTCTGAGTGTTCTTTTAAAAAATAGATCCTCAAGAATGTTAAGACTATAGCTCAACCTTACCAGGACTGGCATATTCTTTTAAGAATTTTCCAGTTTCTTACAATATGGGCAATACTTTATTGAAGCAATATTTCTTTCAGTGATCTAAGTTGGAATGAGCCTGGGGTTTCTATTGTTCTAAGATCCACTCACAAAGTTTCTGGCTGCATAAGACAGGTAGGTTACACTTTACTATTCCTCAATAAAAACAGCCTAGTCAACTGATTCTGAACCACAGACATCTAATACCTTATGACATATAAATATATGATATTTATTTCATTAAGGGTATTTTTTTTACAAGAATCAAAGGTTCAGTAACTACAGTAAGGTATCACTACGACAAGATTGTCAATTGTTTTTGCATACTGTTTCTGCAGACTTTAAGCTTAGGTTAATCATACATGACATTTGATGAATCTTGGGATTTTTGGGTATTATACCTTAATATAGGCCAAAATCTAATGTAAATTTAATACCTGATCATTGTCAGATTGGAGAAAATACAATATCCTTTAAATTTTTTTTTGCAAGTTTAGAAATACAATTGAACTTTGGTATCTCACACATTGATATCTCGAATACCATGGATATGTCGAAGTGATTAGGTAGTCCCAATAACTTATTCTTTAAGTATTTTACCCTTAATATTTCGAATCATCAGATATCTTGAAGTTTTGACTCGGTCTCATTGAATTCGAGATAACGAGATTTGACTGTATATTAAAAATTCCTAAGGTCAAATTAGACAGCGATATTAGAGAGACCATGAATTTGAAAGTGGAGTGAGTGGACTGTTGATCAAGAGTTTTTACATGTAGTATAGCAGTATAAAATAAAAGCAAGTGCCCGTTAATTTTATTTTACGAGGGGTCTTCAAACAAAATTGTGTGATAGTGATTTCTTATATATTACGGAAATAACAGTACCATGGGTAATTAAAAATTGACTAAGTTGTATCCTTTATAAACTACCTGTCATGAAACTTCCTTTTCTAGAGAATCTTACTGATGATATTATCATAAATTTTTAATTATTGAAATCTATAGACGTTAAACTTTGAACTTGTACACATTTATCTCCCCTCCAATTCACTATGCCTATAGGTTGAAGCTGAACGTCCTAATGTTGTCAAAGTCCTGGCACTGTTTGATGTGTTTCCAGTCAAGTTCACCGGAATGTTTGAAATCACCAAGAATGTAAGTTTACTGATGTATAATGTACTTTATTATATGATTGAATAATTTCCATCTCTCTGATTGGCTGAGATCCAACTATGTTAGAAAAATACTACGTTGTATTGACCTGCACGTGACGTTCCAGGTCAATACAAGGATTTATTTCCTCTATATTGATGTAAAAATAGATTGGGAAATTCCAAATTGTTTTGGAAAGCTATTTGAACGACTATGATTTTTTTTTTCATGTTAACAAAACATAAGCGAATATATATTTTAGGGTGAGGGTGGTAAGAGGGGATGCAGGGACCCCCCTCCAACACTTTTACTGAACAACAATTTTTTTTTACTTTTTGGCAGTCAGTTTTCCCTGATAATACTCCTTCCTTTCAAAATCTATCCTATAAAAAAGACTGACATTATATATTTCTTTCATGGCAACTAAAATTGATAAAAAAAACATTTTGAAATTGATACGACCGGAAAGGTTTATTCACATTTTAATTCTGCTTCTCTCTTGTATTTGGCTAGGACTTAATAAAATGTAAGCAAGTAATGAGCTCTATCATTTTATCAGTGAATCATATAATAAAACAATTACTGCTGTTTTTTGAGGTCAATACAATGATTTAGCCATCTTCGAAGTACAATATTCACCTCGCCCTTCGAGCTCGGTGAATATTGTATTCCTCAGATAGCTAAATCATTGTATTGACCTCAAAAAACAGCAATAATTGTATACTGTATGTTAAAATATTTCTTTAAGAAATATTTTGTTTTATCTAGGTCTATACTCGTGTTTACTGATGAACATTTCAGGTGTTTGGGAATGACACAGTGGACGCTATGGCATCTTGTGGTTTCTTGACCACCATGCACCGGTCTGGAATGGTCAAAATTCACAGCATGGAATACATTCTGCAGAAGGTGCATTCAATTCTTAACTCTTTAAATAGTAGAGTTCTAGTGGAACTAAAGTTTTATCAAAGACCTTTTATTACTAGATTTAAAAATTATGTTTATCAATGGTACATACATGTTATTTTTGATATTCTTCTTAAATCTAGTATTTCTTGATTGTTTTGATCAGTTTAAGCTGTATGAAGCAGAACTTTACACAAGACTTCAAGACCAAGATGAGATATGTGGAAAACAGCCATGTGGTCTACCGTTAAACATTATCATCAAAGGTGACAATCCTCATTCAAAAATAGATCTACTTTGCAAATTCTTTCAAAGTACTGAAAACATTTGATCTTCTTATCGACTACTATTATTACATAAGATTTGGCATTCTGTTTAACCTCTCTGACAGAAAGCAACAACCATTAAATCAAGGTCATTGCTAGATGTCTTGTGTATATACCTGGGGGAACATCTAGACAGTGATAAGTCCCCAACAGCTTCTAGTAATGATATCCAGGCACTAGAGTTTACTATCATTCAGAACAGAAATTGAAAGAAGACATTCTGTATCAGTGACCTCTGATTGACTTTTGACCTCTATGTACTTGTAGAAGAACCACCAGTACTGTTCCAGGTCAAATGTCATCAGAACAATTTGGAAGTGGGAGGCTGCCCCTGGCACTACATGTACACACCCCCAAGGAAGGAGGGGTCCTTCCATGTCAAGTCTCTTGTTTCTGGACAACTTGTAAGTTTCTCTACAAAACATTAAAGTCAAGCTAAAAAGTTACAAATTACCAAGTAGTTTTGATAGGTAGGAAATCTTGTTAAAAGCAGTTTCCTCTTTACGCATAAATTCTACTTTTACACATGTACCAATATCTTGAATAATTGACATCTTTTCAGTAATATAATGCTGATAATTGTAGGCCAGGAATGGGGTTCTGAAGTCGGAGAAACTTGGCCTTGAGGCAGACAGAGCCCTGTTCTGTACTGATGATACTGGCAGAATTATACATATCGACAGTAATTCTGTCAGGTAAATGGACAATTCTTGGTATAGCATATGTACCTCGTTTTCTTTTCCCAGGAAATTGAAGATAGAGTTATTCAGTTTTCTATTCTCTCCTCTTCTTTTCACAATTTTATCCTTGAAATAATGGACTTGACTATACAAGGTAAAGTCCTGTATGCAGTTGGAATGTATATTTAAGAATTGAATTTAATTTTTGAAGATTCATGAGGACATGAACTACGACGCTTCACTCCGACATATTTCATGAAGTGCTTCATGATAAATATGCTTCACAGAAATAAGGAATTTAAAACTGTATTTTCATTATTAGTGCATTTTCCTTTAGTCTGGTTTAGATGGTTCTTTACTTTATAAATTAAACACAAAGAACATGAACAAAGCCAAATAAATGAACATCAAGTCTTTATTAAAAGAAAAAATAATTCAATACTTTCTTTTAACAGTGTTTACAGAATAAAGGAGACAAAGTCTGCAGAATCAGTGATAGAGAAATGTTTCTCTATTAATCTAGAGGATAAGGAGAAGCCCCCTTTCACCCCCACTCCCACTGATACATACACCTCCTCAGGACGCCAAGTTGTAAGGATCAGTTTCTTGTCAATGATCCCTATGGATGTGGAGATCCCAAACTTGGTAACTGTCAACTCTACTTTACGATTTCTGATGGAGAGCAAAATTGTAGGAACCGACTAGTAATAATCATCCTTGTTAAATAGTGTAATTATGTTTATACGTGCTAGTCCTGGGCATGCATTACATTAAAGTCAACTAGAAATTGAATTTAATGCGAAAATTAGAGTGTTCCAAGGTATAAGAGTATCTAGGACAAGTTATGTTTTTAGTACGATCGGGCCATTTTGGACAGATTTATGCCCCTTGACTTAGAAAAATAGCACTTATTTGGGGGAGGGAGGCATTAGTGTTTTACAAATATCTCTTGTTTATTACCCTTTATTACCTTCAGGTTATACACAATGTGGATTATGAGGATGAGCTGGATTTGATGTGGACAAGTGTGGATTACTCCACTGGAGACCTTACTGTGGAGAGTTATCTCAGATTCCATAACAACACTACAGGGCAAACTGTCAAGGAGATCGAACTAGCACAACCTTTTGTAGAATCTATGGTAAGATTTGCTTCTTGGAATTTTACAGATTAGAATCTTTTTTAAATGGAAACAAGTCTCAGATAAAGGATACAGAAATAAGTTTGTTCCTGGTTTACTTTTAGTCAATGGGTTAATTTTAGCTATTCATTCCACATCTGTAATTGATTTACTTTTTTCCCAGCATGAGGAGAATGAGGTGAAGTTAGACCTAGATACAGTTGTTCAGACTGTGAAGTCCTTCAATGGAGAGTTTGCCTGTGTGGTGTACAGACTTCAATCCAGGGAGGAGGAACGGGAACAGGATGTAGATATTAAACCAAAACGAAAAGGAACGAAAGAAAGAAATAATCAATTGAGAGATTCAGAGGACTCGCAGTCAGAATCTCAAAACTCGTCTAGATCTCGTCGAGCTCAGCAGAGGAGCCTGGGGGGTGAACCTGATGAGGAATGGACAGTTCCAGGTAGTTCTTCAGGTACGCAGAACTCAAGGCGACGAAAACAGCGTGGAACCAGTGAGGGGTCATCTGAGAATCGACAAACTGCCAGACAGAGGAGTAGAAGGAGAACAAAGGAATGAAATGACAGTGTCAAGAATCTAAATCTGTCACAGGAAAGGCACTCACAGAAAACTGACAAGACTGTCAAGGAGCCAAATATGTGTTGCTGCAAAATACACAAAAACAGATGATAGGAAATGACTGTCCAAGATCTAAATCTGTGTTTACACAGAAAAGGCACTGACCGAGGATACTTCTTCTCCTGAGAGACCAGAAAACAGAAATAAATAGGCCCAATGCAGGAAAAAACTGATGAAGAGATCAAGGGTTCTAGTCACAGCAGGGTTTTAATGTTAGGCAATTTGGAAAACTTCACACAATTATATTATCTATACTCTTTAAAGAAACATTTAGTTTTGGAATGAGTGATATGCTGTCTGCAAATTGACACTTCAAAAGATGAAAACAATTGTTTTCTGTATCTCCTCATTGTTTTTTAGCTTCCAAATCTAAAAGATTAAAATCTGTCATTTGCAGTGAATACCACTGCTGTTGTAGAAATTGTATATGCAAGAGCGATATGGAAATTCCAAACATTTTTAGGGTTATGCCTAGTCATAAATATAAATTCAACTACAACACATTCTATACAACTTTTATTTTCAACAAGGTTATGAAGGACAAATATGCCTAATAGGCAGTATTATAAATGACATGAAATAAAAAGATGAATCACACAATGGTTTGTATGTTTTTCTTCAATCAGTACACTTTGTGTATAAAATGTTTTAATATTATTGCCCCACTCTGTTAGAACAGTCTATTGTGATGACCACCAGTCCTGATGATTCGGTTATCTATAATAAAGCCTCCTCATTTCGGATGTACTCTCCTATATCAGCTTGATGAAAGGCTACCAAGGTCATAGGGTCAGCATGGCGGCAATCTTGTGTGGATTTGGCAGCCACTCCAAAACCCTGCAAAAAAATTTTTGAATACTTTACAAGAGGTAATGGATATAATCAGAAATAATGGATAGATAATTAGAAATGAGAGTAATTTATCTTAAATTTCTTTTCTAGCAGAAAAAGGAATTATTGGAATTTCAATTGACAAAAATTTATTCAGACTTTCCCACATAATAAAAGTACAGTGCTAGCCATTTTTCATAGAACTCTACACACCTAGTGAGTAGATTTTTCAGATATGTAAGACATACCAAGGGGAGGTCATTCATGCTGTACACTACCACTCCTTCGTACTGGGAGGTATTCTCGGTGATTCGACCTAAGCCAGACTTCATTACATGATGGCCATATACAAACTGCTGCTCAGCATTGGGCTTCAACCAGATCTTGTGCTACAGAAAGATCATGTCAATTTAAGAAAAAAAAATCTTGGAGCAGAGAAAAAGCAAAGGGAAATAAGATTTGACATATTTTCCCAGTTACCTATAAATCTGCGATATTTAAGGTCACCTTAATCAATCAGTTGAATGATCATTTGCTATCCTTGACTTGGTTGATAGAAGCTTGAGCAGTTTGTGTTGCATGCAAATTAATGAATATATATAATAAATTTTGCTAATTGAATCACTCTGACATTGCCAATTTATTAATACCTGTATTGCAAAAAATGAATAATATAATTGGTGACAACTGACAAGTAAGATATTGCTTAACTGAAAACACAGGAAATAGTATTTCAGAGCAATGATCTAGTCATTTGTATAAGGGCAAAGAATCTTGATTATGAAATTAAAATGTGTAAAAGACCAACAGGCATATACTAATACAAGCTAGCCCGAATAGAGCTAAAATTTTGAAGGCCTGACCTTTGCATAAGGAGCCATAAAATCCAAGGCTGTTATCTGCAGGCGGAATTTCCCCGATTTTGTCATTTTTCCAAAACATGTTCCCATACTAAGGAGGTTCTTCCTGGATACATTGCCAGCTTTCTTCATTAGATCCTCCCTGAAACAGAAGTAAAGAGGAGTCAGATCTGGCGGAAATAGCTTAACAGTAATCATTCTCACGCAGAGAAGACCTCAACAGAGTATCTGTATATTTACCCTTGTTTTCCTCTACTGTTTACCCACTTTTTGGAAATCTATATCATGAAAGAAAGTCCACAAATGGAGGAACACTATCTGATTTGTTGTGAATTTTATTTAAGATTTTCTGTAGTATCATTTCTGAAATATGACTGACATAATTGGTTCTAGTTTTTGAATCCAGCTAGGTCAAAATATTTTCTTAAAGATTTACTTGAAATGACATTAAATATACCATTGAATTGAAGATGTATGCATAGAGTTGTATTGTCAACCATGCAGAAAAATATTAGTGGTTTAGTTGTTTTGAAGGTCAGTGAAATCACAAGCACAAGGACTTTTCTTTATTGGGGTCTTTTGAGTATCTGGGATACAGAAAGTCTGGGCTGTATGTTGTAGTCATTTAAGTCAGTCATATGACTTTACATCTACACTACAGCTATTGATAATCGACTTACCTGACATAAAATATTCTATCTCTGTGAAGCCTAAAGCAGTAAGATCCATCTGGTCTATCTAAAAGCAACTTGATATTTTCACCAATGCTGAAAATGGTAAATTAAAAAATCTAAAAGATAGGACCTACAGTCGTACACAACTTGATTTGTTCCCACACCGATTCGAACACAAAGATTCAACTTGTATATAAAACTGAAGTGTACTCAACTTTGTGTATGAGTCGGGTTGTGTACAAGTTGGATGGACAGCACAGAAACTGTACTAAACATTTAATTGATAAAAATTAAGCTGGTTGTGCCTAATTTCCTCTTTGTTAATTAAGAACTCACAATACTTGATAGACATACATTTAGCAAAGTTTATTTTACATGCACATTCTGTAACCATTTCAGTGGGATTCTTGCAAAATATTGAGATTTTCTGGGATGCCAATACATCAGAGCAGAGACATGAATATTTTATTTTATTTATTTAGGTCTCTGATCAGAGTTGTAATATTCAACTTCCAAGATTTTTATAGCATGGTATTTTTTAAAATTTAATTGGACCGTATCATACTCACTATTTTGAAAGTTTGTCAAAGAAAGTTTTTGTTTCTTCTTCTGTAAGTGGTCTCATATTTGTTGATTTATCTCGTTTTTCTTAGACATAGGACAATCATGCCTGTTTTCAAACACCACGTGTTTACGATTGAGATTACACAAATCTTGAACCCGAGTTTAAATATATTTTTGATCGAGATCGAAAATGAATTCCGAAGTGTTCCGAACGGTTGCTATGGGCGCGCAAACATTTTCAATTGTAGTTCAATAATCAGGAAATGATACTTGGATGCTGGGTTTTTGCAAGATTCAGTATTATGTAAAGTAAAGTAATTGAGAAAATGCAGGATGACCACCGGTGCGTACACGGGAGAGAGCTTTGCGGTGACTTTCGACGCAAGTCAATACCAAACGGATTCGAGGAAATTCGGAGGGATAATAAGCAATCGCATGTCCATGTACATTGATAAAACGCCCCAAACCGCTGTCATCAAACTTACTCACAACAGCAGCTTGTTATATAACGAGAAAAAATTTGATGTCGAAAGACTTCAAACTCGAGTCAACAAAGAAGAATCAGATAACAATTTAATAAATAACTTAGACTCGCATTTCAGATTATTAACAGCAGAATCTAATGTACGACCCACATCAAGCAATGTAAGTGACAGGATAGATTTAGGAGCTATACCTACTATCAACAGTCGACTCACTACACCACAAACAGACAACAAAGAAGAGGATGTTCAGTTTGCAGAAGGCAGTCACAAAGTCATCTCAAAGTCTTCCAGCAGAAAGGGTAAGTGTACAGAAAACATTTTTTAAATAAAAAAAAATCAATTAGATGCGCTGTATAATTGCACCTCACAGGTTTTGAAAAATTGCTTCAGAACAAATAAGTTCTTGAACTTGATAATCATCAGTACATATAAAAATACAAATACATGTATAATCCAATTCATGCAGTTTCTACAAGTACCAATGCAACAAACTTACATGCATATTATGTGTACACATTGTCATGATAACTTTTCTAAAGCTTAAATGACCTCCTTAGATCTTAGCGTTCAGTAGCTGCAAAACTGTAACATTTTGGTTTTTTATATATTAATCTTTGACCATAATGCTACAGATCCCATAATGCAAAAGATATGCAATTTATGGTGCAAGATTTTTGCGCACTGTTTGGGAGAATTTCTCCACTTTCCAACTTTGGTGAATCATCTACCTTTAACCCCCTCATTCAAGCCACATTCTTAAACCAAATTGTATATTTTATCCTCCTCTCAACCCTTTATAGTTGCCTCTACAGGTGACAAGCTTGTTTTAAATTGTCTGAGGGATTGCATAAAATTCTAATTCAAGCGAGTTTATTGAGTTTATTGCTTGTACTTGTAGAGACGACTACAAAGGGTTGGAAGGTGTATAAAATATACAGATTTATTTAAAAATGTGTCTAGAATTATGGACGGAAAGGTAGATAATATAAAATGATGGAAAGTGGAGAAATTCTCCCAAACAGTGCGCAAAAAAATTTGTGCCATAAATTGCATATTTTTTGCATTATGGGATCATCTGTAGCGTTATGGTCAAACACCAATATATAAAACCATAATGCTACAGTTCTGCAGCTAAGCGTTTAACTCCCAAAATTGGTACCGTATTACATCCTTTTGTGGAGATGTTCTTTGCAATTTAAAAAGGTTTTAAATGCAATCTTACTGAGATTGATATGCACAGATATTAATCTTGCAGAACCACTTGATTCTTCAGTACAGTGTACTTTATTATTATGCTGATTGATGAACGTTCATACTTGGGAAACTTTAGATTTTGATTTTGGTATCACTAATTCTTCTTTATAAAGTATTTCATTATTATTCAAAGTAATGGACACCATAGAGTGTTCTTACGGTTTTCTAAAATACTTAGGGAAAAAAATCTACTTACTGGTATATAAAAGGTAAAAACACTGTAACTCAGAATGATGTTTATATTTACAATCCAAATCATCAATCAGATGCGTCTCAGTTCTGTGTACTCTTTCAAGGTTTTGACTTGATTAATGGACTTGTTTTGTGCTTTATTCAGTTTATTGATTGTCAATATTTCTAAAATTCATATGATTTACTGAAAATGTCAGGTTAAGATATTAAAATAGATTAGTGAACATCAAAATGGTAAGTACAATTTTTAATAATTTTCAGAAGAGAAAAAATTTCCAAAATTGCTGCAAAAAGTTACTAAAAAGAGGAAAGCAGGTCGTATTATCAAGAGATTGCTGTAACAATGTGTTTGCATGTTCTTTCACTGTAACTGCATGCTGTTTTTTAAATTAAATTTATATCTTTTTGTTTTGTTTGATTTGGGAAGTTAATGTTCCTTTATTTATACCATTGTCTCAGAAATGTTCTATTTTCTGAAAATTATTATTAATTTGTAAATTTGCAGGTTTTTAATCATTTTGCACAGAAGAAAGGCAGTGAGTTCACAAGTCTAATATACATGTAAAATATTTATTTGTGACAAAGATGTATTAGTAAAGAAGAAATAAGATACATGTACACTCATTTCATTGATAACAGGAATGTGTGGAGTTGTGACACAGAACTATACTTATAAAGAATTACTTAAATTTGTTATGATTTTGAATCACCATGACTGTATATTTCTGATTTTACAGGGAAGAGGAAAAAGCGAGCAAAGTCCAGTAGAGGATTACGGAGCAAATCTACCCAGGGTAAAAATGGAGGATCCTGTAAACAGAGCACTCCTGTGGCGACGAAAGTTAAACAAGGCATGATTCAAAATGATGCTCAGAATATGACAACAGGTGTAGCGGGGCTGGGGGTCCTGGAGTCCATGTGTAAACCAATGGTTCTTCACAAGACTCTTGAAAGGAAAAACTCCGAGAAGAAAGATTTTTCTAAACCAGTTAGCTTCACAAATCGTCAAACTATCCAACCCAGCACTAAACAAATATCACTTCCACAAATGACCAACAACTTCATGGTCAAAACTGAGTCCATTGTGCGGACCTCAGTCTCTGAATCTCTCCAATCTGCCAAGTCCGTGTATTCATCTAGTCGAGTAAACCATGCTGAGATTGCCCGCATTACAAAAATATATTTGTCAGAGAAACAGTCTGGAGTAGTGAGGGATTGTGGGATGGAGGTTCCTTGTGCACCCCCTGCCACTCCTCTTCCTGGTGAGTTCAAATTCTTATTCAATAATAATTAACAAATCAAGATGTATGGCAAAGGGTAAAATTTCTCAAGTGCAATTTAAACTCAAGGTCAAGAGATCAAAAATGTTGTTTTTCTAAGAAAGGATTTGTATTCTATTGAGTATACCTGTGTGTATATGAAAGCCAAAAAACAAACGGTTCAAAAGTTATCAAGGTATAATCACCAAGGTAACTGTTAAAGTTTTTTAAAATATGGGTTAAACTTCAATGTCAAAAGATCAAAATCAATGATCCATGGAAATGACTTGTCACAAAAAATATAATTTGAAATATAAAATTCCAAGCACAACTGTTCAAAAGTACGTAATGACCAAGGTTAAAGTTTATTGAAAATTTACCAATCTCCAAGGACAAGAGGTCAAAATTGTTTGTATAACTAGTGAGTAGTGAAGTATGAAAGCTCTAGCATTGACTGTACAGAATTTATAGATAGGGTTTGATGTAAAATTTGATAAAATTTTCCAAAATATGGGTCAAATTCCAAGGCCAAAAGGTCAAATATACTCAAACTAAAGAAAGGTCATGTCACAAGTAATTCATGTTTAATTATTAAAAAGCCTAACTCCAACCAATCAAAAGTTATGCACAAGGTTAAAGTTTTTAAGGACAAGCTGATTTAAGCAGACAGACAGATGTTTGGAAAAACAGAGCAAAAACTTTTGGGAGATAAAATTAACACTTTGATTATATTAAAAGCAGTTTCTGTTCCTCTTTATAGCATTTTTAAATTTCTAAATTATTATTTATGTTCATGTTAAATTAAGGAGCCAGGGGCATACAGAATTTGGTCTGTCTGTTTGACTGTCTGTCCCCTATAAACTCAAACTTTGCCCATAACTTGTTGTTAGACTGCGTGAACATGAGCTAGGACTTTCATAGTCAGTACAACAAGTTCTTTGTTTTGCTATGAATATGTTTGACCTCTTGTTCTTGGAATTAGATGAATTTTTCACAATTTTACTTAACTTTAACCTTGACCCTAACATTTCAATAAAAATTGAAGTAAAAATTTGGAAATTTTTTTTTGCAAGTTATTTGGGATTATATAAAAAATCTTTTTAAAGAAATCACTCTCTTCTCAGCTAGTGCCAGAAATCTCTCCTGGTTAATAATCTTATTCGGGTTTTAAGTAATAAGTTTAAAAGTCTAACGTGCAAGGAACTCAACGTAGAAAATATTTAATAAGTCCTTTAAACCTCATGCAAACAATCTGTGTATTGACATAATTGCCAAATTCTTGTGAAAGATGGATGTTAGCTAGATTTTCTGATCTTTAAAAACAATAATGGGGAAATGAAAGTCTATATGGGTATATGTTAGGCTGAATATTCAGAAGTGGAGAAATTTTTGAGAATGCAAACTTTGATAAAGATCCATATTGTGAACATATTGGAGACCATTTCTGTGATGGCATTTTGTTAATAAGGGAGGAATTATAATGTGTGGCTTGGTGAGCAGTAGACATGACAAGGAAATCATCAGTGTAGCCTCATGTCATGGTATTGTAAAATTATTTCCTTCCTTTAGGTGGCAAAAAATACAAACTGCATAAAACTACTCTTATTTCATGAAAAGATTTGCTTTCATGATTATTTTGAGTGTGTCAAATAAAAGTTCATGGATATCAAATGCAAGTTTTAGCCCAATCCTGATCAGAAGTATGGTTAGAAACTCGATCTATCTCAGTATTCAACAGGACACAAGCTGATTAAAAATCAGGCACCAACATTAAAATTCTACATCAATTCAATTCATTCTATTGAAATTACAATCTTGGCATGCAGTCATTAACATCAGACATGATGCAATGTGTAAAAATTGCATCTTCTATATAAATTTGAATTTAAATTTTCATTCCCCCTAATATAAAATTATGTGTTGTGCCAGAGAGCACTCTTTGAAATTTTCATTATGTTTTGGATACCGGTACCATTAATGTGCAAATCATAAATTTTTGTACCTCTTTCAGACCCATCTAAGAAGGTTGAATATATACCAAGTATGAACGACATAAGGGTATGTTACTATCATAGAATTTTAAAAGCACATAACTATAATTTGATTGAATATTATGCTATAACTTCTAGACAGGGAAATTTATTTGATAAAATATTTTAGGCACAAAGAGCAGTCAAAGTTAAACTACAAGTTCTGGAGAAGGAAGCCCAGAAGAGATCAGCCAAACGCAGGGATGACCAAGCAAAGCAGGAGAAACAACAGCAAAAAGAGCGGGAGAAGGACCTCAAGGTCAAACAGAGGATAGAGGTAAATATTGAAAGAGGGCAAAGAGCCTCAAGGTCAAATATGTAACAGAGGTAAGGCTGGAGTGGTAGGCAAAGGATCCTGTGGCAACAGAGTTGTAGAATGTGTAGTAAAAGATCCCAAGGTCAAACAGAAGATAAATAGGAGACTAGAAAGCAGAGAGATGTCAAGGTCACACTGAGGATAGAGGTAAGCCTAGAAAAAGAAGAGTCCTCATAGTCAAACGAATGATAATTAAAGGAAATCCAAGAAAGCAGAGAAAGAGAGAGAGAGAAAGAGAGAGCTCAAGGCCCAATAAAAGATAGAGGAAAGCCTACAAAGGGGAAAGAGAAACCTTGTAAAAGAGGTAAGCCTAGAAAGCTATAAACTTTTATCATTGAATAACTCACCAAGTCAATTCTATTTTTTTTTTTGAAGATTTATGCCCTCAACAAAATTATGACAGAGCTTGAGAACAAGAGGTTTAAAGAATTTTGTGAGAAGAAAGGGATAAGTATAACATAACATCAGTACTTAAGGCTACAGTTAGGAAGTGCTTGTTGCCTGGCCATAGTTAAGGGATTTACCTTGGTTATCCCCGCAGTCAACCTGTCCGCGGTCCAGCGATGTCTCTGTGAAATCTTTGTGGCGTGTCCATCTTGTTTCTTGTGCTTAGTTTCATCATTCTACACTGCTTATTGTTTAGGATGGCTGGTAGGAGACGTTAACAAGATGTTATGTATGCTATACAATGAACAGAAATATCAAGGCATGTGACAGTTAACTCTAGTCAAGTTTGTCTCCATGAGTCAGTCAAAATGAGGCCATAATATAGAGAATACGTACACTGTCAATTTACCAAGGGGCTGAAGAATTCACCCTTCAGAGTCAAAATATGACTAGTGTTTCTGTTTGTGAATCTATAACAAATGTTCAGGGTATGATTTTCACTTACACTGCTCTATTCTCAAAAATCAACAAGGCAACAAGACAAATCGAACCTTAATGAGCCCAATGGTTACTTAGAGATTCTTATGTGGTTCACAAAAGTTTGTTATTCAAAGTTTATTCTACCTTGAAATATTTATATTTTCTATTTTTCATACATGAATTCCTCATTGCTTTAGTACCTCTAAAAAATTTTTAAATGGCAGATCATGGTGCTTGTCTTATATGTCTTTTTTTTGTCTTGTTCATTTGAGATATGAGAGAGATTAGTATGAAATTATAAAAGTAATAAGACTGTGTATACATGTATTTAAATGTAACATTAGAACAGAATTTATGTACCTTTGTCTTTCATTTTATATAATATAAATGTGGAGCTGTTTCAATTTTAACTGTATTTTTTGTAAATTTATTTTATTTTAGTACATTTTACTATGTAATTTTAGCATTTAAAATTCAAATGAATGAAAATACTAGAATCCTCTGTGTATGTTGTCCTTTCAGCATGCATATTAATTTTATAAGCCCTTAAATTACTTTGCTTTGTATTTTCATTCTCAAATTAATCAAGTTTTTGTCATAGGTGATTCCAAGCTGCAAGATTTCATTTCAAGCATGATGTTTACTCTTTTAAGTAATCAAATTTTCTTTTTCACAAGTTTAATGTAAAATTTCATACGGTTGTGCGATTGTCTATTTGACCAGATTGTCTGTGATGAAACAAATATATTTTTACACACATATTTTAAGAGATATAGATATTTTAAGAGATATAAATATTTAAATGTCATAGCAACGACTAAATATGATTGACTCATAATATGTTGTAAGAGGAGTGAGAAATTATATATACATAGAAGCCATTTTACAGCTATACATCTCAATTTTAATACTTTTTCCTAAAAGTTGTTTTTAAGCAAATTTTAAAAGCTTTTTATATCCTTGTCAGTTTTTGCACAAAATAAATACCCCAAGGTGGTTTATAAAACCCATGGGAAACTTTTTGCTGTATTTTTTTATATTGCTAGGTTATAAGCATTATGTGTGAAAATTAGCTTGATATATCCAAATTTTATCAATACACTGAAATCTTAACCATTTTGAAAGCTGTTTCTTTTTGCTCGGAATGTTTTACTGAAACTATAATTGAAAATAAATAGGAAAATAAGTGAACAGGCTCAGGCATCTTTTTTTTTTTTTGCACTTCTGGATCATTCAGAGAACATTCAGTGTCCATACATTGGTCACAAATTCTTGTTCAGATGCAATTATTTCTTTTTCAGTCACATATACAATGTACCACTAAATTCAGCTTCAAGATTTTTAGCTCACCTGAGCCGAAGGCTCAAGTGAGCTTTTCTGATCAAAATTTGTCATTGTCTGTCCTTGTAATCTTTCACATTTTCATCTTCTTCTCAAGAACCGCTGGACCAATTTCAACTAAACTTGCTACAAAGTAACCTTGGGTAAAGGGGATTCAAGTTTGTTCAAATGAAGGGTCACACCCTCTTCCAAGGGGAGATAATAATGAATTATTGAAAAAGTAATAGCATTTTTTAAAAATCTTCTTCTAAAGAACCACTGGGCCAGGAAAGATGAATCTCATGTGGAGTCATCCTCAGGTAGTGTACATTAAATTTTTTTCAAATCATGACCCCAGGGGGTAGGTAGGGGCCACAATTGCCGATCAAAGGTTTACATAGGAATATATATGAGAAGTCTTTAAAAATCTTCTTCTCAAGATCCATAGGGACAGGAAAGATGAAACTCATGTGGAATCATCTTCATGTAATGTACATTCAAGTTTGTCCAAATCATGACCCCCGGGGTTAGGGTGGGGCCACAATGGCCAATCAAAGTTTTACATAGGAATATATTGGGAAATCTTTCAATTTTCTTCACTAGTACTGCAAAGCCATTATTAGTTAAATTTATGGAAGCATCCTCAGATACTGTAAAATCTAGTTTGTTCAAATCATAACCCCCAGGTATAGGGTGGGGTCACAATGGGGGATCCAAGTTTTACAATAAAATATATTTTTAATTTTTTTTTCTAAAGAATAGCAAAGCCATGATTTAGCATAAGAATTCAAGCCCCCTCCCCCGGCCCACCCCTCAATAAACTTTTCAATTCTGATCCGATTTGTGCGTTTTCCTAGACGATGTGCTCAGGTGAGCGATGTGGCCCCTGCGCCCCTTGTAAATAATAGTATCTCATACACAAGTCGTTCCAAGTAATCATATGTAAACTAGACTATAGGATAACTGAAACAGAGACAGATTACCCCCCCCCCCCCCCCCCCCCCCCCGAATGAAATGACCTCATCTCTATTGAAGTGCCAATGCCTGAGGGACAAGATTCTAGGGGCAATCAATTTCACCCACTAGAGAATTCCCAGGTCCCACACTGGGTACCAAATGAAATCAAAACAGGTCCGAATCTCAAAATGGATTTGAACTTTGGACCTCCAGCATCAGTCATGTTATCTACCAATTGAGCCAAATGGTTAATGCCTAACCAAGGCTGGTAGAATGCCATATATCTTACAATACCACTTAAACCTGGTGCTGATCCCCTTTTGTATTTACAGTAGCACTAGTTGCAACTTTTCCAAAGGATTGGATGCCATTTACAAGTAAGCCAAATTCAACAGATATTAAGAAATGTAGATCAGTTATGGAAATTTTGATTTTGCATGATGCAGACATTAACATTCAAAAACTACATGGAGTTATGTCTGAATTCCATAACCACTTGACCAACCAAACCAAAGATATGCCAAAACTGCAGGAGATAATGTGCTTGTACACAAATTCTCTTGCAATTGTACCTTAGCTAGTATTACCCAGTAGTACAGTTGGTTTGAATTTATAACTGGCTTCTCCATGCAATATAGGTCATCCAGTATTCAAAAGCAATTCTAAATTAAGCCTTTAATTGGTAAACATCATTGGTCTTATTACAAGGACACAGTGTACTATGACCTTCATTTCTTTTCACAAAAGTTGAGGTCACATAAAAACAAATCAACTCATCTATTATTTCATTTATTCTACTGATGACAACAAAGTATGAAACCAAGCAGATTGGACTATACAACTGGGACAGAGGATCACACAGGTTACCCGAACATGTACACAATATCTACAAAATTGTTTATCCCAAATTTCCCCACACACTTAAACAACACTGTTACAAAACTCCCCTACTCTCTTTCAAATTACCTTAACTTTAAAATACATTTATACAGTGAAAGATTTAATTTAGAGTTACCCTGATGTACGCTGATGCAGAATATTGCCTTCCACACTGCATATAGAACTTAGCACTAAAAAGGTGGAGTTATCTACCCATTATAAAGTGGTGCGGCAGCCATTTTTTTCTTTAACTGATTTGAACAATAAAATCCTATGATATAACACACAGCTGTCAGCTGATGTGTTTCTTGTAACTTACACAATTCCTCTGTCCCTTGTGTAATAATAAAACATGGAGATTCTATAAAACCAACAAAATAAGTCAACAACCAAATATAAATAAAATGTCATTAAAATTTACACCAAAAAATTCTATAAAATTCAGCATCTAACCCTTTCATTGTGGTTATATGCTGTATAAAAGTTGATCGTCAACTACATATTATGCAGGCTAGTGTATACTTTTTTGATTAACTAAGTCAAATTTAAGTACTTGTAAAAAAAAAAATACAAAATTCAAATGTTTTTTGTGAAAATTATTAAATAATGATGGATTAATTCCATTTGGTATTTCCAAAAACAAAAACAAAAAATGCCTCACAGGACAATTCTTTGAAATTAAGAAAATTTCTATATAAATAGAAGAACACAAGTATTGCATAGAATTAAACTGGTAACTAAAGGAACAAAAATCATCTAAACAAACACAGATACATATGTATCACTTACACACACTATAACAATAGAAAAGACAGTGATTATTATATCTGGGTCGGGGTAAGATTGCTTGAAAAACATCATCTTAGCGGATTGTACACAGTGTTCAAGAACACAGAATATAATATAGAAAGAATGATTTTTTTTTTGTTCTTATCTGGGTGCTAGTACAATGTTAGAAAGCTAAATACAATATATTATCTGAGAGTCTGAGATCAACATACATCATAAAGAATGAACCCTGCTTCAGGGTTGACTAATAAGGCATCTTTTTTTCTTACAAAAAATTCTTGCACTTTACAGAGTATATTTTTTATCAAACATTATTATTTACAACTTTACTGCACTTTTTAGTCATGATAGCATTTCATCACATTATTAAAACTTATCAAAATGTTGCACCAGTTTGCCCTATTCTAATTGAATGTCAAAAAAAGATCAATGAAAATCTTGGATCAACATTGATATAATATTTTTGTGCTGCTTTTTGTTAGACAATTCAAAAACACAAAAATGTATGATTTGAATACACAGAGAAGCTTTGCTTCAAATGCATTAATTTGTGATTACACTATAATCAGTTGATTGGGAAGACTGATTATGTACATCTAAGTACTGTGTACTTCAATTTGGTAATAACTGTTTAAAATAAAATTTTAACAAGTTACACTAAGAATAATACATATACAGGTATTAAGTACACAAACTTTATAACATTTTAACAACAAACAAAGCCATACTACCATGTAGTACAGAAATAAAAATACATTCTGTGTAAAAACTAATGCTGCTTTAACAGCAAAAACATTGTCAATACAAAATAATTAATAAAATTGATTACTATACTTTGTTCTACTTTGCTGAAAAGACTAGTTGTGAGCTTCACTCTGTCATGAAAAATCCACGTGAGCAGGAGAGGTTGTCTTCAAAAGACAGTTAAAGTGTGAGTTCAGTCTGGAGGGTAGAGACAGGGGGAGGGAGGTCTGAGGGACGGTGAAAGGGTGGGGCAGTGGGGGGTTAAAGGGAACACCCAAACTGGTGGCTGGTTCTGCTGCTTCCTTATGTGGTGTGCTAGAATCTCTGTTGGTTTGGGATGACAAGGTTTCCTGGGGGGTGGATCTCTGATCTTGAGGGGTGGGTGTGACACGAGAGCTACTGCTGGTTTGGGGTGGGTGTGGATGAGGGGAGGATCTCATTTCTTGTGGTGTGGGTCGCGTTGATGACAGTAAGTGGTTGGCGTGTCCTGAACTATTCTGTACAGCCTGCTGAAGGTGAGATATAAATGAGGGTGACATTAAGGAGGGAGGGACATTAGTGGGCATGAGGGAAAGAGGGGGGAGGTGATGAGAAGGAATGAGTGGTGTTTGCATGTGATGAGACGATGGCAGAATAGTAGTGGAGGAAATATTATTAGATTGCTCAGCAGCCATATTTGGTGATACTTGATTTGAATCCATTGGTCTAGACAGTGTTTCTTTGTGGAGGTCAACAAAACGACTGAAGTTAGATGCCCTTGGGTCACTAACAAAGGAAAGGGGTACAGAGCTTCCTCTTGTTGATGTTGGGAAATCCTTCTCTTTGGTTACCATCGAGTTATTCGTGCTGGACTGCCTTGGTTTCCTTGGTTTGTAAGGGAGAGGATATGGAGCTTCCAAAGAACGCACATTGACATGCATCTGCAATCATAAACAAGGTCATTGACAGATATATACATCTATAAAAAATATTATCTTAAAGAATTTTTCACATATTTAAAATACAAAATTTTGAAGCATTACTTTAGATGAAGAATAAATTTATTTTGTTTCAAAAATAATATTTATAAATAATTTTTTTATCAAATTATTTTAACAGTACATATGTATTTTTGCAAGAATTCTTACATTCATCTAATTTGCAATTCATTAATACAAAAATAGACATATTAATAGTATAAACCCTCCATGACTTTCTACAAGAGGCCCATGGGCCTTATAGGTCACCTGAGCATTCTGCAACAATTTTACAGTGATTGAATTTGATTCATGTTTTAAGCCAGATGCTATGGCATTCACAATTTTGAAAGAGGCACCATTGATCATCATAACTATACACTTAACTGTTGCTTAGTTTGGTTACTTAAAACCCATAGGCAGGGTAGGGGAACAAAAAATGCATTTCAACTAATCAGTACTATTCAGCAGTAATTAGTAGTGCCCCTACCACACATGAACCCCTGACCCTTAGGCCTAGATCCACACATGAAAAGGCATCCTTGCTTTTCAAAAATATTTGATTATTACCGAGGAGCAGATTTCAAACAATTCATTCATTTTCAGTATATAAGTACAGCCCACCCCCTTTATAGAACCCCTGACCCTGGGGCCTTGAAATTCACAATTCTGGAAGATTAGGGCCCTTGCTCATCATAACTATATTATATAATATAAGTAGTTCATCTGCTTAATACCCAGGAGCGGAGAAGAAGATTTTCAAAGATTTAATGTATTTTCACTATATAATCAATAGAGCCCCACCCAAACACCAGAACCCCTGACCCTAAGGCCATAAAATTCACAATTTTGGAAGAGGCATTCTTGCTAATCATAGCTATGCACTTAGTTTATTTAATACCTAGGAGCAGAGAAGAAAATTTTCAAAGAATTTATGTATTTTCACTATATAATCAATAGAGCCCCACCCTAACACCAGAACCCCTGACCCTGGGGCCATAAAATTCACAATTTTGGTAGATGCAATCTTGCTCATCATAACTATGCACTTAGTTAGTTTATTTAATACCTAGGAGCCCCGCCCTAAAACCAGAACCCCTGACCCTAGGGCCATAAAATTAACAATTTTGGTAGAGGCACTCTTGCTCATCAATTTCACTAAATACTTAATTATCCCCGTCCTAGCACTAGAACCCCTGACCACATGACCATGTAATATTTAAAATCTTGGAGTATATCCTGAAAGTTGATGTTAAATACACTGATTACATGAGAATTAAGCCAGACCTTGAGTGTGTGATTTTTGAGACTGCTCTCGTTGGTGTAGGCCCGGCTACAGACAGAACACTGGTATTGTTTGTTTGCTGCCTTTTTCACGTGGTCTTCATGGTTTCTCATGTGATGATGAAGATTGGCCATCTGAGCAAAGGCCCGGTCACAACCATCAAAACAACAGCGGTATGGCTTCTCACCTAAAACACAGGGATGGTGCTGGTTATATGAACATAAGATATGGTCAGAAATTTAAACTACAGTAACTTTACCTACTCCAGTAAAATACCCTTAGAAGAAAATGCCTGGGAT
>PRKT01000221.1:819894-833485 GCA_003671525.1 Saccostrea glomerata | reverse complement strand
CTAGAAACCTGGTTCAAGGTCACTGCACACCGGTTACCCAAAGGCACTCTGTGGGTGAAGTATGAGCCAGATTGGGCCAAGGAGAGAGAAGATATGCTCCGGACAAGGATTTTTCATATAATTCAGTTATGACCTTGACCTTTAACCTAGAAACCTGGTTCAAGGTCACTGCACACCGGTTACCTAAAGGCACTCTGTGGGTGAAGTATGAGCCAGATTGGGCCAGGGAGAGAGAAGATATGCCCCGGACAAGAGATCTCGGACTGACGGACGGACAGCGGGACGGACGGAAGGACGGACGGACGGACAGACTGATCACTATAGGGCGCCTGCCAAGCGGGGCCCTAATTATTTTAACAGTACATATGTATTTTTGCAAGAATTCTTACATTCATCTAATTTGCAATTCATTAATACAAAAATAGACATATTAATAGTATAAACCCTCCATGACTTTATACAAGAGGCCCATGGGCCTTATAGGTCACCTGAGCATTCTGCAACAATTTTACAGTGATTGAATTTGATTCATGTTTTAAGCCAGATGCTATGGCATTCACAATTTTGAAAGAGGCACCATTGATCATCATAACTATACACTTAACTGTTGCTTAGTTTGGTTACTTAAAACCCATAGGCAGGGTAGGGGAACAAAAAATGCATTTCAACTAATCAGTACTATTCAGCAGTAATTAGTAGTGCCCCTACCACACATGAACCCCTGACCCTTAGGCCTAGATCCACACATGAAAAGGCATCCTTGCTTTTCAAAAATATTTGATTATTACCGAGGAGCAGATTTCAAACAATTCATTCATTTTCAGTATATAAGTACAGCCCACCCCCTTTATAGAACCCCTGACCCTGGGGCCTTGAAATTCACAATTCTGGAAGATTAGGGCCCTTGCTCATCATAACTATATTATATAATATAAGTAGTTCATCTGCTTAATACCCAGGAGCGGAGAAGAAGATTTTCAAAGATTTAATGTATTTTCACTATATAATCAATAGAGCCCCACCCAAACACCAGAACCCCTGACCCTAAGGCCATAAAATTCACAATTTTGGAAGAGGCATTCTTGCTAATCATAGCTATGCACTTAGTTTATTTAATACCTAGGAGCAGAGAAGAAAATTTTCAAAGAATTTATGTATTTTCACTATATAATCAATAGAGCCCCACCCTAACACCAGAACCCCTGACCCTGGGGCCATAAAATTCACAATTTTGGTAGATGCAATCTTGCTCATCATAACTATGCACTTAGTTAGTTTATTTAATACCTAGGAGCCCCGCCCTAAAACCAGAACCCCTGACCCTAGGGCCATAAAATTAACAATTTTGGTAGAGGCACTCTTGCTCATCAATTTCACTAAATACTTAATTAGCCCCGTCCTAGCACTAGAACCCCTGACCACATGACCATGTAATATTTAAAATCTTGGAGTATATCCTGAAAGTTGATGTTAAATACACTGATTACATGAGAATTAAGCCAGACCTTGAGTGTGTGATTTTTGAGACTGCTCTCGTTGGTGTAGGCCCGGCTACAGACAGAACACTGGTATTGTTTGTTTGCTGCCTTTTTCACGTGGTCTTCATGGTTTCTCATGTGATGATGAAGATTGGCCATCTGAGCAAAGGCCCGGTCACAACCATCAAAACAACAGCGGTATGGCTTCTCACCTAAAACACAGGGATGGTGCTGGTTATATGAACATAAGATATGGTCAGAAATTTAAACTACAGTAACTTTACCTACTCCAGTAAAATACCCTTATAAGAAAATGCCTGGGATGAACAATTTTGCTTCTTCATTAATCTTATTTACTTACATAAATAGAGCTTAGCCTTTCAGATTCATCTTTTCAGTTTCAATGTCAGAGAGTGAGCTTTTTAGAAATAGTGCCACTAAACTTTCATGACATTTTAATAAACTATCTCCCCTAAAAGAGGATGCTATTCTTTTGTTGAAGAGACTTGAGTCCCCTTAACCCAAGAATGTTTGTGGCAAGTTTTGTTTGAAATTGACCCATTGGTCTTGGAAAAGAAGTATAAAAATTGAAAAGTTTACTGTTAAGAATTCAGCTAAAATCATCTCGCATGTAAAGTTACCAATTTATTATGATTATGTGATCACTACTTTCAATTTTGCATTACAATGTGCATTTTTTGATACATGTACTTCAATGTTAATTTAATTAAAATTAGATTCTTTGATTCTGCTTACTTAGATCAATAAACAAAGGATCTTGCACATTTATATAAGGGTTCATCTCATATTGACCTTATATTTAAATATAAAAGCCAATGGAAATTGCCATTGACAACAAACATACTGTTTTTTGTTTCTTTTTATTTCAAAGTGACCAACTGTTAATTTGTACTGATAGCACCATCATGTGACAATGAGCAAGGTCTTATCAACATAGGGTATCATAAGCATCATAACTAAGTGGGTTTTGACAATTTATCTGTTTTATATTCTGTTGGCTGCTAAATGCATTCCAAATAGATAAAGCCAATGTTTACAAGTCAATGTTAAATACCCAGTAAAAGTTTATTCAAAGACAAATGTAAGCAGAATATTTTATCCTTTTTGCAGTGATCTTAAGGAGCAGACCAAAGTCTTCAATTTTATGTAAATGCTTTGTTGCAATTATAAATCTAGGTTTTTTCAATGTTTTACCTGTGTGTATTCTAAGGTGTTGCTGCAAGTGACAAAGCTGCTTAAACCCTTTATCACAGAAGGAACAAATGTGCCGTCGTATCCCCGTGTGCACCAGGCTGTGCTGAGCTAACTGCTGCTTGCTCTTGAAGCCCTTGCTACAGTTGGGACAGATGTGAGTGCGGTCAGGGTGGATGGTGGAGTTGACCTCCATAAAGGGCTGGTCACTCGAGGACAGCTGGGGGTCATCTGTAGAAAGGTCAGGGTTATCTGCAGGGTGTGGCATACTCAGATCTACAAAAGTCAGCGAACTGCTGGTATAATGTTACCTTGATTTGTACTTCTACTAAAGATGTTTTAGTAATAATGATTATTTATACTCTGTTATTTTCCAAACATCTTTTCTATGTTAATTTTCAAATGCACACTCTTTTTATTAGAATTCATTTTTGTATAGACACAAAAATTTAGAATTGATAATATTTGTGCAAATGTGTCAAAACCAATAAATTCATTTTTACTGTACTTTACAACTCTAAGAATGTCAATCTATTTTATTGTGATTTTTAAATACATTGTATTGCAATAGGATTTAAATTGCATTTTTTTTAATGAGATGCACTTTGTAAAAAAAAAAATTCAATATCTACATTATGTAACCTGTAAATTTCAATAATATAAAAATTTATGATGTTTTTACTCCTTGCACTTTATTGAAATTTCAATTCTCAACAGCAATTTTTAAAATGAGTATGCTTCACCATGGTAACCACCTTAATTTTGTGTTACTTGTAACCAATAAGAGATTTAATGCAATACATGCAGCATCACTATCCCCATTCCGTATTTAATTATTATGTAACTAATGGAGAGGCTGTACAAGTTTTACATTCAGAGCTTTCAATAAACAAATAGTTACGTTTGCTTCAGTTATCCTCACTTTTATAATTAAAAACACAAGGCTCATGGGCCATAATGCCTACCCGAGTCACCTTGGCCCTGCTATTTTTCAGTTTTTCAAAATATTTTTCCCTTTTCATTTTCTTGAAAAATTGAACCCATATGCTGAGCTCAACCTAGCTGTAGCAAGTATAGGGATAATAATTTAATTGATTGAACTTAAATTTTGATAAACAACATTTAGATGCTTCAATATCAATATGACCCATATCCTGGTGTTCTAGGGAAAAGATTTACATTCCCTATTGCCTATTGTGGTTCCAGCCTATATAATCCTAGTGGCCTATATTTGAGCAAACTTGAATCTGCACAATGTCAGGTACAGTCAAGTTTAATCTTTTTTGACCCAATTAATGTTCTTGGGAAGAAGATTTTACTATTCTTTCCTTTTCTTGCTTACCTCCCATTGGAAAGGGACATGGTCCTTCTTTTGACCATCTTGATTCCTTTTTAACCAAAGATACTTTGTTCCAAGTTTAAAGTAACCCATGCAAAGCATTGGTTCAAAAAAGAAGATGAAAATTATAGGTAAAACTTTTACAGTTACAACACTAAATCACCAACGATACTCAGAGCACTGCCAATGATAGATTAAGGTAAATTAGATCAGAAAAGTGCATATACCATATAGGCATAATTTTTATCAAGGACTTAATTTTGGCATTTTTAGCGAGAGTGCTGAGATTGCTAAAATTGAATATAACTTATTGCATTTTATATGTAAAAGCTTCTTTAGTGAGCATTATAAAATCGCTAACATTACATCTCGCTTAAAATTGAATACCACTTTTTGAGGACAAATCACTAAATTTGTGTCTCACTAAAATTTCCAATTGTACAGTATATTTGAGCTTCAGGCTCAGGTGAGCTTAAAGAAACATGATGCATCTTAATTATCAAGAAAAGCACTCAAAGATGTTAAAGATTCTCTAAGTCTTTCACTCTAAGAGAATACATTAACAGATATGGAATGATGTCCAAAAACTATATTTAGATTTCATGGCACAATAATTATAGTAAATTTATTTAATTAAAAAGTCTATTTTTATTTTCGATAGAGACCTTAAGTCACAAAAAAGAGTCTCAGAGTACATTGGTAGTTCTACGGTTGGAGAATCTAAGTTGCTGGAAAATGACAACAAGCAATTGCTACATGTATAAAACTATACTCTATACTTCAACAACATTGAACAAACATTGTCTTTGATACCTTAACCCCTGGCCTTCAGCTTAATACTCTATGTGTCTATTGATACTTACCCTGGGGATTCCTGGAGTACTGAGAGGCACTGCTGGGGGTCTCCACCGGAAGGGACATCCCTCCCATAGAGGGCAGGCTGTAGGGGGGTCTGCCTGGGGGTGGGGGCTGAGGGGGAGGCACCTGTTGCTGACCGTAGGACAGGAGGGCTGACACAGCACTAGCCGCCTCCGACATATTGTCCCTGTTGGTAGACATTAACCAGTAAGTTAGCAACAGTTTAAAATTTTCAAACCATGGGTCCATCATATACGAAGGTCAAAGCCGTAATCCTCCGAAATGAATGTAAACACTCTGGCCGGTGTGGGTTGTTTTCTTTAAATTCCACTTTTATTTTCTTTTTGCATTCACATTTAATTTTCACCTGTTCATTCTTGGAGATAGGGTCGAATGTTAGCTAGGTTGTAGGACTTATTTTCCAGATTGCATTTTTAGATTCACTGTTCGTTGTCATGCACAAACTTATCTCATATACTCACACAATATATTTCCTTTTCAAAGTTTCATTATTTTTTTTTCAATATATTTGCACTTTACATATTAATTTCTCTAGAGAGCAGTGGGTTTTTTTTTTTTAAATGAAAAAAAATATTACATAACTCTGGGGCATCAATCATCGGCCTTTCTTGGCAAAGAAAATAAAATGGAAATGCCACTTCCATTAAAAATTTCTAAATAGTACTTGAATTTTCTATCTAAACTCTGATGTTATTGATCACAGATATAAATTTCCATTCACTATTATGTAACGGTATAAAAACGTGAATTTTAATTGATCACCAGCTTCAATTAATCCAGTTTTGATTGCATCGATCGAAGAATCTGACACAATTGTTTCATGTTTCTTTTTAATCTAAACTTGCATGATAATTATTGTGTTGCAATTTTGCAAGTTTTTATGAAATATATTGAAGCTATAAAAAAAGTCTCATCTCCTCTTCAGATAGAAATGAAAATCGTTGCAATCTGCTTTTAATGATACACATATCTTCCCATCATGCACATTCCAACAAATTCATCTTGTGCACCAATCTATTTTTATCAAAATCTACAGCATTGAAATATTGAGTTGAATTTTCTGATATCAATATCTTCCATCACCACTGGATAAAATGTGTATTACATAATACAAATCAGTAGCACATTCCTCCATTATTTCTTTTGACAGCTTCTCGACTAACACACAAACCTGCACAAATCAATTTTTTTTCCAGATCATGTGCAGTTTTCTGAATGCATGTTTCAACTTCGATTAAGAGTCTAACACAAGAGTTCAGCATGTTAACCAAGACACAGAAAAATGTCTATTGGATTCAGGCATCTCCACAGTGTAAAAGGGAAAAAAGCCTCGAGGTTATGTAATCAAGCTTTTGAATAATTTCCACAATTCACATGACAGCTTATTGTCACAGGTTATCAGCGAAAAGCGAAGTGAAAAAAAATCTTTCAGACTAAACAAAACATGTGAAATTCAAATGCCTTTATCTTCTCCACTCTTTCTAACCCTCTGTTTTGAAAATAAAGTACATCCTACATGCTTGAGTGATGCTTTTATATTTAAATTTAAAAATTCTGTCCCCAGTGACAGGCCGCCTATTCAGATTAAATATTCCCCATCAGGTTTTGTTGGTTGCTATATTGCCTGTTTATCTACACGTCAGTCATTTTTTTTTTACCTGTATTTACCTGTATACAGACAGGCAGGTATCAGGACGCTCATAAAAAACTGCTCTATGACTCATAAGGAACATGTTCAAATAGGGTGTATTTGTTGAAATTTAATTAAATTTTACTGCATAATACATTTTAATTGTTTTTGCTAATTTTAATTAACTTTAAAAATGCTGAAATGCAGAATTAACATTATTTTCAAGACATATATCAAAGGAATTCAAATATTCTTTAAAAGAAATATAAACTGCCCTTTCACTCCTTATCTATGTTTTGCTTTTCTTTATGTGTTTTCAAATAAGTAAATATGAAAATTTAAAACCACTATATAAGTGGCTCAATAAATCAAATTAATTCAGGGATTTATTCCCCCATTAAGAACAAAATAATTGGGTGAAAAACTAAAAGAAAAAGATTTTGGGGGAAAAAAAGGAAGAATTGACCATTCAACTGTTGAAGTAAGTCTTTCTTCAGTAGAGAGAGTCGTCATTTTAATTTTAATGGCAAAAGCTCACAGAACTTAATTATCATCCTTGTCTCCATCAATCCTTTTTTAAGCAAAAATGCGGAGGTAAATTTGATGTGTTAGGGTTATACAAATTCACCTACTGACATGCTAGTTTGAAATACATGCATCATTGTATGTGAAAGTCCAAGAGTGTGAAAATAACAATGGACAGAAATCAATCAAAGGATGAAATCAGAGGAAAATAAAATATATTGCTGCTTCATTTTTTCTGGAATCAACTGTCTTATAACAGAACATATGGTGATCATTTTGAGGCAAAGCAATATAATATGCTTCCAGATAGCTATAATATATTGTAACCTTATCTCCCTATTGTGGCCTACTCTATCATGTCTATCCCAGGAGTCACAGAAAACTGAATCTACTTAATCTAAAGAAGATTTCATGTAAGATTCAACTTTTCTGGACTTTTGTTTTTTTTGTTTTGTTTTGTTTTATTTTTTCAAGATGCCACAAAATTTTAACTTATTCTTAATTATCTCCCATAGAATGAGGGCATAGCCCTTTTGTTGATTAACTCTTTACAACTTACTGAATTGTTTTGCAACATACACTGAATCCTCGCGTCATAGAAATATTACTTTACCATTTCCCCGCAAGCACTTTACAGCGGGGTACATGTTTCTCTAACGTTTTGCGTAAATAATTATTTGACCTTATATTTTAATTAGAAAATATTTTTTCTTATTTTATGAGATTTAAGCAAGCATAAAATAGTTGAAATTTGGTGATAAATTGAAGATTAAATGAACTTTTTAAAGTGCGTGAAAATGCCTGATTGCGGGGAAACGGTAAATGCGTGATTTTGCGTTAGAAATAGGAAATGGTATATGCGTTAAAATGCTTGACTGCGGGGAAGGGGGTTAAATTTGATCCCATTCACTCAAGAAAGCTTTGTTGAAAGTTTGGTTAAGTTGGCTTAGTGGTTCTGGAGAAGTCAAAAAGTGAAAAGTTTACATAAGTCCCATTGAATTAGATAGCTAAACAGACAGACTACAGACAAAATATTATAAATCAAAGCTCACTTGCCGGAGCTTTCGATTTCAGCTCAGGTGAGCTTATAGAAGCATATGAGCATGCAAAAGACTTTTCTGAAGATTTGAAACATGTCACTCATCCAGAAAATATAAGTAAAATCTGTCATCTATAGCAAGTTTGAGAGTTTATCCCTCGATGCATCATCCATGCAAGTTTGATCTAGGTAGGCATTGATGAAGGAAGCTGCTCCAAAAACTATCACTTAGTCAATATCTGGAAAATATAATCAAATTCAGCATTTAAAGCAAAACTGGTAGTGAGCATCCCTTGATGCATCAGTTTCATTCAAACTGGCCACATAAATTCCTGGTAGTGAATCTGGTCAAAAAACTCAAACCTGGTCACACATCTGGAAAATGTTGGTCAAATCCAGAATTTGAAGCAAATTTTGAAGTATGCATTCCTTGATGTATCATCCATGCAAGTTTAGTTCAAAGAGACCTTAGACATAAACATGCATGGTCCCTTAATTATGGACAATGTACATCAAATCCACCATCTGCAGCAAGACTTAAAATTCATACGAAACAGTTCATAACAATAGGATTTTACAATATAAACATAGAGACTGGTATGAAAGAATGTTAAATTACGTTTGGTAAAATAAAATTGCTTTTGCTTAACAGAAAAATGAAGGCCTAAACTTGTCCATTTGATAAATTCGTTACCTGCTTATCGTTCTTCATTTATAAATGTGATTATGTTTTTAGATGAGCTATCTGATTCTAAAGAACAGTTTACTTCATTTGAACTTATAGTTAGTTGGGCACAACAACTGAAAACGAGAGCTTTTCATAGTACGATGATACTGATGAAAACCCTGTTGAAATCAAGGTATTTCACCCCAACCAAGATTACTTATTTTAAATTAATACCTTAGAAACAACAATCTTCGTGTTTGTTTTTTTATACGTACATGTATATCATACATGATGTAACCCCGCCCCTTTTTTTCCTATATAAACACGGGGATATTGAAGTTCATGATTGATAACGTGGATCTATAGAAAGTGGGAATATTTGAATGCACGCTTCCGCAATCTACAACACGAGAACTAATAAAAATGATAAACAGAAATACGAGGTTTATGACGACTTCATTGTTATTTTCCTGTCACAAGAAACGTGATTTTAAAAACTTACCAGCATTGCGTATCCACGTTAATATACATGTACTGTAATGTTACGGTGCTGACACTTCTATAACAGTTTGATTGAGTAACTGCAGTTTGAAAATACTCATATAGTGCGTGCATAAGATGATCAGCTAAAACCAAACCCATGCCCCCAATGACCATTGATTGCGAGACTGAACCTAAACAGTTTTAAAAATTAATATTTTTACAGTTAATTTTTTTAAAAAGCAGAATATAATCTTTGTTAAAATAAACTGATACACGTAGAAAATTTGATCTGTGAATACACACAAAAACGTAGGATTACATAGAATCATTTCATTTTTCATAAATAAATGAAATCATTTATCCGCAGACGCGTGCTACCGATTGAGTATATAGGCCTATACATGTAATAAATAATCTGATCGTGCTTAAAAAAATTAATTGGAAAATTTACAAATCATATTTTTGTGTTAGAAATTTATTCAACTGTAAATGCTATTCGACAACGTCTAACCCGAGTACAGAAGTTATGCTCTCTTTGGACATCGTTTTTTTTTCTCTCTCTCATTATATTGAAATGTAGAAGGATGACAAATTACAGGGATGAAACATGCTAAAATCTTGCAAACATGCAACAGGATGTTAAAAAACAAACACTTTCTGTTTTGAAAATCATATATTCATGCAAAGTTTAAGTCAAGACAATAATATTTCTTTAAAATCACGCTGCATAAGACATGATCAGCTATATGAATATTAGCACTGAATGTAGCGAGTAGGTCTTACTGACGTCATAAGCATTGATCACATATATTTTGTAACCTCAATTATTTACGCCTGTATATGTGGCATCATGTTCAGCCAATGAAAATATTTGTTTCCATAGAATTGAAATCAACAACTGACATCATCGGTTGACAAAAATATTTTGTAAACTGCAATTGGGTTTTGAGAGGTTGCATCAAAGTTCATTTTACGACTTTGCTTTACTCGCATTGGTCAATATTTCAATTAGCAAAATATTCTCTTCTCATTCAACCATGGTCAGAATGGGAGAGGAAAGTACATTTTGTCTGTGGTTTGCGAAGATGGACATATGGGTACTCTGCACGAAATGTTTAGCCAGTTTATTCAATTTGAAAATAAAGGTCAGACCAAACATCTCTTTATCAAGCCATTCCTAATCCTCGAGTACCGGTAGATACATAATTCAATCAGGTATAGTAGATCACCATAAGGCTTATAGGTACAGTAAATTATGCCTCTAACAAAGTCCCCGGGAGGTACGATTTTGCTTCATTATAAGCGTAATTCATTACATTTGCATATCCGTTTAGTTGATAATATATTTAAAAGTCATGGGAAATAAAATTCACTTCGTTGTAAGCTTCAATTCGCTATAAGTGTGTTCACTATAACCGTACTTGTACTTGGGAAAGCTCTTAAAACTTTGACCAGCTCCAAACACATGAATAAGAATGCAGCATCTGAAACCTGACAATGAAACATACATATACTATATGCATCAGCCATGCAACTCAATCAAAAACTGCATCACTGACTCTGACACCATTTAGCAAATTAGCTTTCTCAAAGGAAGCTAAAAATTCAACTTTCCCCTAATTAAATACTGCAAGAGCATACTGTAAACCAATTATTATATGCGTCATTTTTTATTCGCGACTGGCCGCTGGAGAACTAATCCGCGACGATTTATTTCCGCGAACAAGTGGTCATATTTTTGTTTTATTTCCACAAGTATTTTATTTTTTGCATCAAAATTTCATATCCGCTCATAAACTAGGTAAAATGCTACCGTGAGTACTGCTTATGTATTATTTAAGACATTTATGGATTGCGTCTATTTAAAATCTTATGTCCGCACCTAAAGCAGGTAAAATGTTACAATGAGCATACTTCTTACGCATTATTCACGACGCTCGAATGAAAATCGGTTTTAAAAAAATCGAGAAGATTTAAGTTGGTTTAAAACTCTCAAGTGTACCTCGTGCTAATTGGGTAATTGATGCTTTACAAGATCTACATAGCCAAAGGGCAATTATTATAAATGGTTGGGACGGAGCAGGACTGGGCCATAATTAGTCGTAATTAACCAGGCTATCTCTAACTCGTCTGCGACAATAAATGAACAATAATAACACAAGCTGAAATATTTTATTGACATTTTAATCGTTTTAGACAAATATTTTTAGATTTTCCATTCGTTTATATATATTTCTGAATGTTTGTAATAAAACCTCAACTGCTTCTAGAACACTAAAATTCTTCCGTGATTACTTATTGAACCGTCGGGATCGGTACACAAAAAAGGGCAAATAACTCTTATCATAACATGGGAAAACGAACTACTGGTTCGCGACGATAAATATCACTGCAGTTGTCCATTTTTGTGGTATTTTGCTAAATCAAAATAAATTCACCAAATTTTAATCGAAATTCCAGACATTACTTCTAGAGAGATATTCAGACTTTCTAGCAACTTCTATTCTACTTACCCTTGTTCTGAATTTACAGCAACTTCATGTCTTCCTTCACATCAATGAGACACAATGGAAAAACCTGTAAAATGACAATGAAAATTTCATTTGAATTTCAATATATTTATTTGTTACAATCCCTACAGACCAGAGAGAGAGAGAGAGAGAGAGAGAGAGAGAGAGAGAACACAATAATGCCATTCATGTATATGCAAGAATGACAAGTACAGTAAAACTCGGTAATAGCAAAGTCCTGGGGACCTGTGAATTTAATTCGCTATATCCTAAATTCGTTGTATCCGTATAACGAATTTGTATATGTGTATACAACGAATTCGCAATATACAGGTTTTCCTCCAAGTATTCCAACTTAAAATGGTAGGGAAACAATTATTACAAAACATACCGTGACTTACTGAGGTTTTCATTACAAATTGAATTTCATTTGCAAATACTTACTAGAAATAAAATCAGTTCAATATATCTACCTTTGAGGTTTTTGAAAATTCGTAATAAAAGATGTACCGGGGTTAAATTTTATTATTTTTAACCTCTACCGGACTCAAAATCAGTTCGCTATATCCATAAATTCGCTACATTCGAGTTCGTTATAACCGTAAAATTTTATAAAGAATTGTTGAGAATTTGTCGGGGACCCCTAGTAACTTCGCTATATCCGTGAATTCGCTATATCCGTGTTCGTACTAAATGAGTTTTACTGTATTTCATTTCTTTTTAAAAAAATGCAATTTCATTTTTATTTAGCTTTCTACTGACTATCAGAAGTGAATGAATTTCTTAGGATTTTGCAGGGGGTTCAGACTGGTCCAAAGAGAGATAACTTCTAAAGCTCGTAATCTCATTTTGATCCAATCTGCTATCATTGCCATGATCACCAACAAAACTATACAAGTCAAGCCTTTCTACAATCCTAAATTGTTAACTTTGTAGGTGAAAAGGAACTGTATTTAGTGCATATTTTTTTGGAATATCCAATGACAAAGAATATTAACTCAATAGGTCAGAGGAAATTATTTGCGAACCCATTTTATTCAGTAAACATGCATGCCTCCTAAATCTACAGTTTTGGCATATTTTGAAAAATTTAAGCATGAAAAACAGATAAATGTATGTAAAGTCAATTATATGGAACTGCAGTGGAACGTACATCAAATATGTTGTATCATATCAAATGCAGACATCTGTCAAACATAACAAAATTTTCAAGTGAAATTTTTCCCAGTAAATTCACCACAAAAATTTTAAATGCAGAGCTGAAAAAAAGATGCTATGACAAACATGATTATGAACCATTTCGTACCACTTACTGTTGTAAAAGGGCTTTGAAGATATTTTGGTTTGTTAGATAAAAAATATAGCGTTTCAACTTACAGTTCTGAAAAATTGTGGTTTAAATTTTCAACTAATATTTATAGCATAAACTATTTTGGCTTCCAAACTAGATTCCTGAAATTAATTCCAATAGTCTACGAAGTCTACAGGTAATTTCCACTACACATCCTTTCTTATTTGTTGTTTTGCTAATTTTTATCATCAATAATTTATATCAAATTCTATAAAGGTTTTTTAATTTTCATTCATTTATACCAAGTTCTTGAAATCTTTTCCACTGTCAGTCATTTGGATTGATTGTCACGGGAAGTTTGTCAGTCTAGACAGATTTCTATCAGTCCAAAAATAAATTTCAATAAAAAGATGAAAACTGTATTTGAATTTTATTATCAATACATTTTGCACCCTGCAAAATACACACTGCGCATTTAATGCCCATTTGATCATCGTATAACAATTTACGTTGATTTCTTGTGGGGGGGGGGGGGGGG
>PRKT01000221.1:797797-810013 GCA_003671525.1 Saccostrea glomerata | reverse complement strand
CAGGCATGCATCATTTACACAAGTTTGGAGTTTTTTTTTCCTCCAAGAAAAATTCAAGTTAACCATGGATTGCTAATACCTGTGCTCGGATATAGCAGAAGCTCATAACAACTTCACTGAGGTGAGCTAAAATTTAAATAAGAAAACAAACAAAATAAGAAAATAGTATTTCCAGGCACCAAAATATAAAGCTTTTTAATTTGCACAGCTCTCTTTTGCAGCTCCAACTTCAGTGTACAAAAGTTAACAGTACATGTACAGTGGCCTTAAATTCTTTGAATCATTAGGTCACATATTAGGTCACATATTAAATTTAATTAAAGGCATATTATGTGATTATCAAAATAGTATAAAAAAAATAACAAATTTGCCTTTATTCAATATTAAAATAAAATTGTATACAATGTAATTAAAATATTTAAGTTTAGAAGGAGATGAAATCTCAATCTTTCTTTAATTACAGTTTAATACTCTGAGTCTCCACAATGATTGGATTCCGTGTTTCAAAATGTCTGGAAATACCAGTGATGGTGACAGTGACATAAAGAACAATAAAAAGGAGTCCGACAATAAACAGAATCATGTACCGCACTCCCAGCTCCTCGTAGATTTCTTTGAAGAAAGTCATAATAACGGACAAATTCTCTTTCTTCTCCTTATTTGTTGACTTTTCTAATTGCTGAAAAAACTGAATGACATCTTTTGACACCCCTCTTCTTTCTGCCATTTGTCTGGGTAACAATCCTGCTTTGTTCCTAAAATAATAAACAAAAACAGGATTTTTTTTTATGGTAAGGATGAGTTGAAAACTTCAAACAGCTGTCTAGTATGTTTTTTTGTGTGAAGTTACAGGATATTTGTAAAAGAATTACTTCAGATCTAGGTGATGAAATGTATATTTTTTAAGTATTAAATATATTTTATGATATTAATGAAACAACAACCACATAGTCTTTTCTCTTCCAAACAAATCATTTGCTTTGATAACATGCTTATTGCTTAATGAATATGTTGAAGCCTAAAAATGAATGAAATGAATGTTTTTCTACCACAATATGTAATCCTGTGCTGACTCTGCTACACTCCATTCAGTGTGCCAGGCACGAGCCACCATAGGAGCTCCGAGTGTCCCTCTAGAGTTATTTGCTCAAAATTTAAATCTGGGATGGGTAACTTTTGAAAATGGATTTACAACCCATAAAGATTGGTTTTCTTTGACAGTTGTGTGTATTTATGTTGAAATTGATAAATTAAGTTTAAACATATATCTGTTAAGTAAAATCTTACATATTTCAGACAAAATGTTAGTTGAAGTGTAGGCTGTCACCGGTTCTAAATTTTACACATTTTCCAGAATCAAAACATGGCAGCTTGTAAAGAGAAGTGGATGTAGAAGAAAGCCTGTCCACTTATCTTTATATACAAAGAGAATCTGTAGAATTGAACTCTGGACAACTTTTCCAATTAACAACGTTCATATTTTTCTTTGTTAAGGACAGAGAACAAAGCAGTCTATAAATATTTGTCAACAATTCGATCTAAGTCTAACACTGAATGGAGAAGTCACTCTCTGGTAAGAAGCTGAACAATTATAAACAGGTTGGGACCAATTGCCCAAATGGGATATAATAGTCAATTTGGGATATAATATCCCAAATGGGCTATAAATTTACAGTGCAAAAAATTAAAATTTTTATTTTGGCTATAAATATCATAAAACAGCATCAGGACACTTAATACGGAATAACTTTTGGTTGACAAGTTTTTCTGTATGCCCATTGTTTAGAAGATTGATCCCTAGGAAGTTTCATAATTTCTTGGGGATCAATCTTACAAGCTGTAGGGTTGCAGAAAAACTTGTCAACCAAAAGTCATTCCGTTTTAAGTGTCCCGGTTCTGATGCGGATTTTTGATATTTATAGCCAAAATAAAAATTCTCATTATTTGCACTTTAAATTTATAGCCTGTTTGGGATATTATATCCCAAATGGTCTATTATATCCCATTTGGGCAATTGGTCCCAACCTGATAGTAGTAGTAGTAGTAGTATTTATTTGGTATCATGTCATCATACATAAAACAAATACACATAATTAAACATGATCTTATAAAGATGGAAGTTGGTAATCAGAGTTTTATAAATAAATAATTTAACATGACTAGATAGATACCAGGATAACCCATTAAAGCTAAATAATAGGATTTTTGAACAGGGTAATTATCAGGTCCAGCACAATACCCTGATAAAGGTATAAAGCTTGATAAAGCTATATAGCTTTATCAAGGTATTACAAATACATGTACCTTGATCAAGGTATTTTATGTAATGAAATTTCAAAAAAATTCTTTAAAAAATGAATTATGAAAGTCAAGTTCTGAGTTGTTGTCAGTGTGTCCACTCGTGCATGAAAAGCACTCTGGTATCAAAAAGAAAGCATAAAATAATGTCTCCTCATACGACATATTTTTATACTGATTTCTTTGTGTTTGAGTACTTTACATGCATGGGTGAATTTAATGACAACAAATCAGAACTCGACTTTCAGTATTTAATTTTTAAAGATTTTTTTTTGAGTTTCATTACATAAAATACCTTGATCAAGGTATTGGTAATACCTTGATAAAGCTATATAGCTTTATCAAGCTATATACCTTTATCAGGGTATTGTGCTGGACCTGATTATAATTATTTCAAATACATACCTCGCAAAAACATCGCCACCATAAATCATAAGTAAGTCAATAATCTCACAATGACCACTCCAATGTAGAGGAGTATTTCCATTCCTATCTACAATTGTTGCGTCAGCTCCATTATCTAATAGTTTCTTTGTAATTTCCGAATTTCCTCGACAGGCAGCAAAGAATAACACAGTTCTTCCCATTTTGTCCCTCTTATTCAAGTCATATTCACCTTTATCTATCAACATAGAGAGTTCATGCAAATTCTGGTTCTGAACTGCCTCTATGATAGTACTGGCTGATTCCATTGCGCCAAAGTCTTTTTCTGACATTTTTACGGGAATATCGAATTTGGCGACTGATTTAATAAGTCATTCCCTTTCTATTCGTTATGAAGAAAACAAATAAAATTTTTAACAAAAATGGCATATATAAGAATTTTCTATACAATTTATTAATTAAAAATGCCAAAAAGCTTCCAAATATTATTTTGTTTGAGGTAATATCATTTAATCTGTTATGCAGATGAATATTTGCATTTTTTACGACTTACATTATGAACGTCATATCTAATACTTACATCAAATAAAAAGTATTTATAATAATTTTGTAGATATTATTGAGAACATTACTGCTTTACTTACTTGATATTAGTGCTTTTATTGTCAATTTCTATGATGATTTAAGAAAATATTGAGCATTTATCATATCAAGGTTGATATTTTTTTCAAGGATTTGAGCGTCATGGAAGAAGCAGCAAGAATGAATCTGTAATCAAAGACTAATTTAAGGCCTTATAATTTTACCCCGGTAGATATGGATGAATGAGAATGAATTTGAAAACCCTTTTCCAGGATTTCAACCCTAGGTATGTTCGGGACAAGCTGTTATAGTTCATAAATCAAAATGTGTAATGAAATGTTTAGTTTACAGAAACATATAAAATATGATTTTTATATGTCTCTGGTTTCAGAGAATGAAATGGAAAATAAAAGTCTTGAAAAAACTGGCATCAATTAAGCTGAATATACTATACATTGCTTATCAAAATACAATACAAAATATACTTATGGCTTAAATTAAAGGCTATTATTGTGTTGTAGGCAGGTCCAGTACAATCTCTTGATTTAGCTATATAGCTTTAAATAGCTATATAGCTTTATTAAGCTATTCAGTATAGCTTAATTTAGCTATTTTACTACACTTTTTTCTTTAAGGTTTAATTTTTTCAGTATGTACAAAAGAGCGCACCTTAGTGATGATATACAACTTTGAACTCTTCTTAAAATAATGCATGTAAACTTCACTCATCAAATTACGTCTCCTTGAGAGACTTTGTACTCAAAGTTTTACAAGTTTTGGGGCTATATAAAGCAATTGATACAGTTACTTCTGCAATGATAATATGTTGACGGTGCGACCGTTAGAGAGAGCGCAAACTCTTCTATTGTTTTAATTTAGATCGGGCTCGTCAAACCACACGTGACATTTGGTACGTCTAGACTCTGACGTCACATGACGTCGTATGTAAGTTACGAATACTAAGAAAAAACTGAACAGTGCTGAAAGTTAATGAAAAAAGTTACGTTTACAATTTATCTTCAATATGTATCCATTTAATCAAGGCGAGTAAACTTTTTGTTGAACAGTTGCCGTCATTCTCGCGAGTACGCAACTTTGCTAAGTGATGCATTGTGGGTCAAAATTACTGCAGCAAAAAATTCTAAAGAATGAATGTGCAGTAGTCCGAATTTTCTCTTCGCTCAGGCGTTGTCGTTAGAGCTCGCAGTTACGAGCCTCTCTGCGCTCGCTATTATAATCATGATAATGGAGACCAATTATGTTCAACAAGATAATTGATTGGTCACAGTTCAGCACAATGAGAAGCAATCATACTTATCCTTGCCTCAAGGCACCCAAGGTAGTGGACAGTTAGTCTAACAAAAGAAATTCTCTTTTCGCTTAAAAGTATTCAAAAGCTGCAAAGTTAGAACTATCTTTGATTTTGGTTGTTGTTTTGATAGCCCATATTACAAATATGAAGAGTCAAATACATGCAAATTTTTGTTTATTTTCAGCAAAAAACATTTTAGTGAAAAATTGTATATAAATAGCTAAATAAAGCTATTTCAAATAGCTTAATAAAGCTATATAGCTATTTAAAGCTATATAGCTAAATCAAGAGATTTGTACTGGACCTGGTAGGAAAGGAGAAATGCACAAAGAAAATATCCTATTATATATTTGGAACTCTCTAGATTGTTCGTAGTAAATGTACTGAGTTTGAGTTATTGCCATGTTTATTTTTCTACAATTACAAATATGAATTCTATCATTAAACCAGGCCAGTAGAACTGATACATTCCTCCTGGCTCTCCCTTAAACAGGTTTCCAGGCCCTGTCAAGAAATACTTATTTACCAATAACTTGAACTCATCATTTTAAATAAGCTGTTATAATTATTGAACATGCGTATAATTTTACTTTATAGTAAGTTTTTGGTCTTCACCTGCCTGCTGTTGTTTTCTCTGTTATTTGCCCTGAGGTTAGACAACACCATAGAATGGAGTTACTGGGTCATCTTCCTCCCTATCTGGATCTGGAAGATCTTTGTCATTGTCGGGGCTTCCTTAGGGAGCTATATCTGGTGGAAACATCCACAGTACAGGTAATAGACTACTAATATGTGAAACATCCCCAGTACAGGTAATAGACTACTAATATGTAAAACATCCCCAGTACAGGTAATAGACTACTAATATGTGAAACATCCCCTGTACAGGCAATAGACTACAGATATGTGAAACATCCCCAGTATAGGTAATACTGGGGTATATTGGTGGGGAATGAAAATAGTGTTCATTAGGGTCATTGTAACGTCACTATGATTGAAAGATTATTGATTTAACACATAACATATTATTTGCTCCTCCCTTAAGTAAATTCAGCTTCACTTAGCTGACATTTATAAATTTAGAATAGGCAGTCTTTTTAAAATATTTTGAGACTTAAGATGATTGAAGCACTTTTGTTGGTACTATTGTCTGAACTAATAAAAGAGACCATGCCATATGTCACCATGAGAAATTGAGTACATGTATCTGGTTATGTGTTGAGAAACCTCTTATATACGGTATTGTTGTAGAATGGAGAACAACAGCCACGTGCAGTTTAAGGCCATGGTGATTTGTACTGGAATGCATCTGCTGTTGTTGATGTTTGAGATTCTGGCTTGTAATAATCTGGAGACAGAAATTCACTCCTGGATCTTAGTTTTTATTCCTCTCATGTTTATGTCTCTAGTCTCCATAGGGATCTGTATATGGGCCGTCAAGAATGAAAGGTCCTTTGAGGTAGGTTTCTGTAAACAGACTTGTATTTGTGTCTGTATGTGTGTGAGAGAAAGAGAGACATTACTTTTTCATCACTTTTAATTCACAAGAACTTTATTTTTTATGTAATTACAGGGGGGAGTTCGCGAAAATTTCATTCTTGAGTATAGCTAGATTGTATACATCAATACCCAGAATTCATGAAAATTTTATCTAGCTTATAAGTAACAAATATTTATCTTGCAAAAATAAGCTGTCACAAAAATTTCATTATCTACAGTAATCAAAGATGAAGTACCTCAATATAATGCAAATGCTGATATAATTATCTACATAGAAATCCATTATACTAGTTCTTTACATAGATTAAGTGTGATGATACATATATTTATTTTCTATTAAAATAATGATCCAAAGTAACCTTTTTTTTGTCCTTGTAGATGGAGTTCTTTTGCTCAGTGAACATATTACAGTTTATATTCCTAGCACTGCGTTTAGACAAGTACATTGACTGGAGTTGGGTGGTAAGTAGCTAATCAGTAGGACAGGAAAACATGCTGGCAAGAAAACATAATGCACAATCTAAATGCTTTGAAGTTTATACATTGAAGATTATATTATACAATTATTGCTGTTTTTGAGGTCAGTACAATGATTTAGCCATCTGAGGAGTACAATATTCACCGAGCCCGAATGGCAAGGTGAATGTTGTATCAGTACTTCGAAGATGGCTAAATCATTGTATTGACAGAAAAAAAACAGCAATAATCGTTTTATTGTATGATTCACTGATAAAATTATACAGTTCATTACTTGTTTGCATTTAATTAAGTTCTAGCCAAATACAAGAGAGAAGTCGAATTAAAATGTAATTAAACCTTACCAGTCGTATCAATTTGAAATGTTTTTATAAATTTTAGTTGCCATGAAAAAAATGTATGTCAGTCTTTTTTATAGGATAGATTTTGAAAGGAAGGAGTATTATTAGGGAAAACTGACTGTTGTTGTTCAGTAATTGTTGTTGGGGTCCCTGCATCCCCTCTTACCACCCTCACCTGAAAATATATATTCGCTTATGTTTTGTTCATATGAAAAAAAAAGTCATAGTCATTTAAATAGCTTTTCAAACAATTTGTATCTATTTGGAATTTCCTGTTCAACTTTTAGATCAATGTAGAGGAAATAAATCCTTGTATTCACCTGGAACGTCACGTGTAGGTCAATACAACATACCGTATAAGTAGAATTTTTAGCGAGGATTTAATTTTGGCATAATTAGCGAGGGTGTCGAGATCGCTAAAATTGAATATCGCTAAAAATAAATTGCGTTTTATTTGTATTAGCTTCTTTAATCTACATTTTAAAATCGCTAAAATAACATCTCGCTAAAAATAAATTACCAGTTTTTACGGACAAATCGCTAACTTTGCGTCTCGCTAAAATTTCCACTTATACGGTAGTATTTTTCTAACATAGTTGGCTCTCAGCCAATAAGAGAGATGGAAATTATTTAATCATATAATATTTACATCCACTGAACATTTCGTCCTTTATTTCTTAAGAAAACCCATTGCGTTAATCAGTGCCTGAACTACACTAGGCATGTCACCTGTACAGATTTTTGATCAGTAGCTGTTCCGTCAATGAAACGTACAAAGACGTTCGCATCATTAATACAATAATTAATCTTTTTAATCCTACTTTTAATGATTATTTAAACAATTATTAATATAAACAATAAAATGTCTTTCTTTGGTTGTTAGTACAGGATGAATGTCGCAGCTATTGCAGAAAAAAATTACATAACCCGCTTACGCATTTCTTTGATTAAATAAATGTAGTTGTTCGGGTACATAAATATGTACCTAGGGCAATGAAACAAGAACTTTACAACAAGAAGTTTCTTGTATGATTTTGTATTGTACTGCAAGAAATTGAAGATTATGATATTCATGGAATAAGAAGGTTATAATACACGTATGATTATTTTTCAATGTTAGATTTTGCTTGGCAAAATTTAGATTTCATTTGACCTCAGATTATGTAAGAATTATTTTCCCCAAGATATTAAATATATTTTGCAAAGACTCCTCTAAGTTATTAGATGAACTTGTATACTCTAATTTCATGATTTTATTATTTTCTCTTTTTAAAAATTGAATAATTATGAATATATCACTTGATATTTGACCTTTGTTTTTTAGATTGTTTTTATCCCTATATGGATTGTGATGTGTACTGCTATGATCGGTGTTCTGTATGCTATTATACTGGCGATCATCCTCGTTAAATCTCCGGACATTGTGCCTCAGCACCGACGTGGTAATGTCTCCTCAGCCGTGGGCTACTCCTTCCTTGTTGTTCCCTTACTTATATTTGAGGTACGTTTCAGTTTGAAGAACAGCTTCTTCAGTCATCTAGTCTTATTTATTTATATTCTAATGTCAAAAGTAGAATTTGTAAAATTTTCAAATTTGTTAACTGTAAAACAGCTTTCATTCAAATATTAGAAATACTTGGAAGTTTTGCAACTTTTCTATGCAGAGTTTCATGAGTCGCAAAAATTAATAGTCATGGATGAATTTCAAATTGACAGTTTACTAAATTGAATAAAAGTTGGTGCATAATAATTCCTCTCACCTTGTGATTGATTCGCTTTCAGGTGCTTTTAGCAAATCGCTTGGATGGAGATAATCATTTTAAATACACTGCCATAACTGTTCCATTATTTGTGTCTCTCATAACTATGATCTGTCTATCATTTGGAGCCAAGGGGGGTAATCAGTGTAAGTGTGTTTTGCAATTGATATCTTGTTCTAAGCTTCATTACACATGAAAAAGATTTTCATTACATAAAGAAATTGTACAAAGGATGCAATATTTAACAGTGATTTTTGATTTTAACTGACATTCACAATACCTGTGTTGAATTTCTTTAAAATGTTAATTATCAGAAAGACATTATTTCTGTATGTATTTTATACCATAACATCTTCCTTTTCTTTCAGGGTGGTTTGGAATGAGAAAAGATTTTTGTCTCTTTGTTCTGGGAGTGTGTCCATTCCTGCAGGAATATGGAAACATCTCTTATTCCTTACACAAAAATCACCACAATCAGGAGTCTTCTGACCCACAAACTAAAACAGAATCTGCCAAAAAATACAAACCCACAGACCAGACCAAAGTTGTGGTGCCAGTCATATCTATAGAGACACCAGACTGAGGTGTTAGTTCTGTGTATTAGTCCGGATAATTCAGGGAAATGTGTTTCAAATATCATTTTAGAATATGTCTACAAATAATTGTGCATTCCATGTACAGTGTATATTTATTGCATTTCCAGTTTTTATGGCTTTGTGACTGCTGTTTCTTTCATAGCATAGGAGTTAGAATACCTATTAATCTTACCAAAGTTTTCAGAGAAAAAAATTGCAATAATTCATTATAGTATTCACTATTGTATTTTTTTCTTGAAATCTCCATGGAATTGATAGGTATGCCTTTCCTGGGGTGTAGCTACTCCTTTAAGTAAGAGCCTCAGATAATGTCCCTTCAGTCCTTAAATACCTCGGTGCAGAGTCAAAGTATATCGCCGTGAACCTCTAGAATGCTGGAAGAGGGTGGTAGATTATTTGGTATATTGAGGAGAGTAAATCAAATTATCCACCAAATGGAACTAATTCATCCCCCCCCACACACACACACACAAAGAGACACATGGTTCTCCAACCATATTTTGGTAAGTCTTTGGGATATTTAGGATATACAATTTCAGTATATCCTATAACCTTGACTTTGGAAAACATGACAGAGATCTTGACAAATCTTCCTTGATAACACTGTTCTTTACATTTGTTTGAATTTATTTTAGTTATGCTTGTTAGGATTGATATCTTGAGCATGTAATTGACATGAAGCTACATGTACTTTTCCATCTCCTTTGATGAGGAAAACCATATTGATTTGGAAATTATTGTGAAATCACACATTTTTGTGGGGGGTTAATTTTTGTGGTAAGGAGAGACCCACGAAATTTATGTCCAGTGTAAAATTTGATTTGAGTTAATTACTACTGAACATTTTCCAAACAAGAAATCAAATCCCCAAAAAACATTTTTTTTCCTCAAACCTACAAATGTGATTTTACAATATTGCAGTTATGGATAAAACAATTACATGTACATGTTCAAAGTATAGGTTTTTAAGGTCTGTGATAAATCTAATTTAATGCTTTATGGAAAAATTGTAAATCTGTGTCATTGTTTTAATAATTTGTATGTATACTTGGTACACCTTGAAGCATTTCTCACAGTTAATGATAAACATGAGCAAATAATATCATAAATGAACAATATGGTTTGTTTATGTAATATGAATGCATTGAATATAAGAGCACATCTAATACATGTATATGTTTTAGTACTTGTTGATAATTATAAATCTGTGCAAATAAATAATAAAGTAATTTTGTGAAAGTAGGTATTTTAAAACTACGTACCCCAGTACTTCATGAGATTTTTTTTTAGAGATTCTACTTAAACTTCCAAGAATTGTGGTCCCCTGCTTTTGTTGTGTTAGTTTATTGGATGTCATTATATATGGCATATTGTCAAATAGGCACATCCTGTCATAGATCATGCAAAAGTTATCAAAGTTAAAAATTTTGAAAATTAAGTCAAACATGAAGTTCAAGGGGCCAAAAAGTATAGCATGCTCGGAAACATCGTAATACAGGCAATGCATATGTCAAATATAAAACCATTTCTCTTCTCTATCATAAGTTATAAGGAAAGATAACATTTCTGTAAAGAAGGTCAAACTTGAAGGTCATGGGTTAAATACCATCAAAAGCTCCATCTGAAAGTTTCTGAAAAGTAGGTTAAAATTAAATTTTTTTAAAAGTAGGTCAAACTTAAGGTCAAGGTGTCATAGATCATAGTGTATTAAGTAATATGAATGAATATAAGAGCACATCTAATAGTTCTTGTCACAGATAATACACATCTGTAATATGAAAGCCTTACATTCTCTCTTTCAAAGTTGTGGCTACGTTAAAATAATTTTAAAATTTTTATGACCCCCTTCGAAGAAGAGAGGGCATGTCTGTCTGCCATCCATAAGTGTCCGATCATTTTCTTTGCAAAAGGTTGCACATATTGAAATAAAATTTAGTAAAGAGATTTATCATAAAACTATCTAGGTCAAGTTCTTGTTCTTTTTTTGGTTAGGATTGGACCATTTTCAACAGAGTTATGCCCCTTGGACATATTATTTGCAGTTTCCGTTCATTTTCTTTGCAGAGGTTGCACATATTGACATTGAAGTTGGTATAGAAATTAAGCATAACATTATCTAGGTCAAGTTCTGTTTTGGGTACGATCGGACCACTTTGGACAGAGTTATGCCCCTTGGACTTAGAAAAATTCCAATAAATTGCAATTCCCGTTCATTTTTCTAGGTCAAGTTCTGTTCTGAGTACGATCAAGCCATTTCTGACACCGTTATGTTCCCTGGACTTAAAAAAGTTCCAATTATTTGAGTGAGGGGGGCAAAAGTGTTATACAAACATCTCTTGTTGAATAGAAGATAAATTTTCGCAAATTGTGATTCCCCGCTTTCGGTGTTTTTGTGGGATTTGTTTGTGTAAATTTTTATGGCTAATTGAGTCAAATATGAACACCCTATCATATCTCATTCAAAAGTTATCACCGAAGTTGTTTTTTTTTTAATAAAGTCAATCGTGAAGGCCAAGGGGTCAGGCATCATAGCATGCTCGGAAATAACGTGTCACATATACAGCACTTGTCAAATATGAAAGCCCTATCTCTTCTCAATCAAAAGTTATAAAGAAAAATTAACGTTTGTAAAAAGTAGGTCAAACATCAAGGTCAAGTGGTAAAAATATCAAATTGTATTTAAGGTCATACGCAACATAGTTTGAACTTTATTGGGTTCTTCCCTGGAGATGTAGAGTTCCACTAAATGAAGGACCTGTGTGCAATATTTCTAATGTCTATATATGGATTTATACACCTCTTCTAAAACAATTTTTGATGAAAAAAAAATCTGGAGTTTATGTTTTATAATTTTTGTACATTTTTCTTTGAATAATGCAAAAAATTTCAAAATTTGATATCTTTTCAAAACCCCTGGTAAGGCATGCTGATTTTTTGTCTAAGAACATGTAATGGTGTTATTAGTT
>PRKT01000221.1:741662-784162 GCA_003671525.1 Saccostrea glomerata | reverse complement strand
GCAATCTCTGGTGACCTCCCTGAAAACTCAGCTTTACTGTTGCATGGCTACAGTTGAAATCTATATTACAAAACATTCATTTTCTTTATGATAGAAAAGAATATCAGCCTGTGACTGATAAAGGAAGCAATCAGTTTTTGGATACATTGAGCACTAAGTGTACACACTACTATTCTGAGAGATCGGGAGCTTAGTGATGCTGTTGTAGAAAGGGCTCTGTATAACTTAAAATAAGGCCTCTCCTGTAAAAATTTGCAGATTAATAAGAGCAGGTGCCCCCCCCTTCATAAATGGCCATGTAACTATTTTTTTTCCTGATCAAATACAAAATTTTTTCATTTTTTCTAACTATGAAATATTTTACTGATATCATACAAAATATTTGTAATCAAAGGTTTGTACTACTAAAAATATCTAATTTAAAATGGTGTCTTAAGCTTTTTACCATACTAAAACTTATAACAGTAGATCTATTCCTTTTTCAAATAATAAACATATCTTAAGCTCTTTATAATTTAGATTCGATTGAATGATTAATTTACAGAAGTAAACAAGTATGATATACACGTATTGTATTCAGTGACCCTCCATTTGAACACTATAAGAAGTTTTGCAGTTCTTAAGATTATTTACTTTTCCCCAAAACCATAGTATTTCCATAAAAAAGTATTAAAATCACTAAATTCCATGAATCTTATTTTTTGACTGGGAAAAATACTGATGGTAATAAACTGAAGATTACACTCAATTTTTTTTCTCACTACACATTTCCAAATATGCAAAATGTAAATCTAATTTTCCTTTCTTTGTTCTTGATTAATTGAACATTAGAGTTATGCAGTTGCACTGTTTCAGACATCAGTCAATGTATATAACAGTAACCAGGGAAATCAGGGGAAAATTTATAGACTCATTCTTTTTTTAACATCCTTAAATGTCAAAAATCTTGTATTCATCCCACTTTATGCATGTACTAAGCATCGACTTTCTACTTTAGATATTCTTAGCATCCTTCTTTAGTGTAATTTAAGATTTCATGAAATAGGAGTGTTTTTAGAGAGCTGTGCCATAAAAGTATTGGAATAATTTAAATTTCAGATGAGCTGTAGTAAATTCTCCTACTGCCTCCCCAGAAGTAAAACCTTCCTCTGTTAAGACGAAATCCAATAACCCTATCGGTCCATTACGTAACAAGCACAGTATTAGAAACAGAGCTCATCCTCACATTAGGGGTAACGGCAGAGCTGTTTTAACAAATTAATTACTTCAACACACCATAAGTATTCTCTTTTCAATTGGTCATCCAGTCACCTAAAAAACTTATACAGGAGTAGTTTTTACACCTAGTATCTTAAAGTTCCCACAGAATGCAGTGTCAATGACAACAAACCTAGAATACGGGAGTATGTCATTTTCCCTTCCACCAGTATGACTATGATTTAAGACTACATTTTATCTCCCCTTTTGATTAAGCAGTTCTCTCCCTTGTCACCCCTCTTTTGTCTCCCTTGTCAGGTGAGCTATTTACCTGATCACACGTTTTACAGTGGTACGACTTCCCCGCTTTGTTGGTCGGTTTGACTGGGTGGGGGATCACAAGGGGTGTATTGTTCGTTGGTGTTGATGGTCCACTCACACTTCCTGTGCTGCTACGGTAACTGCCAGAACTTCCCGTACTAATATGACGAAGGCCTGCATGGTCATTGTGGCTATTCACAGGATGCTCGGCATTTAGTCCTCCTAAAATACAGTTTACAAAATTAGTATTGACAAATCTTTAATTTCAATACATTTGTACCATGTTTTGATTTTTTGAAGTCTGATTAAAACAGACTTCTCAACTTTATACAACACCAAATGATTCTGTAATATTTGAGATGGGGGCTATAGGGAGGTGAAGGTATAGATTATACTCATTTTAAGGATTAGAGAGTAGGGACTTTCAAACTGTATTAAGTCGATATGTACAGATGGAGTTGAAACAGATCTGGGAGAAATGTGATCTTTCCGAGCTTGAAAGAAATGTCAGCTGACATTAATTCAAGGAAGTATTGATTTTCATTCTCTTTAATTCAAAGAACTGCAATTAGAAGATTTTAATTTCTCCCACAAACTCTGTTACAGAGTAACTCTTAGCTGTAAATGAAAGCATAGAAATCGGAAAAAAAAAAAGGTAAAAAGAAAAAAAGAATGAAAAAAGAAAAGTCGAACAGCTCCATATACTTCAAGTTTTCCATATCAATTTATTTAAATTAAAAGTTTCTTTGATGACTAAAAAAGTAATTAGAGGCATGTTGTCATCAAAACTTAATGAACATATTAATGGGAACATCAGCAGCAAATTGAGGATCTGTACTTCTCTACAAATTCCATCAATTTTCTCCGAGCAATAATAGAAAGTATTCTCAAAGCACTGTTAATGGTAAAAGACAGTTACGACCCTATTATCGAGGATGAAATTCTTAAGTTCTGACCCCATTTAGGAGGGGGAAAATTCTCCTGGGATTGAAAATTATTGAAATCAGGTTTCTACCAGCCTGTTTTGGAGTCCTTTTCATAAAGTTATGCCTTACTCCAACAATGAATTTATATTTTCTGTTCTTACTTTTAGTGAAATTCATAAAAATAAATCTAAATCTTTAAATACTGTAAACATTTTTTTCAAAGGGGTCATAATTCCCTGGAATCATTTCATGTTCAATATGCAGTAAAATTACTAGGATTTCATGAACTGTCTTAATTTCAATGTGGAAAATAATTGTCTATGCTACCTAAATTCATTTATATTTTCTATTGATGCCTGCATGGTGAAGGCAGAATTAGAAACCGTATATGTTGCACAAATAGGTTACTTATTATTATACACAAATTTTACCTCAAATTTACAGATAAGTTATAAAGAAAACTTAATTCCATATATTAATTTTCATATTTATACACATAATTTTGACAATTCATGTAAGCATCTAAAAACCTTAATAGATACTGTCATTCTGTAGATTCGATATAAAAAAAGACTTGAAGAATCTTGAAATTTGTTATTGCAGTATTATTATATAGATCTCAAAGTAAAATATATTATCCATGATCTAGATGAATATGCTAACCACTAGATGAAGACAATTAAGCAAAATTCCAATAATGTCATCCCATATTGCACAAAAATGCAGATTAGCTTTTTACCTCCAAATAAATAATACAGTTTACTTTTGACAAAATAAATTTTTCTAACTCTTAAAACAGACTGCATGGGAAACAAGCTGGCTTGATGAAAACTGGAAACTCAAAATTTCTTAGATGTTTGATACCCAAAGTTTTTTTTTCATTCATGATTTTTGAAAATACCTTTAGGGAAAAAATAATCAATCATACACTTTTAGAATTTACTATCATTAAATGAAGAAGACAGAATCTATACGTCAATATAACATCCATTAAGAATTAAGTTATTGATTTCATGTGAAACATATATTTTTTCATTTGTCAGAGTTTGTTATCAACCTATATTCTTTCAACCAAATTCAATTGTTGGAAAGTTGTTACATGATACTCAGGTGACCTATAAGGCCCATGGGCCTCTTGTTTTCTTTATGTGAAAATAAACATTATTAAACGTTCTAAGTTCTTTCCTTGGCGCTTCATTGTAGGCGTTACATTCCATGACAATCAACGTTCTAAAGATAGCTCAAAATAATCCATTGGAACGGAAAATTTTACCGCTTTTAAATGTGCTTCATTGTATGTCGTATTGATATATGAATGGATAAATCTATTGTATATTGTTTAACGTCCCACTCGAGAATTTTTCACTCATATGGAGACATCACCATTTGCCAATGAAGGGCTTCAAATTTAGACCTATACTCAGCACTCAGGGCCATTGAGCAGTAAGGGTTCTTCATTGTGCCAAACGCCTACCGTGACACGGGACCTACGTTTTTAAAGTCATATCCAAAAAACCCGTGACTTTCACTTCTAGTGCTGAGCGTTTGGCAAAGGAACTGTAGAGGCACATGAAGGAGAACAAGAACATTACTAATTCCATTTTCAATGTACTGTAATTTGCAACTCGCCATTCCTAAAAAAATAATGGAGCACTCAAACAAGAGTGACGTCACAGGTGGATTTTTCTATGTAATAATTTTAAAACTACTGTAAATATAGAAACATTTGTGTGGTGGAAATTTTTGCAAATTTGCGAATTCAGAATGGAGCCAAATTGTTTGCAGGTGTGAAATGGCAAAAAAATATTGGATAAAAATATTCCTCTATACATTATTAAAAAATTGATGGAGAATAAAATAAAAATTGCATTGTGTGGGACCATACTTTTAGATGTAGACAATTTTTTGCATGTAATGGACTAGATATTGTCTGCAATGTTTAATTTTGGGAAGTCGGGAATACTTTCTGCAATGATTATTGAAAAGATTGTATTATTGGTTAGTGTTTAAATTGGAGATGCCATCTAAATTGAGGTACTGAGGTATTTGCAGTTGAACCCATGTTATCTGTAGGTAAATTCTTCAGTTGTAATGCTTATCATCTACATGCAACGTAAAAGGGATATTATGCACGACAGTTTCAAGGAAGAAATATCTAGACTGTTGTTTTTTCTTCCATTTAAGGTTAAATGACAAGTCCACTGAAATTTTTTAAGATTTTGCAATTTTTTAACAACTAAAACTTGGATATTTTCTGCAGTTATAAATTGCCAGCTTGGAATTCAATGCAAAAAAAAGAATAAGATATTTTAAAAAAGTGTTGTTAACAGATGTTGGCAAATAAGAAAAAAATTAAAGAGAGAGATAAGAGAAATGACTGTTGTGACATCTGAAAGTTCTGCATCCAAGATCTAGAGAGTTAGAGAAATAATACTTTCCCTTTATCATAGTACATTTAATATCTAAGGTAGCTTGGACTGGACTATCAAACATTTCTGTCTGTCAAATATACTTTTGATTTAAATACCTAAAACAACTTCAAAACCATATAAGCCATGCATTGCCATGCTTATTTTCATACCATGTGTCTTTGAGAATATACTCTGCTAAATTGTAACACCCAAGCAGAGGTGTAAATGCTAAGAAAACATGGCTTTTTGACCAATGCATTTGTGTATTATTATTATTCCCCCCTCCCTCCTTTGATGAAGGGAGGGCATATTGCCTTGCTGCCGTCTGTCGGTTATTTTGGGGGAGGGGGGCATAAGTATTTTACAAACATTTCTTGTTAATTATTAGCTCACCTGAGCCAAAGGCTCGTTATAAACTTTTCACATTTTCGACTTCTTCTCAAGAACCGCTGGGCCAATTTCAACCAAACTTGCCACAAAGCATCCTTGGGTGAAGGGGATTCAAGTTTCTTCTAATGAAGGGTCACACCCTCATTCAAGGGGAGATAATTGGGAATTCATGAAAATTTGGTGGTATCTTTTAAAAAGCTTCTTCTCAAGGACCACTGTGCCAGGAAAGATGAAACTTATGGGGAAACATCCTCAGGTAGTGTAGATTCAATTTTGTTCAAATCATGACCCCCAGGGGTAGGGCAGGGCCACAATGGCCGACCAAAGTTTTACATAGAAATATATTGGAAAATTCTTTAAAAATCTCTAAAATAACAAAGCCATAATTGATCTTATTTATATGGAAGCATCCTCAGGTAGTGTAGATTCAAGTTTGTTCAAATCATGACCCCCAGGGGTAGGGCGGGGCCACAATGGCCGACCAAAGTTTTACATAGACATATATAGGAAAATTCTTTAAAAATCTTCTTCTCAAGAATAACCAAGCCATAATTGTTCATGGGACTACTTTTTGATAGAAACTATTCAATAATAAACCAATTTCTACTTTTTCCAAGCCACAGTGCTCAGATGAGTGATGTGGCCCATGGGCCTCTTGTTACATTAAAAATAATTTACATTGAATAATTGATAGGTGATGTAATATCTTGAAGTTTATAGTCAGTATATGAAATTTATCTAGATGCGTAAAACTACAGACTTTCTTTAACGAAACCAATATTTCACATGAGTAACATTTATATTTCAAGACATTTAGGCATATAAATTTGTTTTTAAAAAAAGGGGGAAAGAAAGTCGGAAATGCAGTGAACCAAATTCTTGGAAAATCTTGTCCTTGATAATCAGTCATGTTGCATAATGTTTTTTGCTGTGCATTTATAGATCTGTTTTGCATTTGCATGAGAATGCATATTCATGTTACTGTCTATTAAATACAATTCTCATGAACTATTGAAGGCAAGCGATCTGAACCTCACAGCGATAATGGACTTCACTCGTCTGAATAGATAGGAATATTTTTTCCTTAGTGAAATTTGCCGTTTGGCTTTTCTTTTTGGCTTTTCCCTCTTGTACAACAAGTGTGCCTTTCCTCTTTTAGAAAAATAATTCTGAATCAGTTAACTTTTTCTTCGCTCAAATTTTGTTCATTTTATGAAGAAAAAAAAAATGACTAGTGATTTGATATGGAGATGATTTATGCTTAGATACAGGACAGATTTTAAATGTAGTCTTCAAATCTTGTAAGGATGGATTCACAACCTGGAATTAAGTCTGGAAAATGCTTCTTATCACAAAAAATATTATTACGATTTGTTTTAAATATTTCTTTAATGTACATTAAAAGACCCCAGAATAGCTTCTTTTTCTTCTTGTTCATTGTTCTGGCTATCTGAAGATTTGTAGATTTTGGTAAACACCTTTTGAATTAGTCCTTTTAGGTATATGTCCAGTGGTCAGCTCTCTTCCCAGGTGTCTATTTAAATGTAACAAATTGATTGGTCGGCACCTCAGAAAGTTTAAATGCCTCGTCTGATTTAAAATCCCGAAAGTGTTACACATATATATACCTGTCTTTCTTGCTAATCTTCAACTGCTACATCATTACGCTGATGTTTTATGAAAATATAATATGTTTCATTTTCACCACTACTAGTCAAACCTGAATTGCTAAATGGGATGTAATAAATGAGATACAATCTTTAACATACATGTATCCTCATTTTTCATAAGGTAAATAGATTTCATTTAGTGTAGGCAAGGTGTTATGCACAGGTACAGCTTGATCTTGTGACACAGAGAAAAAAATTGGAAAGTTTTTTCTTTACATTTTTGTTGGGAAGACCAAGGTTTTATTCAACTTTCGAAATTTTTTTTTGATTGATGTCATTCTGTCTCTCTCCACGAGTCAAATAGTATGTTCTTCTTCATGTAAAGTTTGTATGTGTTTGAGCACCATTATTCTTCAACCCCCTCGGATGATTTATGTGACAATGTCAATCAAGCATCATAACTTACATTTATAATTAGAAATGTGCACAAATGACACAAGAGGAAAAGGGAGGTGCTCCTTTTTACCTGTGTGTATGATGTATTATTTTTTAAAGCCTTCATTACCGCAAATGTTTTATGCTAGAAGGGTCTTGAATACAATAATGTACTGCCCTGTCTGGGTCTTAATCCCCCATTCTCCAATCTTCAATGTTAATTATCTGTCAGATGCAACTTCAGTTATTAAATTCAAAATTGAATCATCATTCAAGAGACTATATTACAGTATGTTCCTTCGAACAAAATCCAGTCTCTCTCATTTGAATATGCAGCTACGCCATTTCGCAATTGATCACAAAGCATGACCATTTTTAAATACAAGCTGCATTTAACTGCACACATAATCAAAATAAGTAAAAGAAAAAAATAATCATCTATCCATATCACTCTACCTGTAGCTTTTAATGTCCCATTATGCAAGATGTATGTAAGTTAAGAACCCTGCATCAGGTGAAATACTGTTAGTAAATTTACATGCAATAGACAACTAATTGTGGCCTGCTTTAAATGCGCATGTGCGAGACAATTAAATCGACTGTGCAAATCTTTACGAGGTTGCATAAAAACCATGCATCACCCTTCTATGTTGTGGGAAAAGTTAGGGACAGCCTCCTCGGTACTTATGTTTTTAAAAGGTAAGCACCCTTTCATTCAATTACATATATTATAGTACAACAGCATTTGGTCGAAAGTTTGTGTTTAATTCATAGGAAAGGAATTCCTTGACAACCGTCCCCCTTCTTCGAAACGTTCTACGAAATCAGGAATTGTGTTATTTTTAGGTTCGCAATGCATTTGGGGAAGACGCAGATGATTTTTGGGGGTATGTTGAACTTCTTTGTTTTTAGTTTCGATGATGGTGACATTGATCGGTGCGGCCTTGGCCTTCCCTCGTACCATGGATGTAAGCCAATAATTTCCAAAAATAAATAAATTTATGAAGCATGTTTAGGATATGTAAATGTTTATTCATCTTTTTTGATTAATTTTCCTTGAAGCAGTAAAAAGAACATTGATTGATAATTAGCATATTGTGTAAATGCAAGTCACGACTCATTTGCACAGGACTCGATGAAATGAAGTGGTCTGGAAAAGAAGGTGCATACCAATGCACACAGACCGTGACATAATGTGCATCACAAATGTGCTCATACCTTGAAATGTTTTTCACTTTACACACATTTACATTGTTGTTAGTTTGACTGTGTGGTAGGTTATTCTTGGAGAAGAGACAATACAATTGGGCAGGGAAGGTTATGGTTCTTGAGTTTTAAGCCCTATATTGGTAACACAAGACATAAGAAAAATAAAAAATGGCAGTAGGTACGCATGCGTCGTGGCGTATATCAACTGCGATTTAGTAAGTGGTTGGAACATGCAGCGCAGACCCTGGATGAACAATTTCGGGACTGTTCCACCTTTTTTTTACTATATTAATGGTGAGTTTGCAGGCAGCACGTTAATTAAAAGGTGTTACGGAAGACCTAGTCTAATTTTTATGCAGAAAGTCTGCACTTGATGCATGTATTTGTGGTTGTTATGTAATATTGGATAAGAAGAAAATATGAACACGATAATGTCGGCCTCGCATCGTTACCCAGCATTTGTATATAAATAATGGAGTTGGTAACTCTTAAGTGACCGCCTCTCGCTTATTATCGACGTACTCGTTTTATTCCATTTTCGATTTTCAATTTTGAATATTTCTAGGAGGAAAATTGTGAAAGATCTTTTTTCTTAGCGTCAAATTAGAAATTCACCACGAGCCTCGCTTCGGAACTGTGAAATATTTATATGGTCATTCTTTCTTGTATAAAGATTTGGATCGCGGCGGAATGCATGCCTAAATGTGTGCTAAGATGCAATGTATTATTATGTATAATATGTGTCAACCCTTTAATTAGAGATGTTTCCTATAAAAATTGTTAATCTTTTTTAACAGAACATCCTGAAAAAGTGAAACATAAAAAACTTTTCTTTGCGAACATGCAGACATGCCACACATGCGCACTGGATAATTCCTTGGTATCTAATGCATGACTTTGTCGGATTAAAAAAAATCTGGGTAACCTACAACAAAATTTGTTTTCGCAACCTTCAATTTGTTCGTCTTATGATTTTTTCGTTATATATCGATTTAGATCTTTTTTCGAAAATAAATATTTACGAAATTAAAATAAATATTCATAGTCGCAAACTTCTAAATTTTATTTTACTTCATCTTTAAAATAATTTTAACATACAGAATAATTTTTTTTTCTTGAAAAGTGAATGGTGCTTTGACAAAATTGCTATACATCTGGTGTGAAAATATTTTCAAAATCAGTAATGTCAATTCGGTTTCCTCAGAAATACCTTTTTCTCTTAATGTGTCGGTATCCATTTTGGCATCCTAACAGTCAGTAAAATTCTTCTTGAGTACTTAGATCTAACATAGAATTGTCTGTCAAGAATATTTTGATTCTAGTGAGTATTATAAGACAGTTTTAAGTTTCATAGCATGATAAAAAATGTTCAGGGTTTCGCTTTGTTTTCATGAAATTTTCATGTTTTAACATATAAGAGAAAAAAAATCAAAATAAATTTATAGACAATTTAGTGTTTGCTTAAGAATATTTAAATATATATATATGTATATCAGTAAATTTGTTTTGTAGATTCTATATAATTCTAGAAATTTATCTGTCATGCTGTGTCCTTGCGTATTAATTATTGAAAATAATATTCATTCTTATTGACCACATGTATAGTCTTAGGCAAAAGTTCAGACTATCACCTTTAATTTGCACACATTGCCATGCTGTATAAGTTCCAAACAGGGATTTTTAAGAAATTCTTTAACATTTTGTAAGGAGTTGAGTTAATTACTAGAATATGGAAACAATGTACCTCTCTTAAACAGGATTTTTTGGGTTGGGTTGGGTGGGCTGGGAGGGGAAGTGATATTTCTCTTACCACACAATGTGAGATTTTAAATTTAAATTTCTTTCATTGTCTTGCATATATAAAAATGTAATTTTGCCATTCCATATACTTCATTTAAAGTATATCAAAAAGTTTACATTTTTTACATTGATATACTAAGAGAAAATTCAAGATTTATATTTTTTTTAAAAACCTTAATGATTAATTTTGTTCCAGTTTTTTGAACTAGGAAAAGAATGCCTAATTATTAGAAAACCTTAATTTGTCTTTGAATTATTGCCTGTCTTCTGCGTAAAGGAACTCTTTCTGACCTACTTCAGGTGAACTCTTAATAATATATTAAACACCTGTTTATAAAAGATTTGAATAATATTACTAACATTTACAAAAACTCATACATCTTCATAAGATTCTGTAATATATCATAACTTACACTGTCTGGGTTATCTTTAGTAAAGAAAAACATAAAACAAATAAATAGATGAGGAACGCAAGAGGAAGAATTTTATTTGATTTTACAATCTTTTGGTTTATATGTATAATTTAATTTTACATTTATTATATGATGTACCTTTTTAAGCCACATCTGTCCCTACATCGTCTGTGCCTATTTTTATTTTTGGATGCTGACTTTTTTCCTTTTACAACAGCTGTTTTTGTATCCATAATTTTGTCTTCTCAATTTCCTTCCTGTTTCATTCTGAAAAAATATATTTGAGCCCTCTCTCTCTCTCTCTCTCTCTCTCTCTCTCTGTTCAAAAGTTTTACAGAAAGAATATGCTTTGTGCCAAAATTGGTTGAAATCGGTTGAGCAGTTGCAGAGAAGAAGCTGAAAATGTTCAAATGTTAACGCACAGTGACGGACAAAAACGGATAGGAATAATGTGTCACTGTTGTGAATCGAACCCAGTATAACTAGTTATAATATCATAGACAATCTAGTAATATCATGACAGAATACCTAGTTATCTCATGATAAACTACCTAGTAATATATTGATAGACATCCCAGTTAAGGTAAGATAGACTACCTTGTTTTAACATGATAGACTATTCTAGGTATATCATGAAAGACTGCCTAGTTATAACATGAATAGACATCCTAATTATATCATAGACAACCTAATTATATCATAGACAACCTTATTATATCATGAAGGACTGCCTAGTTATAACACAAACAGATAACCTCATTATATCATAGACTACCTAATTATATCATGATAGACTGCCTAGTTATAACACGAATAGATAACCTAATTATATCATAGACAACCTAATTATATCATAGACAACTTAATTATATCATGATAAACTGTCTAGTTAAAACACAAATAGATAACCTAATTATATCATAGACAACCTAATTATATCATAGACAACCTAGTTATATCATGATAGACTGCCAAGTTATAACATGAATAGACAACCTAATTATATCATAGACAGCCTAATTATATCATGATAGACTGCCTATTTATAACATGAATAGACAACCAAATTATATCATGATCAACTGCCTAGTAATAACATGAATAGACAACCTAATTATATCATAGACAACCCAATTATATCATGATAGACTGCTTAGTTATAACATGAATAGACTACATAGTTATAACATGATCTAATTATCTACTATGTATTTCTATTGTTTTATAGCTACAACATGATAGACTATGATTGGCTCTAAGATTTTAATTCAGGTATAAAAAGTAAATTGTTGTGTCTCAGTGGAATTATAATTAACTTCTGATAATTGTACATTGCTTTAAGTCAGCGGGTACCAATGTTACCTTTAATATGGACTATGATCTTTATGACCTACAAAGTAGTTGAGAAACTAAGTCTCAGCATTCAACATCACAAAATAAACCTAATTAAAGCATGTCTTACTGACAGAAAAATTTAATATTGTATGTAATCTACAAAATAATAATTTATACTGGCTAATCTATTTTGACATTTATTGTATGGCATAGATAACTTGTACCTTTAAGAGTAGAGTATAAATATTTAAAATGTGCATTAACCCAGCTCAGCTGAAATTGTTTTCACACCAAGTTTGACTGATGCAGCAGTTTTTTTTTAAAGTTATATTTTCATTGCCTTCAGGCATATTACTGGGATAGTTTCTTTTTCTTCAGAAGCATTTAGGCTTCATTTCTCATAATTGCAAACTATTTATCAATTTTTTTAATAAAATTTAGATTATAAAAATATGTAAATTTTATTTCCAAACTAGAATAGACTTAAATACTTGTCTTTCTTAAAAATGAAAAAGGCTTTTTTGTAAAATTAATTGAAAGTAATTTTTAGATTTTTCATTTTTAGATGCTGCTTTAAAATATGTAAACATAATAAAAATGTGAAATCTTTAAAAATGTCAACATTTTAAGTCTTTACAATAGAAAAAAAACTCTAAATTTTAGTTAGGAGAAATTTCATTATTTTGAAAGAATTAATTTTTTAACTTATTTTTTTTTCTGACTCAAATGAACATATCTGCTCTATAAAAAAAGGTATTTTTTTTTTATATTTAATGTAATTACTTTTTTCACCAAGAGTAACACATTAACCCCTAATGTGAAAGAATTACATTAAGAGTTGATACAAGTCCTTTTTATATAATGACATGTATTTGTGATAATGCTGCTTGTTGCCTAAAATCTGCATATGAAAACTCAAATTCTGGCCATACAAAGAGATATAACACAACAAATGTATGGTATGCTACAGCAATAAAAGAATCACATCTGCATCCATAATTGCATCAATGAATAAATTTTAAACTTGTTCTGTAAGTAGCACACTATAACCAAAAAATATTACTCTGTTCATTTCATACTTATTTCCTATATAATTACTGGAAGTTATCATTTTATAAATAAAAACCAAAAGCTATTCATCAACAATTACTTTCTGTATTTAAATATATTTTGTACTTTATATTTTTATTTTCTTTTTATATTCATGAATATTTCATGATTTAGTGACACATTAAGTGTATTACACAGTGCAGTAACAGTTTGTGTATTTACATGGAACATTAACACATAAAGTTTTCTAAATGGCAAAGTTAAACAAATAAAGTGGATTTCATAATGCATTAACAGGTTAAGCCTATTTATTACAATGTGCAGACACAGTTTAAGCCAAGTTTTTACATTGTGCAGACACAGGTTAAGCCTAGAAATTACATTGTACAGACACAGGTTAAGCCTAGTTATTACATTGTGTAGACTCAGGTTAAGCCTGCTCATTACAATGTGTATAACCAGTTTAATCCTGGTTATTACATTGTGCAGACACAGGTTAAGCTGTATCAGAGGGTGTTTTAACTTAATGAGCTATTACATAGTGGTGTGACAATTACAGTTATATCATATAGTGGAGAGACAATCAAGTTAAGCTACATTACATTGTGGTGAGACAAGCTTTATTAAATTGTAGTTTGACAAATTAAGCAATGTTACATTGATGTAATGAATTAAGCTTAATCAATTTTGGTTTGACAAGTTAAGCTTTATTTCATTGTGGTATGACAAGTTAAGCTTTACACAATGTTGTTTGACAAGTTAAGCTTAAAATTATTACATTGTGGTTTGACAAGTTAAGTTTTTTTAAACTGTGGTTTGACAAGTTAATCTATATTACATTGTGGTATGACAAGTAAAGCTTTATTACATTGTGGTTGGACAAGTTAAGTTTTTTTTAACACTGTGGTATGACAAGTTAATCTATTACATTGTGGTATGACAAGTAAAGCTTTATTCCATTGTGGTTTGACAAGTTAAGCTTTATTTCATTGTGGTTTGACAAGTAAAGCTTTATTACATTGTGGTATGACAAGTTTAGCTTTATTACATGTGGTATAACAAGTTCAGTTTTATTACAGAGTGATGTAACAAATTAGCTATATTACATTGTGGTGTGACAAGTTAAGCTTTATTACACTTTTGTGCATGAAGTTAGGCTTTACAACATGTACATGGTGATATTAACAAATTAAGTTATATTACAGGTTGGTGGAATAAGTTAGGCTATATTACACTGTGGTGTGACAAGTTAAGCTATATAACATTGTGGTATGTGTGGCAAGTTAAGCTTTATTACATGTTGTTGAAACATGTCAAGTCGTTATATCACAAGGTGATGCAACAAATTAAACTAACATACATGGTGGTGTCATTTTTACACAGGTTTTCACAAGTTTCTTTTTCAGGTGTTTATTAATAATTTCAAATTCTTACACAGTCAGATACTAAAATAGTTTTCATTTAAATATTTTGTACATTTAAATTTTATGTTATTCTTTTTTCAGAGTGAGGAGGAAAATATAAATATTAAATAAATGGTTGAAAAGATTTTAAATTGACATCATTCTAGAAACATTTATATAAAAATAACAGAATGTTTACAGAAAAATCAAAGGTTTATTACAATTCTCTGTAACCTCCAAAGTTTTGGAGTTCATGTTTACTCTGCTCCTATTTTATATTGTTTTATATGGACTTATAATCTTGAATACTATTCGTTATCTCCATCCGTACAAATAAAAAGTATTCTTGAACTGAATTCAGCCTCAATATTCAGCTTATTTAGTCTGATAAAGCACATCTCAGTATAAACATGAAGATGATATGATTAAAACTGTGGAAATTAATAGATCATTTTCGATACATTTCTTCATTACATCGCATTTTTTAATTTATTTTTCTTCTTTTTTTTTTTATTAAATTTTAATGAATTTCACAAATGTCAATATAATTAAATTGATGAAAATTATTTACTAATATTTAAGTTATAAAACTGAAAGATGCCTATTATTCAATAAAAATTGCAGGATGTCAACTATCACAAGATATGATAGTTGAATCTATTTCTTCTTTAATTAGAAATTTATCATCAACATAAAAAAAAAATCATATTTTGTCAATCTCTGAAGAAAAAATATATTTCATTTCTTATACAAGCTGCAAATTCTCATGTGATTAAAAAAAATTCCAAAAATTAGAAATACACAAAATTTTAAAGATTAGGGCAGCTGTTGATTTCATCAAATAATATCTCGTCAAATGCAAGAAGTTAAATGCATCTTTATTTACACAAACACAAGACATGTTTAACCGAGCTTGCCAGTTAGTTTATTTCCCAACTGCAACAGGCCAAGATAGGGTGTCAAGACAAGTTTCACTTTTTGCAAACATTTGATATGTCTAAAAAAAAATCTCTACAAAGCATATTCTCTGCTAATTCTTTCACATTATATTCTTAATGATAAAAAAAATTCTTGCTGGTATGGTTTTCAAAGTTATTTCATTATAATAATTACATGGCCCGCTTTTTTGTCTCTGCTCCGATTTTTGGCAAACCATTAAAAAGCTCCTATAGCACTTTTTTTTTTTTAAATATTGATGCTCAATCAACCTCATAAAAACTACAAATGTTTTTTACCCATAAAAAAATTGTAAAATAAATAAAAAGATTTTTTTCTTACCTTAACCATCGAGATTGTGGCGCCGTCCACGAACCAAACGTATCATTATACATGCTGATGCTGCAGGTCCAAGCTTTCAATGGGAAAAAAAGTTTTTTGGATAAAACTATGAACTTTGTCCTTTCAAAATTAAAAAAAGATTTTTAAAAAACCCAGAATCCACGTGTATCCTGAAGGTTCACTCAAACATTATACTGGCAATTGTATACGTAATGGTTACTACAGTCAATTCTTATATACATCTACATGACTGTCTATTTATAGTTCAAAGGTTCATCTGAGAGAGCAGAGCTGCCGAAATAATGTGCTACTGTCTGTTGTATGAAAACAGAGCATCCATGTATACATAGGTAACATATCCCAATGTACAGGGTGTGTGCAAAAATTCAGACCCAATCAGAATAGCTCAACATACAGGCTGTGCCACAACTATCTGTCAATTATCAGCTATATGATATTTGTGAAACTTAAGATCACTGATTAAGTGAACCAACTCTTACCTCATAATGAAAAATGAACATCTCAGGTGTCAGAGTGGTAATTAATTTGTCCCAATTACTGTGTGAAAAAAATCACTGGCCCAGGTTTTTAAAGATGAAGATATCTGTATTTTATGAGGAAAATGAAGAATGAAGAAAACAATCTTTTAAAAAAAGTTGTCACTATAAAGTTGTGACATTTCAGGTTGTGAAAATTATAAATGCATGAACACGCTGATAGAGGATGCACAATTCTACTTGTAAATACCTGTAATAAATATTTTATCAGAATAAAATTTTTCCAATCAGAATTGCAAAACTAATGAATTAATGTCTGATTGATTATCACACTGCTGAATTAAATAAAGAAGAGGCCTATGGGCCACAATGTTCTCATGAGTAATTTTGGCTCAGTGGTCCTTCACTCGACTTTGCCATCTTATTTTATTTTTTTTAGAAAAAGTTGAAAATAAGAAGCCCAAGGGCAACACACTCATCCGAAAAACTTAAAATAATGTTTTAAAAAAAAAAAAAAAAAAAAGAAGAATAGATCATTAAACACAATCTGAACTAGATACTCCTTTAAAATTAATTAAGATAAGTATTGAAGTAAATTAATCATCATTAAATATTTATTTCTCCATTAAATGGAAAATTGCATCACCATTTGTATTCATTAATCTTTTTAAAGCAAATAAATCAAATTTTATCCATATCAGGTACTATTGATGTGTCACAGGTGTAAAACTTTTTAAGAACTTCTTACTGTTATACATTCTAAACAGATGTGAGAATTTTTTTTTTCTTTAATCTCAGATGTTGAGTTGCATGAAGTCAGCATGTTCAGAAAAAAAAGAAATATTGATGTAGTGAACACTTTACATTCATACTGATAACATTTACAAAATGTTCTTCTTTTTTTCACTTCATGCACATTAAGAAAGTAATGACACAATTTTTTTTCACCTCTTCATGCACAAGGAAGCAATGCTTCGTACTGTAATATTTTTAATTTTTTTTTTATCTAATACAATAAAAAGTATAATGATGTTTGTTGTAGTATTTTTGGACTTTTCTTAATGTACCTAGATAATAGTGAACTTGTATTTTTTGCAGCACATGCAATTAAAAATTACTTTATTAATTTTCTTCCACCCTAAATATTGATTTTTTTTTAACTGGTGCCTAAAAAATATATAGTGATTACCGATATATGTATTTTTTTTTCACCCTGATGCAAAAGAAGATAACATAATTTTTTTAACCCATGCACTGGAGTCAGAATAAGGCAATAGTAACAGTGTATAACCCAGCTCCTTTAGCTGTCCGTGATGATTAACTATATCATGTGTATCACTGTTTTGGAACTTACGAGATATTAGCTTTAAAAAAAAGCATGCCTTTGATTTACCATATGCACTTTGCACTTGAAAGAGCTTGAAATAAATACTCAACATCAGCTTATGGATATTGTTTGTACCTCTTATTTCTAACCCTATTTAAGAAATTGCTAATACACAAATTAATAATGGTAATTTACAAACCATATTAAATTTGTCTGATTGAATCAGAAAAATATGATAAAGTATCTCAGTTACAGCCTATCATTTTCTTCCTTTGTAATTTACAAAGAGTCGGGTCTCAGAGAGGTAGTACAGTACAGGTCTCGGTGACTTGACACGCAAACATTGATAGAAAAACAACAAACGTTACTCTGACTTCAGAACGTCAAAGACAAGTTCTCATAGTACGTACAACTCACGCTCGGTGACGACAGTCAATAAAACTTCTCTCCCAGAATCAGGTGACCTTGGAATTATAAAACATGGATTTCTAATGTTTCATTTTATAGTTCACACCTGAATGATGCTTTATAAGATGAAAAGTTTTGAAATCTGGTGTTTGCCAGTGAATGCAATTCTACTATGATCTAGTCTGGTTTTTATGTACTCTGTTGATCTCTTATGAATAAATGATCCTGTCTGGGAAATTGGCATATTTTATTAACATTTTGATGTTGGGTATTATTGCTTATACAACATTTAGACCTTTTTTTCGTTGACTAATGGCAAATTTGTAAGGATCAAATCAGAGGTGTGAATTTCAAAAATAGATAAATAAATAAATAATAAAAAAAATGTTGGGTATTATTGCTTATACAACATTTAGACCTTTTTTTCGTTGACTAATGGCAAATTTGTAAGGATCAAAACAGAGGTGTGAATTTCAAAAATAGATAAATAGATAAATAATTTAAAAAAATTTAGTATCACAGTTCTTGATTGAAGCATGATAAGTAGTTTTTTTGCTCATTATTTAAATGTCCTGCTTTAAATTGACTCTCAGCAGATTAACCATGTCTTTTTGTTACAGCAAATGATCAGAAATCAAATAAAACACCAAAAATCTTAACATAAGATATTTGATGAAGATATATAATTGTAATTTTGAATTCAGAGTGACCTATTAAAAAAAATTTGTACTTCAATTGGTACAAAGTACAATAAAACTAACCCCCCACCCCACCCAACCCCCCTGAAAAAAAAAGATTCAATGTGTATAGATACCTATTAAACACATCATTCCATCTATTTTAAAAATTTTGCCAATTGCATTTTGAAATTTTTCCTCACAGAGAAGTCTAGCTGATACTGGTTTACAAATCATATTTCCTCGTTTTTGACATGATTTTCAGTGTACATGTAATTTTTTTCAGATTTGTTCAAGTGGAAGCATGCCAACCCCCACGTCTCTGGTGACTATGGTGAGTCCTTTTTTTTTCTCTCAGCTTTTCATTTTTAATAAATAAAATTTTCACAGCCTTTGTTGAATAAGAGCTCTATTTGGTAGGCATTACCGATGAGGTAGTCTCGTGACAATCAACCTTTATTGTATAGTACAAGTCATTGAACCTCCAGGCTGATGATTGCTAGGTGTTTTTTTAATTTGTTACAACTTTTCATTTTATCACTTCAATGTGAAATGTTACACTGTCATCTGATTTCCCTGTAAGCCATGAGCAAGATAAGGATCGGGCACTGATTTATTTTTTGATCAGACAATGTTTCGTTTTCATCACAAGGGATTTTGCGTATGTTCTTTGGGGTAGAGGGGGTGTTTTGTTAAAATAATTTCATTAAAAACAAATCATTTTTAATACATTTTAGTTGAGGTTGATAAATTCCAAAGCATACAAAAATTTGGTTTGTGTTATATATTTTTGCTATTTTAGTTGAGGATTTTTTTAAATAGAAGACTTAATGAAACATATAGAAATAACAAACTGTAGTCCAGATCAAAAGTCCATAAAACAATACAAAATAGGAGCAGAGCAAACACGGACCTCCAAAACATCAGAGGTGGGATCAAGTGCCATAGAGGAGTCAGGGCATCGCCTGCTGACTGGTCACACCCGCCATGTTCTCCTTGTCATGATCGGGAAATAATGGAAAAAAACTGTCGTCAATTCAGTCTATGAATAATGGACTAACAATTAGTATGAAAAACATCGGTCAGCATTTAAAGACGTACAACACACTGGGGGAGATAACTCTTGCGATTTCAATTGAACGTTTGACGTGACGTCAAATTTAACGTCAAAAATAAAGCGTCAAAACGACGAGTAAAACGATCCCGATGTATTATCAATCATGAAAGAAAAACTGCCGTTGTTATCTCAATGTATTGTCATTCTAAGCAATTATAAGAAACATGATAAAAATTATTGCAAAATATATTTAAATTGAAGAATTATTTTAACCAAGGAAGATCTAAAAATTAATCGGAAGGGGCAGAAGAATCACAAGTATGAAAGCAGCAGCATCATTTATGCTTTGAAGATTTAATGCCGCAAATGCTCATGGTTATACATATACTGGGTGCTGACAATTTGATTAACAAATTGATTATACCTTTAATCACTGCAGCATGGTGAATTTACAGTTCTATATAACAGACTACTTATCCTTCTTTCAATTTAATGTTTTATCATCTAATAAGATTTATAAAGTGAACTATAAATCTTGTGTTTTCTCAATTAAACCCATTTTCATTAACCTTAAGAAAAAAAGATGTTTTAAGTCTGTGGTACCAAAAGAGGAATAACTCTAAGCATCAAAGTGGCACTAAAACTTGGCATTGGATTTTATTCTAAAAACAACTTTCATAATTAGGAACAACACATTGCCGTGAATCATTCAACATTTGAATAATTTTCAATGAAAGCCTCCAATTGCATTCGTTTTTAAAATAATACTCTTTTCAATTAAGATGACTGATATCTTTTTCACTCTGTAAAATACCTTTTCAAAATGATTTATGATATTTATTCATGACAAGTGGTCATTGGTATTGTATGCTGTCAGAATTAAACCCCTCTAATGGAGATATGATTTAAATGAATTCTTAATTGTTATGTTCCTAATTTTATGAATGAAATTGTTGAGCAACTGAATACTTTTTCATTAACATCATTTTTACTACCAAGTTTTAGACAACTTGTGGTCTTAATTACACGAGTTTAATATCAAAAACACAGAATACAGAATTGCAATGGAAAATTAATAAAACTAACTTGTTAAATGTCATCTCTCTCAATTATATTCTTCTTCATGTGTAATTATGCATAATTATAAAATAAAACACTTTTCTTAAATGAGACATGAAATAGTTGATACAAAAAAATACGATTTGGTAATATCCCACACACCAGTTTTTAGGGAATGAAGACGCGAGGCAGTTGTGTGTCAGTTAGGAAGACAAGACAATCCATCACCCACCACATACCCACTGCCGAGGGAAGCTGCTAGATACACAAAAAACAAACCACTCCTAATGGCTCACTGGTATCTTTGAAATATGTCAAGTATGTATCAAGTTTTAACACAACCATTATTCACATCATAAACTTCAAAATTGTTTATTTTTAAAATTCAATCATTCAGAAGATTTCATAGTATGGTTAAAGTCTTACATTCCATTAACAGAATGACAGTACGACTAAGCATATCCTTTCAGATTTTTGATCACTCATCTTTCCTTTCACTTCAGATTTTAAAGATCAAAATCTAAAATCTAAATAAATTCTTTTATCTAAAAACATCATTATCATATCAACATCATTTCGTTATTTTTTTTTTCAAGTTCATACATCTATAAAAAGAATAAGGAGAAATTATATATTCACAACTAATCATGTTCTCTTATCATTACAGAAAAGTGACCAAATATGTTAAGTGAACCTAAAAGAAATAGCATTCACATAATGTGACAAATATTAAAACTAAACAATGGCATTTCTAATATATCACGAGTCTTAAAATTCTATATGATTATTTTGTAGTACAGTGAGAGAGTGCTAGATATATTGTTATATAGTTGGTAAATGAGAGATAGTTCTGTAGTTGGTAAAAGATAGTTCTAGATATATAACTCTGTGATGGGTTTGAGAGATCTATATGAATTTTGTTAGGGAGATTATGCTAGTGTTCTAGAAAATTTGATCTGTGGTGGATGTGAGAGTGTTTTAGAAAATGTATTCTTGGGTGGGTTTGAGTGAATACTCTGGATAATTTGTGGTGTCATGGGTAAGAAAAAATTCTGGATTAATTGTTCTATGGGTAAGTTAGAGAGTTCGGAAAGAAATATCCGCTAATTCAAGTACAACACTAAATGTCTCGCACATATATCTTTCAAGAAGAACATTAACATATGCACTTAATCAAATCCATGCTAACTTGTTCAAAATCCAATTTCCGCCAAATATCGTACGTGATAAATATAATACATTTACAGTTATTTGTTCTGTGGTGGTAACTGAGAGAGTTTTTGATGGGTACATGAGAGTTCTAGATAATTTGTTCTATGGTAGTTAGAGTTCTCTAGATAATTTAATGTTCTGTGATGGTTAGTGAGAGAGTTCTTGATGAGTAAGTGAGAGTTCTAGATAATTTGTTCTATGGTAGCAAGTGAGAGAGTTCTCTAGATAATTTATTCTATGGTGGTTAGTGAGAAAGTTCTAGATGAGTATGTGAGAGTTCTAGATAATTTGTTCTGTGGTAGTTAGTGTGAAAGTACTAGATAATTTGTTCTGTGGTGGTGAGAGTTCTAAATACCTAAGTGAGAGTTCTAGATAATTTGTTCTGTGGTGGTGAGAGTTCTAAATATTTTTAAGTGAAAGTTCTAGATAATTTGTTCTGTGGTAGCAAGTGAAAGAGTTCTCTAGATATTTTGTTCTATGGTGGTTAGTGAGAGTTCTAGATAATTTGTTCTGTGGTGGTTAATGAGAGTTCTTCATGCTTGAGTGATGGTTCCAGATTTGTTCTGTGGTGGTTAGTGAGAGAGTACTTCATGCTTGAGTGAGGGTTCCAGATAATATGTTCTGTGGTGGTTAATGAGAGTTCTTCATGCTTGAGTGAGGGTTCCAGATAATTTGTTCTATGGTGGTTAATGAGAGAGTTCTTCATGCTTGAGTGAAGGTTCCAGATAATTTGTTCTGTGGTGGTTAGTGAGAGAGTTCTTCATGCTTGAGTGATGGTTCCAGATAATTTGTTCTGTGGTGGTTAATGAGAGAGTTCTTCATGCTTGAGACGTTGGAGACGGAAGACCTTAATAATAAGAAACAGAGTAAAAACAATATGTTCCCCAACTTCGTTTGGGGAACATAATTAAGTTACAATTTTTACATAATCGAAAACTTGGGAGAAATTTTTAAATGTAAGTTGAATTAATAATAAGGGACTAACTTTCAAAATATATCAAATACATATGATTTTTCAAACAAACTAGAATTATGTTAGCTTATCAAAGTGCAGATTTGAGCCAAAAATCCATAAAAAGTATTTTTTCTCTCTTAGTAAACGATCAAAACTTTTTGTTTTTGTATCATTTTGTACATTTATAAGAATACTTTATTATATGTAAAAATAAGAAAAAGTTAAATATAGGAAGCATATGAAAATAACTAATATTTCCTAAAAATTAAGAAAAACAGAAAAAATTCGGATTAACCAATATCCAGTTTAGTTGAATTATTTATGTAAAATGGTAATATCATGCTATAGACCCGATATGATAGTATTTATGCAAAAAGTAAAAATCTTTTAACTTTTGAAATAGAAGTAAGCATTACATGATTGGAAATAGTATTTTTATTCTTAATGTCAAGGAAAAAGATAATGGCCTTGACCTGACCTTGCCTCTAAAATAAAACGCTCAAATTTAATCTCACTGATACTATGACTTACTGATATTGTCGCTTTGATTATGTGAAAATTTAATTAATTTTTAATTACAAGAAATACGAGAAGAATCCTACCTTAACCATTATAGAGATATATAGTTTTACTATAATAAAAACGCAACAATTATGTGGGGCTCTTCGCTCGATCCACCACTACATTTCTCTCCTTGGTGTGAGATGTGGTGGGAAAAGGCTTGGCATATTGTAAATTGCACTTTATCCTTGTCGGAGCAAAATCTCGTAATATATTCTGTCCGATAATAAATTGTCATTTAATCATTAAATTTTCTTTCGGAAATGTATATATATACACAGCATTTAAAAATATATTCAACAAATCCTGTTTAAATAGAGAAAGTAAAATTGTTAATGCTTGTAAACTGGATAACGCGGTCTTTGCTGTAGACTATGCCTAATATGTCTCCGCACCTCAGTTATGTCAGAGTTTGTCAATTAGGATTGGATGAAACATTTACCCCATATTTACAAAATTTGTGAATTTAATGATTATTGTGCATATTTTGTTAAACATTTAAACACTCTGTTTCAATATTCAATTATATGAATGTTTTAAATATTTTTTTATTTAAATTGTTTTAACTCCGCAGAAATGCACGGTGATTTCAAACTTTCATATCAAATAACCGACCGCCTCCTGGCGGCCGTTAAAATTAAACGGAAACTTGTTGGACTGACAAATCGACCAATCAACTGACAGACAGCAGTAAACCAATATGTATGCCCTCCCTTTTTTAAAGGCTACATATATATTTGTAAAATATAATCATGCAGCTGTAGATCTTGCTATTGCTTGTTAAATTTGGATTCCCTTTATCTACCGCTTGGTAGAGCCAGCTTTGTTCTTTGGTGTAATAAAACTCTGGACTTGTGACCAAACCTTAACAAGAGGCCCAGGGACCACATCGCTCACCTGAGCACATCGGCTAGGAAAACGCACAAATCAGATCAGAATTGAAAAGTTTACCTGGGGGGTGGGGGAGGGGACTTGAATTCTAATACTACTTGAGAATGCCTCTATATCAATTCAGCATATAACTTCTTGAGAAAGTTCTTGAGAAAAAGATTTTTATAGATTTTTTTAAACATTTTGTTTGTATATATCCTACCCCAAAAGGGTACTAATGATTTGAACAAATTTAAATCTTAAATACATGAGGATGATTACATATCAATACGACATGAATTTTTAAAGCAATTGATTTATTTTTTTTCATCAAAGTGCAATAATTTCTCTGAAAAATATAGTTAAAATGCTAAAAAGTCATTTTAAAATAATTTTTTTGAAAATTTGGTTTCCATGGCAACATAAAATATTAGATTTAAAAAAAAAATAGTAAATATTAAAAAACACAACATTTGCTATATATTTGTCAACAATTTTAGATATTTGCCTTTTAGTACACCATTGTGATAATTTTGTTGAAATTACAAAACAACTCAGTCCTGAGGTTACAGCGCACATAAAACAAGTCAGCACACAAAGGGTTAAAAATCTGCCCATATAAGCAGCGTTACATCCCATGTTGTCATTCTGCTCTCAAGCTACAACCATGTCTACACCGCCGACAAAATGAGCTCGAATCGGCATTTCCGCCAGATTAAAGAAAAAAGTGCTGATGTATACTAAAGATATAGACTGTAAAATAATAAATTATTATTTCTATATGATAGTATTTATTATACCCCCCACTTGAAAAGCGGGAGGGTATATAGTAATTGTTAATTCCGTCCGTCTGTTACGCTTTGGGGTACCCATCTCTTATCCGCAACTCCTCTCATACCACTGAAGGAAATTTAATGAAACTTTCACAGAATCTTCATTACATATTGCCATTGTGCACCTTCTATTTAATTTTTGATCTGACATGTATTTTGGATTTTCCAGAGCAAAACATAAACACTGCCATTTTATTCATATGGGAGGCGGGGGTATCATTTAGTGAGCTCATTGCTCACAGTACCTCTAGTCTTTCTTTAGAGTTACAATACAAATACAGTATACCTGGAAGAGAAATCAATAGAATTCAGATATCCCGATGCTTCACTTATCCGGACAATTTGCTTGGGAACCAAAGCGTCCGGATATATGAGGGTCCACTGTATAGGCAAAGGGAAAATCAAAGAAAATGTAATAAACAGAAAATTCAATGTTTTGTAGTTGAATATGGAATTTATTTCACTTGTGAGACAAGATTTTTTTATATTTTCACTCGTGCTTCGCACTCGTGAAAATATAAAAAAAATCCTGTCCCACTCGTGAAATAAATTCCATATTCAACAACAAAACATTGAATATCCTCTTTTCACTTGATGATCTTTATACAAATTACCCGCACTCACAATAATTTAATAAGGTATTGCCTAAGTCTTTTACATACATAGTTCAATAGGTACCACTTTTTTGCCAATTTTCTACAGCTGTTCTATCTTTCTTGGAAACATTCCATATTTTTGGCTGTAAATTAGAGAAAGTGGGTGGGCCTATAAAAAATCACCAATCAGATTCTTTGTTGGATTTTGCAATTTTATTTCAGTCAAATTCATCAGTGTCTTCACTCAATGCATCACAATTTCGGTTGAAGTGTATGCTTTTAAGCAAGATATGCGATAATCTCTCTGTACTAATTTTAACCCTTACGTGTCACACTAAATGATACCCCCCGCCTCCCCTATGGTTATAAGTGGTGAAAAAGTCCATGTTTTCCTGTGGCCGGGAAACCCAAAATATGTGTCGGATCAAAAAGTAAAATAGGAGGTGCACAATGGCAATATGTCATAAAGATTCTGTGAAAGTTTCATCAAATTTCATTCAGTGGTATGAGAGGAGTTACGGATAAGAGATGGGTACCCCAAAGCGTAACAGACGGACGGAAGGACAGCTGGACGTACAGACGGACGGACGGACGGACGGATGGAATTAACGATTACTATATACCCTCCCGCTTTTCAAGCGGGGGGTATAATAAGTTATATTTGTCTAATTATTTTTAAGTAGTTTAAGTAGTTAGGTATTATACGATAGAATTTCATGCAAATTTTTCTTATTCTATCTTCAAATACATTATCAAAGATGAACACTTGACTCGTAAAAAGGCAGTCCTCCATATTTCCTGTTCATCAACACTGTCCCTACAACCCTTATATAAGGAGCAGATCGTTTATCAGCAGGGGTAGAAATTCCCTAAAATTATAACTCACAAATAATTGCGAGTACCATAAAAATGAACTCGCAATTTTAAAAGACAACTAGCAATTTTGTTATTAAAATGAAAGCTTTTCAAAAATAAACAGCTAACAATCCATCTTTTGAAAACTTAATAATTTTCAACATGATCACCATAAGGCATATGCTCATTCATTTAATCAAAGTACTCAGAAGTACAGAGAGCCGGGATTTTTTTTTTTTTTTTTTATAAAACATTATTTTAAGTTTTGTTAAAAAAATGAAATTTTACTATGAAAACTGAAGGGAAAAAATCATGACATTTATACTTTCAATGAAAAATTGCAAGAGATAAAATTTATTAAATCATTATATCAATTCATCAGATAGATTTCAGTCTACTTAAAGTCATACGACACATTGTTCAAATATCTGTTCATTATCACTTTATAATATAAAACAAGTTCATCAGAAGAATTATTATTATTATCTTGAGATTTAAACCATTTTCAAAATGTCTAAGTATGTAAACCCAGATACCAAACATTGTGATATTGGCAATGCTAGTGATTTTATTTTATGTAAATAACATCCTCTGGTATTTCACACAAATGCCTGGTAAAGCGTCTAAATTTTTTTGCTAGAAAACATGTTTTAGTAGTAAAACTTCAACCTCAAATTCTTAAATATACTTTCATTTGAACATGTACTTAATAATCATAGTTTAATAACATTAAGCAAGGTACATGTTCTAATCTGTCTACTTAAAAAAATGTGTTTAATTTTTAATAATTATTCTTTAATACTGAGAATAAAATGTTTTAGTGGACAACAACAAAAAACTGTAGACTTATGTTCTATTTTGAGATAACATACTTCATCATTACATCATAGCAATTAATGAAGTTTCTGGCTGTCATTTTCATACTATAAGCCAAATTTGTATATAAATGTTTATTTTTTAACTTAAAAAGTTGACTTATTCATTAAATAATGGAGCAGATGCATTTTACATATCATATCATTACCTAAAATAATATTCATTTTTACTAAAACATAGAATTTTCCTTTCACAAATTTCATAATTCATGAATACATTGCAGCACCTGCAGCTCCATGTATACATGTAAAACATTCATTCTTAAATGTTGGAAAATTATCACAAAATTGATTAAAAAAAAAAATTCTCCAAAATCTTTCTAACTCGAACTAAAAACCGAATAAAATGATGAACATTTAAATTTAGTCCTAAAAAGTTACCACTCTATAAGGAGCACACACATTGCTGCACAGCACAAGTGCCACTGCATTCCTGCAACATGCAAACTTTTCTTCTACCATAAATGAAAAAAAAGTGAAAATAAGAGCCTTGCCTACCTTTGTAGTACCATAGAGATTGACTCATGATGTCTGTGATAATGCATCAAAATCACTGACAGATCCTAGCCCGCCTTTAATTTTTATGGAAATATTGAAATTACCTATTTAAAATTCCATTTGCTAGGCTCTGCTTCATGTGTGCAGACTGATGCATAAAGCATTTCTACAAAATCAATAAAATTACACAAGGACTCCTGCACCATCTAAATTAGAAATAAAAATTCAAATAAAAAAACACACGCAGAAAGGAAGAGCCTTTGTAACTCAATACGACTTTCCTCAAATATCCCCATCTTTTTTCTTCTAGACCAAAAATAACCAAGCATATGTTGCACTACAAATTTAACCATTATATATCTGTATGATATCTCCAGTAAACATGATTATTTTCTCTGTTTCTTTTCCCCCTCCCCCCTCCCTCATTTTTCTTTTTGGAAACTGGACAGTTTTGACACAGTTAGAGTTGTGGCTCTTGACCTAGACTATATAACCAATATAATTTTGCATTCTAGGTGTTCTGGATGTAGGTATTCTATGAAAGACATGCAGGTAATAAGTTCTTGGAAACAAACAATAAATCAATTTTTTTTGTGTGAATATACATATAAAGATTCAGTAAATCGTGGTCGCAAAGATTAGATTGACAAGAAATATGCCAATTAAGCAATTTCCGATATATTACTTATTTAAAAATTATCTCCATTATTTGCATATCTGAGCAGAATCTCTGTCTTTGATATGGAACTCCTATGCAAAAAAGATCAGGAGGTCACCAATATTCAATCTATCACACTTATAACACCAATAAAACTTTCCGTATACCTGCATCTTAAATACCTATTATCCTTTTCAAGGTTGACGTTATTAAAAAGGTGACAATTTACTAGTATCATCGTACTTCATCATTGAATGCCAGATGTCGTAAGATTACACAATTTGACCTACAGACCACCATCACACATTATACTCGGAGTCAAATGAAGGACTGTGACCCTCTGAATCATTCATGTCTGCCAGTCAGGTGGGATTTAAATAAGTAACATTTCTAAGTAAGGAACTGACTTCATGTTTATCTTCTTCCCATGCATAATAAATGATATACTACAACTCTGTCAAATCCTTCCTTAATTTAGGAAAGAAATTTTGATACCTGTAACTGCCAAAAATTCTCGAAAATTCAACACCTAGCTACTCTAGAAATGTCTGACAATTAGTCTTTTTTATGGAATGTGTTACATTCCAAAAATAAATGAAATTTTTGATAATTACACATTGGACTGATCAAAGAAGCTCAAAGAAGCTAGCCCCTAGATATCTCAGCTTTCCTACTCTCCACGTATAGATCAACTAGCCACTAAGAATGTGAATACAACTGAAGTTGCTATCTTTGGACTTTGTACCCAACATCAAATATCTCAGCTAGCTTGCTAGCATCGTACCATAGTAGCTATATCTGCTACAACCTTGAATGTGCCTCATGTGTGACATTGTAGTAATTAAGGACCTAGTTTTTTTATTTGTGGTTTAGCTGTCATTGAAGATGCAGACTTACGCAACACAACAGAGGACAATGACCTTAGGAAGTGAAAAGACCTAATTAAACACACAAAAATTTGCATTGTATCTGCATTAAATTTAATGCTAAATGCAGACGAAAGTCTACATAAATAAATAATTATTCTTTTAGGAGACTTGTACAATCTAAATTTTAAATAAAGAGAGGTATATTTTGAGCAAAATTGGAAAAAGTCAACTTCTCCAAATATTTATAAATGAATTCTTAATAGCCCACTTTTTATAACACATTAGATATTAATTGATACTCATCAAAATTAACTGAACTGATACACGTAGATATTGAGGAATACAGCAGCCATCAAAGATGGAGGTAACTCCATGGATTCCAAAATGAGTGTATATACATCTAGTAACTTTATCATTACTACCAGGTAATAACTAGATTAATGTTTCCTTTTGACAACTTTTACCCAAATCTACCATTCCTCCTTAAACTTCTATTTAGTGCCTCATACCCGGTGTTACTTACTACGGAAAATGCAATTTGTATAACAAGAATAAATATGGGAAAAAGAAATCAAAACTTCAACAAATGGAAATGCATCCCGAAAGTTCAGAGAGAAAGGACGGGTGTATATAATGTTTAAGAAACATACAAATAGCATGAGAAAAAAAAAACTTATCTAGAATTTGACTAATGGTAAGAATTTTATAACATAAAAATGTAACATTGCAAAAAATGAAAAATAAAAATTTACAAGAATAAGCTTTTTATTTTAGGAGTGAAACATTTTGGTTTTTATGGAAAAAAGAAAGTTTCCAACATCAAGTTTTTCCAATTCACAATTTTGTCATTATATGGATAAATCGTAATGAAAGATCTCTTAAACATTTTTAGCAGAGAGAAGAAATTTTCCCAGGAGAAAGAGAAGTGATGCCAAGTGAAGATTTTAAAACTGCCACTGCAATGGGGTGATCAATACTATTGCATAACCAAGATACTGCACCAAGGTCATGCCAAAATAATTATCTGGGCTTTTTTCCCCTATGTTTTATTTTCAGATAGTAAATGTTTTGAACCATTATTTTCTCATTATAAGCTGATTTGAATGAATTATTCCAGTTCTATGTACTTTTGTGGCTAAAAAAAACTTAGGGACACAAGAAAAGTAAGACCGATACTGTCACAAAGAAAGAATTATAAACTGTAGCATTTGAATAAGTTTAGAATTGCCTGATGGCAGGAAGTCGGGACTGACAGCTCCACTGCAGAAAAAGAGATATTTCAACAGGTTTAATGTCACATAAAACAAAAAATATATTACATAATACATATCAAACATCTTGCTCTTCACCCTTGTTTTATGCCCATGTTAAATGCGCAGAAAAAAAATCTACAAATTTAATTTTTCTTCATTCATGCAAATGCAGTAGCCTTCCTGGATCACAGCTACAATGCTTTACAGAACATAAAAAAGAAACATTAAAAATTCCCATATCTGGAATATCAATATAGAGTGTTCCTAGCTGAATGGAGCAGGGAGAACCAAGTAGAATGAGTCGTCAATGGAAGCCTGGACTACAGTGCTGTGTTTATTGTTATCAGTTCTCTGCTGAGAAGCTATAATAGACTGACAAAGTAGATTCAGTCAATTCAAACATTAAAAGCAAAAAATACTGAAAGTAGTCCTATAACGTATATTTAAACAGGAGACTCATGGGCCTTGATTTATCAACTACGCATTCTTAGCTCAGAGTGTTCCGCATTCTCTCTATTACATAAACTATCTTCATGTCATGAAAAATTTCCTCAAATATTGGTTACAAATCATCAATCAAGTCACATGTCAGAAATGAACATGTACTATAAAAACATAGAACCACAGATATACAGACATATAGATGAATGAGATTTTGTAATTTCTAAGGTCGATACAACGACCCTGTCAGCAAATATACTCTATCATTTACTGACTTTTCATACTAATTGTTAGACCATTATTTATACACTGGATTGTCAACCGAATTTCCCTTTATATCCTGATCATGACAAGGAGCACACAGCGGATGTGACAGTTTGGGATGCTCACTCCTCCATGGCACCTTATTCATGGAGCCATTGCTGCTGCTCTGATTATTTTTAGGTCTGTGTTTGCTATGCTCCAAAATTTTTATTGTTTAATCGACTTCTGCGCTTAAATACTTATTGTTATTTTCATATATTTCATTTACTGCCACAGCACATTCGCAAAAGCTGCCAATGCACCTTTGCAAAAGCGGGGAACAATGGACCATGATGCCGTAGTGGGCAAAGGACAAATGAGGTTAGAAAAATGGGGTCTACAGTGACAGTACTGCAAAGGTGATGAAAATATATTAAAGATCTTAGAGAAGGTTGTACCTTATTTTCCTTGGTAAGGTGAGAAAGATGTTGTTTTTTTTTTAAAATAAGAGGCCCATACCATAGGCCACATTGCTCACCCGAGTACATTAGCCAGGAAAGCACAAATCAGTTCAGTATTGAAAAATTAACTATTGGGGGGGGGGGGGGGAGGGGGGGGGGGGGGGGGGGCATGAATTTCAAACTATCTTAGGATATGCTTCCATAGCAATATAACAATTGGTTTTGCTGTTGTTGGGCAGCAGATTTTTCAAACAATATATATATATTCCTTTGTAAAAATTTGTTTCCCCATTGTGGTCCCACTTTACCTCCTTGGGTCATCATTTGAATATATTTCTACATTAGCTGAGGATGTTTCCACATCAATTTGACTAAACACGACTTTTCTGTTATTAAGAAGAATCCAATATATTCCTTTGTAAAACTTTGATCTCATTGTCACCCATCTTACCTTAACCTCAGGTTGATGATTTGCATAAACTTCAATCTGCACTACCTGAGGATGCTTCCATATCAATATGACTAATAATGGCTTTGCTATTTTTGTGATGAGAAGAAAAATCTTAACACCCCCCCCCCCTTTTATGTCCCTCTTTGTGAAATTTCAATCCTCCATATGTGCCCTGACCCTTCCTCCAAGGGTCATCATTGAACAAACTTGAATCTACACTATCATCACTAGGCATCACTTCTCCTCTTCCTGGGAAAATGTCTTTTCTCTACTAAATATTAAATTTTTAGCATACAACATAAGGACAAACTGAACAAAGACCCATACTCCTTATCTTGGGGTGGTGGGTGGAGGTGGCAGTTTGATTTATCATCACATGATCTTAAGAGGTTCCATACAGTGTGTCACACTGAGTGGCATTAAGGAAGTATCAGCTAACACCTGAATGCTAGCTTATAAGGGGTTAACCATCATGGATGCATTGTTCTTCTTAAAATCCTCCTTCCTGCGGGTATATTTGGTTGACAGCATCACAGTTTTATTAAGCTTGGATATTATCTGAATTTTTCTACAGGAACTTTAGGATACATACATTGGTTGGTTTAATTGCAACATCACATGACTTGAACAAAATTAGGCTTAGATTTAGACAGCGTATGATACTTTCTAATGAGGAATCATATTCTTAGCTTTACGAGGGTAAATGAAGATGCACGCTTTTTCTTTTAGCATTCATGAGATTTGAAATTCTCATCAATCATGGAACAAAGTTTCTGTGTTCAGACATAGACAAAGGGTGACAGTAAAGCAAACCTATTGACATATCAGTCAGCAGTTGTACATCTCTTGGAGGAAGTGGCATTTTGAAGAAGTAAATAATTTGGTTTTTCCACAATAAAAGATGTCTTAATTAACAAGTACCACCTGCATATTTTGAATGTTAAGTATCAATCCCTCTTCGAACAAAAGATTTCCTATTTATAACAATCTTCATGTATTTCATTGACCTCATAGGATTGTGAACATGCATGAAGAAATTCTTTCAAATTAAAATCAAACAAAAGGACTATTATAAAACATAGTTTGCTGTCACAAAAAAACAAGACGCTGTGTGGGACTGAAAATGGTAAAAAGACATAATTAAATTATGTTTTAACCAGATTTGAAAAAATTTTAACAAAAATCAAATTTTGATACAATTTTAAAAAAAAATCGCACCAGATGTGAACATGTAAATCGTTAAAAAATGTTACTGGATGTCTGCATGTTTGATGTGCATATCTGCATCTCCCTGAAGCACTACATACAGAAATCAATACATGCCCATCTAAAAATAATCTCACATCCTGCTGTCCCACCCCTCAGATGGGACAAGCTAGTTCTCCTACCATTTCCCATCAAATCTTACCTGTGTGGAGAATCATGGCTTGTTCCTAACACAATTCCTGTTCTAACTACGTTTTTCCAGTCAAAATATTTGACATATTTCAGTTTTGGAAATGCCAAAAAGCTCACACTGTTGGCAGAAAAAACCCCTCTCTCTAGTCATACACACTTTCAGCTCCACGGCTAGACATCTATTACATAACTCTGACCCAATTATGGAGTACCTTCAAGGCCGAGCAAACTACATCCTAGTTTCAAGATTGAAAAAAAACTGTCCTCTAAGAGACAGGTGATTTAGGTAGTAACTGGCCAGAAACTATTAGAACTTATATGTGCCTACGGCCTTCTTTTTTGCTTTATGCAATTGACTGCTGTGAAACCTTAGAGAATCTAATGATTTATTATTATCAAGACAATGTGATTTCACAGGTAACATGTCACTTAATACGGTCCCACTTTTACCAGCCGGATTAACCTACATTTGACAAATCCTGTTCACGTTTAAAAATGAAAAATTTCCAGTAATTTCAATCTTTTGATCTAATTCATCTCCAATTGCAATGAAATGCGCAGAAATCTGTTTATACAACCTTGGAGTTCATCATACAACTGTGTACAAGGTAGGTAGGTCATTTTACTGGACATCATTTCACTGAAGCTGAACTATATTTTATATCAAGTTCCTTGTTTTAAGCATCTTTTCACATATGAAGAGGATCTTCACTTTCGTAAGTACTTTTTCACAAATGAATAGGATATAAGAATATACTTTAACACTTATTAGGGAATCTCAACTGCCAGCTTTTTTCACCTATGTCACCTCAAATGAGATTTGTGTCACATAAAAACTGGGCTGGTTCAGATACATGGATGACCTGAAGTAAAACTAGAGGTACTGTGAGCACTGAGCTCAATAAATGATACCCCCCGCCTCCCATATGATTATAATGGCAAAGTCCAAGTTTAAAAAATCCCTCTCCATCCATAACAGTTGGACAGCTGTACAGATAGACGGACATCCCGATCACTATATACCCTCCCACTTTTTAAGTGGAGGGTATGATAAAACCTGATTTACTGTAAAATCACATATTTTCATGGTTCGAAGAAAAACTCGGTTCCAGAGAATTTGATTCTGTGGATGAAGAATTATTGAGTAATTATGTAACATTTTACATTCCGTGGTTGGCATGAATTTGTGGATCTTTTCCAAAACAACAGAAAATTAAATTCCCTTGAAAATTCATGATTCCACAGTATTCAACTTTTCAGAAATATTGATATCAGGGGACATTATTCCACAGCAAGGTCCTCTTTAAAGTAGATTTTCCCCCTTACCAACTGATAGATGCTACTTGTTATATCCCCCACTTGGAAGTGGGAGGATATAAAGTGATCGGGATGTCTGTCTGTACGTCCCTCCATCTGTTATACTTTGGGATACCCATCTCTCTTTTACAACTGTAAACTTTCAGAATCTTTGTTATATAGTGCCATTGTGCATCTCCTGTTTGATCGGACACATATTTCAGGTTTCTCATAGCAAACATGCATATTGCCATTCTTTCTATCATATTGAAAGGTACTTATCTCTTAACCTATACCACTGAATTAAATTAAATGATCTTTATAACACAATGCCATTGTGCATCTCCTATTTCACTTTTTGATCTGACACTTATTTTGGGTCTCCTTAAGAGCAAAACATGAAGTTTACCATAATGATCATATGGGAAGCGGGGTGTATACCTCTAGTTTTAACTGTATTGTGATAGGTATTGCAATATTTTCAATGACAGTTAAATTGCTCTTTTTCCTATTTTATTATCATCCATCTATAAACAAGTTAAAAGGTAACAGGTAATCAGAAAAGCTCACTTGAGTTTTTAGCTCAGGTGAGCTCAAAACCAAATACTTTGATATAAATCAAATTTTGACTGGACCATATAAATTTTGTTTTGTGCTCTGATCTGTGTTTTTTTTTCTTTCATCAATGTGTCTCTTTTACAATATTTATATTTTTCAATTCTCATCATCTAGTGTCACAGTTAGATGACCTAATGAACTGTATAGACTTGTCTATCCTGGAAGACAACATAGACTTACCTGATTTACAACAGAAACTTACCCGTCTGATGTTATAGTACAATAGGGTCTTGAAAATTGCCTTTAGTACACAACTACCTGCCATACACTGCAACACAAAATGGACTTACCTGCTGACATTCCTTGAGCAGACATATCCCCAACAGCTGGGCTCTGTAATACACAAAAAGATTGAGTGTTATAATCCTCTTATTAGCTCAACAATAATGACATATTTATCAATAATTAACTTTTTCAATCTGCACATTTTTTTGCAAACCATGTTTCTTTAAATTTTAAGTACATAATAATACACATTCAGTTTAAAAAGTACTATATGTACTTAAGGATTTAATTATAGTACAACAATTAAAACAGTCCTCCCACTCTCCCTTGTTAATGATACTTATTGGATTAATTTAAAAAAATAAGTTCTGGGTAGTTTTAACAGCACTCTCAAATCATCATTAAATACGTAAACTGAAATCTTTGTCCCTCCATTAACGCAAGACATCTATCACATTACAATCTAATTCTCCCCAAGTATAGCTTGTATATCAGTGGTACCTGATGCATCAAACAATAATTTAATCATCTAGATTCTGATTTAATGGTGGCTAAAATGTGTGAAGTCTTTTTAATCTGATTGACAATATCCTGATGAGTGAGTGGTATGGTAATGTTCTAGTATATCCCGAAACTACCCTAGACCAGGTAACAGGTGGAATCTCCCTGTGGGAGAGAGAGGCTGACTGTGTGATGTCACCTTGACACACCTGACTGGTGCCAGACAGACAGCGCTGCATGTCGCCCTATTATCTGTCATCCTTAGTAATTGTCTACCGCAGGACCATAATCACTCAGCCAGAGCCACACATCACAACAGAATGCCAAGCACATTCATTATTGAACAAGTTCCCAATATATGTTAAAAAATAAATTATGTTTTGTCTTGTTCAATACATTTAATTATTTTTGCCTGTGTGTGTGTGCTTTTAAGGTGGCCCTATTCTGGTCCAATCATGAATCATTACTGATCATCAAATTGTTAGGGAGGACAATATAAACTTAGCCTATTCTTTTAAAGAAAATACAATTGTACCACACCATCACCAAGCCAGTTATTTTGTATTAAAATTATTGTACAACATGCTGAGATATGCCATCATAAATGCACATACATGTGACAAAACTGAACAATCACAACTGGAGATTTTAAATTTTTCAGCTGGAGTTTGGGTCTCAAAGCTGAAGATTTTTTATCGACATTTTATCAAATAGCAAAGGACCATCCAACCCCCTACAAAAAGCTGTCTCCCTCTTTATTACTTAAAATAATTTTTATTTCATAAGTCTAGCTTTAAAATAATGTGTTAAAATTTTTATTCAAATCATCAGTTTTGCGTGAAATTGAACGAAAATTAAATAAAATCATTGATATTGATTAAGAGTTAACATCATTATTAAAACATTGAATAAAATTTTTATGTTTTTATTTGGTATTGATATATCAACCAGTAAGTGAAGTAAAACGGCCTTATGTAACATATTTTATGTCAATAATTTTTTTCAAATAGAATATGAAGAGATAAAACTAACTTCTCTAAAAATACAACAAAGTAGAGTCAGATATTTTTTAGCAACACCCTGTAGTTTGATCTATTTCTAACTAAAACATTACAAACTGTTATAACTGTATCTTTTAATGACCACCACAGCATTAGAAGATGGCAATTGGGTATTTTAGCAACTAATTACAATGTTCTGCATTCAGCAATAAAACGTCGATGGTCCTTTATCAAGTTGATATATCACTAATTTTTACAACCGAATTATTATGACCTCATGTTGATTACACAGGCACCTGACGTTACTTATTTTTCTTTTAATAAAAAAAGATATACACATACCTAATAATAAACAAGGTACCCATCAAAACCCGCCATCTGGGATTTTCAAAGTAGGTCATCACTTGTATTTTCGTCTGAAACTCTGTCAAATAAATTCCCTGCGACCATATTCTTTCTGTGGTCGGTCTTTCGAGGTCTAAACTTACGGACACTGCAGCCAGAAAGGCGCATCACACTTGCAAATATTGAAAATCCCTTGTCAAACTCGATCTACTGCTTCAACATTCCGAGAAATCGCCAAAAGGGGGCCGGAAGTTTACATACGACTTGAAATTCCTAGAGAAAGCCCTTTTTTTATTGGTCAATATATTTGTACGATTGTGATCCCTCTCCTTTTTCAATTAAGCATATGCCAGGTATATATGTATATATATATAACTGAATGGTTTGCAGTCTATTGTTTTTGAAAACCATTCAATTAACTCTTGATGATTTGTTGTTGATTTTTTTTTAGCACCCCCCTCTTTTATTCAAGATTGTATCGAAAGCAACGACCTGTACAGATTAATACAGTATCTTTTACAGGTATATTTATAAGAATTGTTTTATTTTTCCCATTTTGCATTTTTTTTCATTTCTATATTCGAAATATTCATTAAAATTTCAAAGTAATTATAATCCTCCGCTTTAGATCCACCACAAAACTGAAAAATACGGAATTCCCATTAGCATATGAATGTAAACTTCCGGCCCCCTTTTGGCAATTTCTCGGAATGTTGAAGCAGTAGATCGAGGGATTTTCAATATTTGCAAGTGTGATGCGCCTTTCTGGCTGCAGTGTCCGTAAGTTTAGACCTCGAAAGACTGACTACAGAAAGAATATGGTTGCAGGGAATTTATTTGACGGAGTTTCAGACGAAAATCCAAGATAGCGGGTTTCGATGGGTACCTTGTTTAGTATTTGGTATGTGTATATTTTTTTTATTAAAAGAAAAATAAGTAACGTCAGGTGCCTGTGGTTGATTACTACGAAGCCTACTGCTGTGAAAATTTATTGCACTGCCGTTGTTATCTCAATGTATTGTCATTCTAAGCAATTATAAGAAACATGATAAAAATTATTGCAAAATATATTTAAATTGAAGAATTATTTTAACCAAGGAAGATCTAAAAATTAATCGGAAGGGGCAGAAGAATCACAAGTATGAAAGCAGCAGCATCATTTATGCTTTGAAGATTTAATGCCGCAAATGCTCATGGTTATACATATACTGGGTGCTGACAATTTGATTAACAAATTGATTATACCTTTAATCACTGCAGCATGGTGAATTTACAGTTCTATATAACAGACTACTTATCCTTCTTTCAATTTAATGTTTTATCATCTAATAAGATTTATAAAGTGAACTATAAATCTTGTGTTTTCTCAATTAAACCCATTTTCATTAACCTTAAGAAAAAAAGATGTTTTAAGTCTGTGGTACCAAAAGAGGAATAACTCTAAGCATCAAAGTGGCACTAAAACTTGGCATTGGATTTTATTCTAAAAACAACTTTCATAATTAGGAACAACACATTGCCGTGAATCATTCAACATTTGAATAATTTTCAATGAAAGCCTCCAATTGCATTCGTTTTTAAAATAATACTCTTTTCAATTAAGATGACTGATATCTTTTTCACTCTGTAAAATACCTTTTCAAAATGATTTATGATATTTATTCATGACAAGTGGTCATTGGTATTGTATGCTGTCAGAATTAAACCCCTCTAATGGAGATATGATTTAAATGAATTCTTAATTGTTATGTTCCTAATTTTATGAATGAAATTGTTGAGCAACTGAATACTTTTTCATTAACATCATTTTTACTACCAAGTTTTAGACAACTTGTGGTCTTAATTACACGAGTTTAATATCAAAAACACAGAATACAGAATTGCAATGGAAAATTAATAAAACTAACTTGTTAAATGTCATCTCTCTCAATTATATTCTTCTTCATGTGTAATTATGCATAATTATAAAATAAAACACTTTTCTTAAATGAGACATGAAATAGTTGATACAAAAAAATACGATTTGGTAATATCCCACACACCAGTTTTTAGGGAATGAAGACGCGAGGCAGTTGTGTGTCAGTTAGGAAGACAAGACAATCCATCACCCACCACATACCCACTGCCGAGGGAAGCTGCTAGATACACAAAAAACAAACCACTCCTAATGGCTCACTGGTATCTTTGAAATATGTCAAGTATGTATCAAGTTTTAACACAACCATTATTCACATCATAAACTTCAAAATTGTTTATTTTTAAAATTCAATCATTCAGAAGATTTCATAGTATGGTTAAAGTCTTACATTCCATTAACAGAATGACAGTACGACTAAGCATATCCTTTCAGATTTTTGATCACTCATCTTTCCTTTCACTTCAGATTTTAAAGATCAAAATCTAAAATCTAAATAAATTCTTTTATCTAAAAACATCATTATCATATCAACATCATTTCGTTATTTTTTTTTTCAAGTTCATACATCTATAAAAAGAATAAGGAGAAATTATATATTCACAACTAATCATGTTCTCTTATCATTACAGAAAAGTGACCAAATATGTTAAGTGAACCTAAAAGAAATAGCATTCACATAATGTGACAAATATTAAAACTAAACAATGGCATTTCTAATATATCACGAGTCTTAAAATTCTATATGATTATTTTGTAGTACAGTGAGAGAGTGCTAGATATATTGTTATATAGTTGGTAAATGAGAGATAGTTCTGTAGTTGGTAAAAGATAGTTCTAGATATATAACTCTGTGATGGGTTTGAGAGATCTATATGAATTTTGTTAGGGAGATTATGCTAGTGTTCTAGAAAATTTGATCTGTGGTGGATGTGAGAGTGTTTTAGAAAATGTATTCTTGGGTGGGTTTGAGTGAATACTCTGGATAATTTGTGGTGTCATGGGTAAGAAAAAATTCTGGATTAATTGTTCTATGGGTAAGTTAGAGAGTTCGGAAAGAAATATCCGCTAATTCAAGTACAACACTAAATGTCTCGCACATATATCTTTCAAGAAGAACATTAACATATGCACTTAATCAAATCCATGCTAACTTGTTCAAAATCCAATTTCCGCCAAATATCGTACGTGATAAATATAATACATTTACAGTTATTTGTTCTGTGGTGGTAACTGAGAGAGTTTTTGATGGGTACATGAGAGTTCTAGATAATTTGTTCTATGGTAGTTAGAGTTCTCTAGATAATTTAATGTTCTGTGATGGTTAGTGAGAGAGTTCTTGATGAGTAAGTGAGAGTTCTAGATAATTTGTTCTATGGTAGCAAGTGAGAGAGTTCTCTAGATAATTTATTCTATGGTGGTTAGTGAGAAAGTTCTAGATGAGTATGTGAGAGTTCTAGATAATTTGTTCTGTGGTAGTTAGTGTGAAAGTACTAGATAATTTGTTCTGTGGTGGTGAGAGTTCTAAATACCTAAGTGAGAGTTCTAGATAATTTGTTCTGTGGTGGTGAGAGTTCTAAATATTTTTAAGTGAAAGTTCTAGATAATTTGTTCTGTGGTAGCAAGTGAAAGAGTTCTCTAGATATTTTGTTCTATGGTGGTTAGTGAGAGTTCTAGATAATTTGTTCTGTGGTGGTTAATGAGAGTTCTTCATGCTTGAGTGATGGTTCCAGATTTGTTCTGTGGTGGTTAGTGAGAGAGTACTTCATGCTTGAGTGAGGGTTCCAGATAATATGTTCTGTGGTGGTTAATGAGAGTTCTTCATGCTTGAGTGAGGGTTCCAGATAATTTGTTCTATGGTGGTTAATGAGAGAGTTCTTCATGCTTGAGTGAAGGTTCCAGATAATTTGTTCTGTGGTGGTTAGTGAGAGAGTTCTTCATGCTTGAGTGATGGTTCCAGATAATTTGTTCTGTGGTGGTTAATGAGAGAGTTCTTCATGCTTGAGTGAGGGTTCCAGATAATTTGTTCTGTGGTGGTTAATGAGAGAGTTCTTCATGCTTGAGTGAGGGTTCCAGATAATTTGTTTCATGGTAGTTAGTGCGAGTTCTCTAGATCATTTGTTCTATGATATTATTTAGTGAGAGTTCCTGATGTGTAAGTGAGAGTTCTAGATAATTTGTTCTTTGGTAGCAAGTGAGAGAGTTTTCTAGATAATTTGTTCTTTGGTGGTTAGTGAGAGAGTTATTGATGCTTAAGTGAGAGTTCTAAATAATTTTTTCTTTGGTGTTAGCAAGTGAAAGAGTTCTCTAGATAATTTGTTCTGTGGTGGTTAGTGAGAGAGTTTTAAAATTAATTTGTTCTGTGGTGGTTAGAGAGTTCTAGATGATTGGTTCTAGAAATAGTGGTTAATTAGAAAGTTCTAAATGTGAACAAAAAAGTTTAATAGCAAACAAAATCTTTCAAATCAGTTCCAATGAAATAGATGTGGTTATTCTCAAGAATATTAACAATGTGGAATTTAATGAGGGCACACAAATCCCTGAATTACATGGTTAAGTGACTATATACCAAATAAGAAAAGAGCTACATAAATTTTATATTCACTGCATTTATTTATGAAGAATTTGAAACAATGATCTAAAGTAGTAAAGTTTAATTTTAAAACTGCAAATGAAAAACTTTCACAAAAAAAAAATCATTATGAATTTGGTTACTATGTCAATAGACTGCAAGGAACTTTAGTTTTTTTTTTTTTTTTTTTTTTTT